>LOEQ01001884.1:30795-41901 GCA_001685075.1 Bramus lutescens
TGTTGGAAGAATTCTTACATTGGTGCCTGCCCATCTCTTCCTTCAAATGCTCTCCAATGTATCTTCTGGTACAAGATCAGGGCCCTTTGATGTCCAGGGACCTCCCAGACAAAAGGGCTAGCTTGCTGCCTGCAGGTTTAATGAAACAAAGGAACTCCCACCCGGTTGCACTCACCACCCTGTCCCAGCCCACAAACAGGCTGAGCTGGGGGATCTTCTGGCCTGAAGAAGGGAAGGGGAGCCTTGGAGCAAGCTGGGATGGGATAGGAAGAGAGAGGTAGTAGCTGGGGCGAGAAGCCCCTGCAGAATGACCAGAGAGGTTAGGGGGTTGAGGAATGTTTGTGCTTCCTTTCTGTGGCTTCTGCCAGCCATTCAGGAACACACTCACCCCTCTGATGGATCTTTTGGTGAAGAATTAATTTTTTATTTATGATATGAAAAAATTCCCTTGGGAATTCTTGCATATATTTCTCCACCAATTTTGATTTGTAATTGACTGTTATGTAAAGCAGCAGAAGTTATGATTTTGTAACCATGAATGTAGCTCTTGGTCTCCTTGTTTTATTTGTTTGTTTGTTTGTTTGTTTGCTTTTGAAATATATTTCCAGTTGTCATCACTGCCATAAAATAACATGAAATAAATTCATAAAATTATGATTCAAATAAATATATTGCATATTTGAGGAAGTTATGTTTATCATGTCTACAAAATTAATTATTTTTATACATTTCTATTTAAATGAATTTATGCCTCATCTTTGATTGTCAGATAGACCTTTGTTTTGATGGTACTTGCTTCGCTAAAATATGGCAGAGAAGATCAGCAATTGGTCGTCCTATATGCTCTGACTATGGACAGCGAATAGAATAGTGACCGGGAAATTTCTTTGAATCTGCCCTTGGTGCAGCTGACATTTCAAGACTCGCAAGAAGCTGAGACTAGTCCCATACAGAAAGAGTTACTTTCTATTGTCTATATTTAATTCATTTTATTATTAATAATTGATAGTGGCATTAATATTTAAAATAGTTCTAGTCCTAACCTGTCGTATCATATTTAGAGTCCCAAGAAGCTTGTTCTAGATGTCATTTTAATTACATTCTCTGCAAGGACAGTGTCATGTGGTTGGGAACTCATCAGCTCTAGGAACAGACACATACCAGTTACCCTACGATATTATATTTCCTTCTTTTTTCCTCTGCTACTTATTATTCATATTCCTCTGTGGACCTGATTTGTACTATCTGATATATTATAATGTTTACTCAAATCTTTTTCTCTTTCATAGTTTAATAAGAAAAGTAGATTGTTGTGGGGTTTTTTTTTGGAATTTAGTGTGTTTTTTTAATCTTTAAAATTTGTACTACCAACATTCTGTTTTCTGTATCTACGGATTTTTTGTTTGTCTTTGTTTGCTTTTTCATTTTTCCCTGTTGGGGATAAAGGAATTAACAGCAGAAGCAGCAATCAGTTGGTCTTTCATTGGACGATTTGATGAGACATCAGAAGAAGATGTCTACGGTTAACTGGGATGCCCTCCTCCTGGGTACTCTCACACTCCTTCATGATGAACTCCAGTTTAAAGGGCTGGTTCTCCTGGTTACAGATTTTAATGTTCCAAAAAACAAACTTGGATTTCATTTATTAAAATTTTTCCACTTCCTGTAGTAAAACATGTTGGTCAGGGAATTGTCAGCCACCAGGTGGTACTTTTGCAGAACCAGTTTTGTCTAAGAAGAATTCAACTGGCTTCTGTAATGTTGACAGATGACATGGTGTGGCAAGGGGTATTGAATACGCACTGATAGCTTCCAGACTGATAACTGTTCATACCTGTGTTCACCCCCTGGTAGTCCTGGAACCTCCTACTGAGTTTGATCTCTGAATTCCACGCTTAATGAGTTAGGAGTGATCTCCAGGCTCTGGTGGGAGACCTGTGTGATCAGGTTTACAAGCATGATTTTTCCTACCCTCCTCCTGCTCCTTCTTGCCCCTCTTCCCCTCCTTTCCCTTCTCTGTTTCTCTCCTCCTTCCTCTAGTTCTTTCCCTTTCCCTCTCTGTTGCTCTCTTTCCTACCTATTGTACCTTTCTTTTTCTTTGCTTTTGTTTCCTCCTTTCTTTTTCTGCACCGACTCTCACTTCCTCCTTCCCCTCCCTGTTGTGTGACAGACTTTTTCGGGGGAAATGTGAGCAAGTGTTAGCTCACCCCAGACAGGGAACCAAAGGCAGAGTGAAGTATAGCTACCACCAGGGTCCAACTTAGTGAATCAATCATTTCAAATATATGACTTTCAGGAGTACAGGTGAGCGATATTTACAGATCCAGACATGAGTGAAATACAGCTACACCCCAGCTTAGAGGGGCCTTTTCACTGACTCCAGTGACCTGAGCCTCCTCCCAGCAGCTGTACTGGTATTTGTTTCTTCAAGTCAATTTGACTGGTCTCTGATTTCTCTTTTTCTTGGCTATTTATATGGTCTGTATTTTGTGCAAACAGTATGGCAGGTGAGGACCATTGTCAGCAACATTGATGGTTTATAGACTTTGGAAGAGGTGGAGGATGGCCCTAGGCACTATGTTTCGGGTTAGCTGGATGGAAAAAAGCAAAAGCAGATGCCGTATCTGCACACCAGGAGTATCTTATTTTGTGAGGAGAGCCAAAAAAAGAAGAAACAATCACACAAATAGAGACATTCCTTGGCACACACACCAAGAGGGAGAGACCAGTGAGAGCATATATTGGAAGCCCAGCATTGTCAAAAAGTTTTGATAGGACTTCCTAGGAATGATGAGGCCAGAGTTGTAGTCTGAGAGATAGATAAGAAATAACAGACAAAAGGGATGGGGAACAGACATTATCATTCTGTTATGATTATCATTAATGTAGATCATGCTTGGATAAACCATAAGCTTCATAAGCAAGAGAAGTCCACAGAATAAACCAACAGGAAATCTGACCTTTTCACAACATTAAGTATATCCTCGGCTCATCTTTATATTTTTCTCTATAAATTTTATCTATTGTGGAAGCAGTGGATTATAAGCGTGCTGAAGAGGCCATGATTCATCTCTTGACTTCTTCATTGCTCTGTTGGGATTGGCCTGATCTATCTCCGTCCACTACTAATGTACCAATTAAAACATCCCTATATCCTTCAGCAAATTCACATCAATCATTCTTTGTCCACGTTGCCAGCTGCAGATGTTCCCAGCATTGGGAGCAGGCCACCTGTCTTTCCTTGTGCTAAATTGAACTGGGATTTACAGTTGAATCACTAGCACACTTTCCTAATGACCCGCTCCTAACTGGGGCATATGGGCCATACATATGGGCAATGTGTGGCAAACAAGTATCTGAGGGTCATGGCTGTTACCATCATCTGCTGTGCAATGTCTGTAGAGCACATAACAAGTTAGCTCTTTGCCAGGCTGTCTGTGTTCAGGTATCTTTTGGAACTGGTGTCCTCTTATAGCTAGGTTAAAGGAAAAAGGAAATGATGAGTGGATTGCCTTTTTTCTCTACCAAAAGAACATTCTTGTCCATTTCCTATCTCAAGGTGTTCATTCCAATACTCTGCCAAATATCACATTTTAAGAGACAATATTATATAATTCATGCTTAATTGGATTAGTGATACTTTATAGTCTTTATATAATTTGTTAAATGCCTTGATTAGTTCATTTTCTACATAAGCATAAATGAGCTTTCTATCATGGAGCTCATGACTGTTTATATATGTGCCTTCTCATTTTAGACAGAGGCAAGTTCAGACAAATAATTGTGCATGATCTAGAGAAAGGATGATAGGTTTCTCTGCATTTCTATTTGAAGACTGAAGGGAACGTCTAGGACCATCAAGTCCACACTCTGGCTAAGATGGTTCATCTTTTCTCAGATCACATGGCCGTAACCTAGGGAAGTTTTAGGCTAGGTGTTTCCATTCAGTGCGACAGGACCAGCGATGGTTCAGTTTGCTCACCCCAGACAACAGCTACTCGAGATGGAAGGGGGCTGTTTTCTCTCATTTATTTATCTATCACAGAGACTCATTAGAATATTGGACTGGTATTTCAAACACACTTCCAAGCAGCTACAAATGAAATACATTTGCTTCATAGATAAGGAAACTAAACATGGCTCAAAAATGTTCCTTATCTAAGAGTCCATTTCTAATTTGCAGTCAGGATACTGGGTGTACTCAAAACTAGCTAGGTGTTCAGTGAATACTCTCTGTAAGACTAACTCTACATGAGGCAGTGGATTATGAAGATAATTACAAATACTTTCTCTCTGAAGACTGGACTGGTAGCTTGGTTTTGTTTGTTTGTTTGTTTTGTTTTGTTTTGTAGCTTTGGAGCTTGTCCTGGAACTAGCTCTTATAGACCAGGCTGGCCTGAATTCACTAATATCACCTGCCTCTACCTCCTAAGTGCTCGGATTAAATGTATGCGCCATCACCACCCGGCCAGTAGCTTGGTTTTTAATTCTCAGCCAAGAGAAGGTTTGTATTTATCCATTAAAAATTTAACCTGGGATATGGTAACTTACATCAAAACTCTTCTTTTTTTTCTACTTTTGTCTTCATATAAGTTTGAATCTATAAATAGTATTAGCACAGTCTTATAGAGTTGGCTTTTCCCCTTAGCATTTGTGACTAAACTCCTAATATACTTTCCTCCACTTACTGGGTTCCAGTCATAAAATCATTGCCTTTGTCTCTGTCTTATATTTAAGACTTCTACATAATGATTCTTCACTCTTGCTAATTCTGACTCATTCTTCAGGACTGAATCTTATACTTCTGCAAAACTGTCTTTATTGCTGTCTAGTAAAGTATCTAATTTATCCTATTCTCTTTTGTATGTCCTGGCTTATTTGTTCAAGTCAGAGATACATCCGTGTACTTACTTCTGTAATTATTTACTTAGTCTCACTCTTTATCACTGGAAGGTAAAATATAACCTCCACGAAATGGGAACCATGTTTTATATTGTTGCCGCTATTCAATAGATTATCCCTAAAACAGAGCCTGGTGCATATTTAAGCCAGTGAACATAGCAATTATTCTGTCCAGATAAATGAATGAGTCTCTGTGAGAATAGCTTGTCCTTGCACCGCATATTGGCAAGCAGTTCTGTTCTAAACTCAAGGACACATTTTCCTTTCTGCTTTTTTTAGAAGGCATCTTTTATATATACTCATTCACTCAATGACATGCATTTTCTTGTTACCTGCTGACTAAGACTGACTATCCAAAACTAAATAATATACTCTTTGTTCCAAAGCAATCCTACCTCTCTTCATTTTGAGACTATTCTTGGGATAGGTGCAAACATCAGGGATGTGTGAGGAGTATAAAGCAAAATCATCTTTCTCTTGAAAGCATACATTTAAGAGCATAAACACATATTGCATTGTGATACAGTTAAGATGCAAATAAAACTGCACTGTTTTATTTTGCTGTTAAAAGAAGAAAAGCTTCATCTAGAAGGGTAGAATCAATAGGAAATTTCAAGGGTAATGGAAGAAAACACAGTTTAACCCTTGGATTTACACTAGTTACTTTCTTCTGATTTCTCCTGGTGAACATTATTCTGTTTGGTTGCACAAGGCAGATAATACTACATAGAGGAAATGCATTCATATAATTGCATAGCAAGGAATGAGTCCTTAAAGCAGCTTATTGGAGGAAGGTGTCAATAAAATCTGCCCTAGAGTTGTCTACTGCTGTGTGACAGAAGAAACTGGTTGAATTTTCCATCTCAGTCTGACCACACTTGCTTGCCTTTCCATATATAAATAAGGAGACTGGGAAAGGATTAATGTAATAATTTGTTCTGTGGCTGTACATATTAATATAACATCCTGTTATAATAATAGAAGCATCTTTCTTCTCAAATGAACACTGCCTGAACATGGACTTTGTGGATTTTTCCAGCTAGAATATTCACTTTGTAGACATCTACATATTTGCAAATGTAAAATACATGTGTCCAAGTAACCTAACTGAAAACTACACATGTAGATTAAGCTATAGTTGGAGTATGGTTGTTCTGCCATTAAGAATATTGCTTGCAGCAAAGAAAGACTGATTAGGCTAATAAGGGTGCTATTTTCTAATCCAAGCTATAGAGAACTCAGGTTGCTATGGGACCCATGAAGGCAAAATATGAGAATTCAAGAAATGCTTATAGTATGAATGAGTTCATATGTATAATAAAAACAAATATGTTCAAATGCTACATTCTTGTACCTATTTACCTATATGGGAATCTTCTGCATGATTAATGCTACCAGTTATTGGCAAGTATTTATGCATCTTTGATATATTCAACAGTTCTGTTTATGAATCAAATTCTTCTGGACAGATTGCATGTTCTGGTATCTGACTGTGTTGTGGTGATCTCTCTGTTCACTTTATTCTCCTGTCTTTCATCATCTGCATTCTTTGCATGAATTTCTTTCTCTTGTAAACCAAAAATATTTTAGAAAAGAAAGTAAATTTCTTTAACTGGACTTCATTTTTTATATATCTATTTTTTCTAGTTATTCCAAGACTTAAAAGTGAAGGTGAAAGTATAAGATATAGATTCCTATAATTGGACTAAAATATAACCTACCTTTGGAAAAGGGTTTTTTAACTGCCTCTTTTTTAAAACTAAGTACCATTTTGCTGTAATTTAGAAACCTGACAAGTCTCAGTGTAAAATGGCAAAATGAGGTACATCCTGCTACAGTTATAAAGTTTCTTTTCTTTTTGATCAGATAGTTCAATCAATGGACAATTGAACAGGTATTTTTGATGCTTGGGTGGGTCAGTTTCTCTCAGTGGGTCTTAGTTGCCTTTTATGTAAAATTATATTGTTTTAAGTGAATGTTTATTTTCTATTTGGAATCTTTTCCTCTTTATATGCAATTGCACAGCTTTAGAATTTGACACATTGATCAAAATTTTTAAGCACTAGAGATAACAAATTCGATTGCCAATCAAAGTGTAACTATTTCATTAGTTTATTGGAAAAAACTTCCAAACAGACCTCAGCTTTTCAATTTGAGTCAATCTTAGAAATCCTTATTCCAGACATAAGATGCCCTTAACTGAGAATATTAACTAAGAATCTATCTATCCCTCAAATTAAATTATATTTACATGTATAATAAGGATGTCTTATTTCTGAAACTCATTTTTCCTAATCATTATGGGCACTCTTGAGTGTTGGTTGTTATGTATAATTAACCAAACTTAGAATGAAGTGTTTTCCCATTACTAAGTCCCCCAGGACTAGCTCCCATTTTAACAGGGTGGCTAGATTTCAATAAAATCTTCAAACCAGAATTGAGTTGTCTGAAGAGTCTTGGGTAGGGGAGTGGCAATGTAGTATTCCTGGTGAAATTTGTATCTTTCTTTGTTTATTCTTTAGAGCAAGAGAAACAGCTCCTAACCTATATTGAACTGGCATTATTTATCTCCAGTATAGAGCTCTAAATATAATATAAAAATATAATATAATGACTTAAATTGAATCGTTTCTGCCATTTCATTACAGAAGTCTTCAAGAATGCCTAACTTTTCCTGGCCTAATTGGCTTCATGCCAACACTGTCTTTCTTTTCCCTTGGCCCTTTTTCTGATATGCAGACTTATCTTCACCTAGACTCTTTGTAGCTTTTTGCTTTGGACATTTTTGAAATCTACTTTGTATTGTCAAGACAATGTGAAAGTTTTTTACTCCATTTGAAGCCACAATTTATTAGGAAAGCTGCGGTTTTCGTATTCCATAGGCTATGCTCTTGCTTTCTCTATTTGTTGAAGTCCGTGGTAAGAGTGTAACACCAGCTTACATTACTGCTGCATGCAGGAAGTTACTAAACTAAGATGGAAACCCTATTGTTATGGCATAATTTCCCTATTAAGTTTTGCACTTTATAGCACTTAGTAGATTGTTAATCTAACGACTGAGGGTCTTCATCCATTTTCTAAGAAGGGCTGCACAATATGGTAGAAACAGTAGACACATCCTAAAACAATCGTTAATCTGTTCAGAATTTGGATTACACTTTGTGTTTCAAGTGAGTCATTATAAATACTAATTATTTTTGTGCATTGCAGAGATAGTGGTTAGTAGAGGTTTATTGCTTTAGAAGAGCAGATAAATCAACTTTCTGTATTTAATCCTTTGGGTAGTGCATAATACTTTTATGAAAAGTCTATCTTCTGGCAGTTAACATTGAAGCTGAAACTCCACAAGAGTTATGATATGTGAAAGAAAATTCAAAGCCAGAAAGTCCTTTGCAATGATCTTAACATTGGGGTCACTGGCATATTTCTCAGACCATACATGTTTCTATAAACTTAAATGCTTTACCAAAGCTAACCATGGCAGTTGTGGCAAAAATCATATTAAGTCTAACTGTTTCAGAGCTCATGACAGAGGCAATTGGAAGCCCAAGACTTTACTCTTGTATCGATACATTTCTTGAAACATTGAATTCTTGACACATGCTACAGAAATACTGCTCCAAGTCTGAAGTCATGACAGTAAGATCCATTGAATAGGAGGTACACATAAAACTAGCTACAATAAGGTTTGTGTAAGGGTAGTTTCCCCTTTGTAAATTCAATAGTAAAATTTCATGATTCACTTTCAAATGACCTATTGATTTGCAACTGTTATACCAAGGGTGTTTATACAAAACAAAAGATATGTTTACTGATTTTCCAATGTACTTAGAAGATGAGGGCCTTAAGTTGCTGACATAACACAAGAGATAGATTGTTTTTCTGTGCCTTAACATAATAATATTATATATTATATCCCCTTAAAAGGGTGTTTCCTGCATCCATATACCCATGCCACTTAGACAGGCCTCCTGAGTAATACTAAGACGAGCCAAGACCACGATGTATAAAACAATGGATATATCCACTCAGTACTGGAATTTTTTCATATAGAAAAAATGATTTTTTATATACAAGAAATGATTTTCATATCCTTAGGAAAGATGAGACAATACACATCCTGGAATACTTTGGTTTAAGGGGATTTGAGATTGAGCTAAAATAACAGTTACTAAGTACAGTTATAGTTATAGGCAATGTGCTGAGATATTTCTCCTTTATGAACTATCTCTTGAGTACACAAATAGCTTACATGGACAATGGCTCATGGAACTGTGCCCTGAGTTTCACTAGGACTTGAAGGAACATGTTTGTTAAAACTCTGTCTTACAGTTAATGATATGACACAGAGGAGAAACACAATTGTTATTCTCTCAGATTAATAATGGCTTTGTGGATCATACCTGTAGTTTCCTGTAAACCAGGCTGGTCTTAGAGTTTCTATGTGTACAAGGATGTCACTGGACTCTTTATTGAACTGTCTCTATCTACTGTTCTGGGACTACCTGTGTGTGCTCCTGCATGTTTATGAACCACTGGTGAGTGAGCCCAGGGACCCATGCATTGGAGGCAAGCACTCTTCCAAGCCCCACCTGCAGCTCCTGTTTTCTTTTTGTTGTTAAGCTTTGTTTATTTATTTAAAATGTGTATGTGTGTGTCCTTATTCATGTATGTGGGGGGGGTGTTAAGCACCTGTGTATGGGGAGAGACCAGAGGAGAACATTGGATCCTCCCCCACAGGTTTTATGACTTCCTACTGTGATGGGAAGACCTCCTTGAACTGTAAGGCCAGAAGTCATTTTCTTCCCTTAACCTCCCTGTCAGTTATTCGGTTACCACAATGAGAAGGGCAACCAAATCAGTATGCAAGCACATCACAAATCTCAAGCTTTAAATTTCTCATCTTAAATGGGTATCTATTCCTTCATTTGTCTTATGCAGACTCGTAGGCTTCTGTGTAAGCCCCGTCCTTACAATGGTGACATTTAAGTCTCCTGCCTCTCTTCAGATGGCTTTATTTCACCACTGAGTAGTCACCATAAAGGCAAAGTTCAAAGGTTCAGGTCACTCTTTCCTTTTGGTTTCCAGTCCTTCGTTAAAAGTTATCCCAAACACCTTGACCAGAAATTATACAAATGCTAACTTAAAAAAAAAGAAAGTTCTTAAGATAAAGAAATAACAATATTAGAGGAGGGAGACACATTTAAGCTGTTTAAAATACATTGTAAAATGTGTAACTGCCCATTGATATATGTTATGCATGGCTGAATTTAATTAGTTAAACAAATTTTGAGAGCTAGAGAGGGGGTTCAGCTGTTAAGAGCTTTGCTATTCTCTTAGAGGCTTTGGTTCACATTACCCACATGGCGGCTCCAAACAGTCGGTAACTCCAGATTCAGGCATTTGGATGTCCATTTCTGGTTTCCATGGGTACCAAGCTTATGTAGGTCATATAGTCATATGTTCTGGCAAAGTAACAATATACACATAAAATAATTTAAATTTTTTTTATGTAGAACCTCGGGGCTAGAGAGATGGCTCAGCAATTAAGAAAGGTCCTCTTCTTACAGAGGACATGGTTTCTGGTTCCTGCACCCACATGACTAAAACAACCACCTTTTCCTCCAGGGCCAAGATACAAAAGACCATCATCTGATTTCTGCAGTTACCTTCATGCACATGGTGAACATATATACATGCATGAACTCACAGACACATAAAACAAAAAAAATAAATTAATCATTTTTAAAGGAAGTGTATTTCAAATCTAAGCTGTTCATAACATATTCTTTCTAAGCCTGGTTTATTCCTTGGGACTCGTGAGTCACGGTTCTCTGTGTCCCATGATGACCCAACCGTACTCACATCTTTATTCCTCCTCAAAGCACTTTGACTTAAAAATTGTGGGATTTAATCTCTTAATTTTCTAAACTTTTCCTAAAATCTTCCTCAAAATATTACCTATAATCTTACTCAAACCTTCCCTCCTTCTGCTACATGATTGCTATGCACAGCCCCCAGAGCTCCTAAGCTCCTTTCTCTGCTGCATGTTTCCATGTGATATTATGACCAGCCTAGACACCACATAATTCACTAATTTGTCTTTTTGTATAATTCTATTAGTATTATATTATGGGTCATTTGTATATAGCCTAAAGGTGAGATGATCCTTCGGGGTTCCTGACTCATGAAAGAGTCTGTGAG
>LOEQ01001884.1:42366-57417 GCA_001685075.1 Bramus lutescens
TAATGGGCCAGGCAGTGCTTAAATGAATACAATTTGTGTGTTGTTATATCGGGTATAAACTAGCCATGCGGGAGCTGGGTGGGATGAAAAGTAGGCATGCTCGCTTCATCACTACAATTCTAGGTACTAATTATCCATCAGATGTATAGCTGGTAGGTTTTCTTTGTCATTGTATAAGCTGTCTTGTTATTCAAGAGATAGTGTCTTTGCTGTACATAATTTTTTAGTTTCATGGGGTCTCATTTGTCAGTTGTTACTCCTCATGTCTGTGCTGTGGGATATCATTCAGAAGGTCCTTGCCTGTACAAATAAGTACAAGCATATGTCTCCATTTCTTTTCTATCATTGTCCTATGTTTAGTCTCTGGATACATTCAGAGTTTTTCTGCAAGGTAGGAGAGGAGGATTGAGTTTCGCTATTCTAAATGCAACTGTCACTTTGACCAGAACCAAAATCTATTGGACACAGTGAAAGTAGTCCTAAAAGGATGATTACAGCACTGTGTGCCTATATATAAGGACTGAAAATAACTATGTACATGAAAGCCTTAGAAGAAGAAAATTCAGCATCCTTAAAAATAGATTGGAAGAGATAAGTGAAATCAGGGGCAGCCAGGCATAGTGACTCATAACTATAATCATAGCATTTGGAAGGCAGAGAAAAGTGAATACCCATGAGTTTAAGACCACTTTGGTCTACATAGCAGCATCTAGAATAGCCAGAGCTACATAATAAAGAGATCTTGTATTAAGTGGACCAACAAACAAACAAACAAACAAACAAATAAAAAAATCAGGACTGAAATTAAGGAAATATAAATGGAAGATACAATATAAACAATCCATGAAAGAAACAGTAGGTACTTTGAAAAGATTAACAAGAATTACAATCATTTACCCAAACTAATTTGAAAGATGAGTGAGACAGTCTAAATTAATATGATAAAAAATGAACCTTGAGGAGCTTTGGTGAGGGGAGAGCTGACCCTTGGTGGACTTTCTAAGAATGGTGGGGTTTGGAACAGTTGAGTGAGATCAGAGTGCAGGTTCCCAACATCCCAAACTTTTTGGATATATATGGGCACCCATTCAAGTCTGGCTACTTCCTGTTGGCAAGGGATGACATGGGGAGGGTGAAGTCAGCAGTCAGTGGGCTCACAATTAGTGGAAGGTGTGGGTGAAGAAGCGTTTGGTTGGCTACCATCCGGGAGTACTGAACATGTCTTCCTAGAGGGAACAAAGGAGGCAAGTTACTATGAGAAAACATAGACTAATAACCCTGGCCCTATGAACAAACCTAGCCATGGAAAGAGTGATAAATGCCAGGAAGAAATTAAATGGAGAAGTTCCCTGGTTTTACAGAAGAGGCAAGGGTGAATGAGCCAGACACAAGGGCAGATATGCCACTTATTGAGTCATTTTGGGCCTGGAGAGTTGGTACCATCACCGATGGCTAAGGAGCTCAGAGGATGGCATGTCAAACCAGGGGATGATATGTTCAAGAGTACCTGAGCCATTTTATCTGTTGTTTGCTAGAGGTGGGAAGTGCCTCCATCTATCCTGTACATGTGTCAAGAAGAGTTAAGAGACAATGGAGCCTTTTTATGAGTGATCATGTGGGTGAGATCAGCCTGCCAGTACTCACACAGTTAGTGTCCCTGGAAATAGTACAGGCAATGGCATATCTGGTGGGCCCCTTGTGGGTTGGACTTGGCACAAGTCTGGCAGGAGGAGTGGACCTGTGAAGAGGCTGATCATGTTGTACATAACAATTATATATATAATGTATGCATGTGTGAGTGTGTGTATCCTACTAAAGTTAAATCAAGCTGAAGTAAATTTAAATAGACTCATAACACCAATATTCTTCAAATGATTTCACAAAATGGAAAAGAGAGGAACATTTTTTAGTTTCCTTAATAAGAGCACTATTACCCTGATACTAACATCAGAGAACCAACAACCAAAATACAAAAAAGAAAATTATAGACCAAAATCTCTTATGAATATATATGTAAAATTTCTCATTAAAGTTTAAAAAACCAAATTAAAGCCATTCTCAAAAACAGTACTTGTCATTATCAAATTGACACCAACTCAGGTGGTGGGATAGTTCAACATCCATTAATCAATAAATATAGTCCACTATATAAAAGAGAGAAACCACACAATCATCTCAGTAAATGTATGAAAGGCCTGTGACAAACACATGACTTTATAAACACAGTACTCTATAGCAAAAGGGAGATAAATGAGAGATCTCGCTCCCTCTCTCTACTCTTTGTAAAATATTCTATATTCCAAAACAACAATTATAAAGAGAAGTACACAAGGTCATTTATGTAATGTTATTTTATCTTTATTTGTTATATATATGCACATGTAAGCATACAAGCAGATGCCAGAGAATTATAAATACAGTAATGGAAAAGCATGGTCCTGGCATGAATTCAAACAAACTGATCAATGCATTAGAAGGGAGGACCCACACGTAAACCCAGAATCCTGTAGCCACCTTAATTTTAACAAAGAATACATCAGTACGCATTGAAGAAAAGATTGCATTCTACAATGAATTTTAGTTTTAAAGAATATGTTAAATGATAAAAAGCAAAGTATAAAATTTTAAAGTTGTGTTGTTTATAGACAAATATGAGCTCATGACTTTTCTTTTTCTATGCATACATACCCTAACTAAAGGAAAAAACAAGTAATATATTAATTAACTAATGCAGATATGAAACATAACCTAAGAGGAAGACTATGCAAGTTTTAAAATTTTTACCTCCACAGTATAGAATATCAATTATACATGTTCAGGGACTTGTGTGTCAAGAGGACCTAGAACATATAGGAGCAGAAACCACAAACACACAAAAAAGTTCTCTTCTTATTAATAGGAGACAGTGATTCCTGGGAGGATTTTCTTTCTAATCTAATAGTATAATAAAGGTTATATCACAAAACTACCTACATACATCTAAGAAAATTTTATAATGACACTCATTATTATGTTGAATTCATGTATTTTAATTAAAAGGAATAAAGAAATAACAAAATAATTTAAGGATGTTCATTGTGTCCGAAAGTAAAGAAGCATTAAGGATCAATAGATAAATATTAAAAATCACTGAAACTGCAGAAATGCATGAAAAGCGTTGTAATAAAAGACCAAATGTGCATGGGAGCTACTCAACTCAATGATTTCGTCCACTACACTTACTACAAACATTTCAAATGCGTTAATGAAATCGAAGGATTTGATATTGCTGTGACAAGGGATCATAAGAATGAAAGTAAAACAACAAACCCCAAAACTTACCGTAAGTGAGACACTGAATCCTTCACCTGATTCCTGTCACAGAAGGAAGAGAATTAAAGATGTGGACTTGCTAAGAAGAAAGGTCTTCATAATGAATCCTGTGTATAAGCCATGTAAAATGATATAACAAAGGACAATATTTTTTCAGTGTTTAGTTAAGGCACTAATCATTAACAGATAAAGCCAATAAAAGAAAAGTCAATGGAAATCTGGGTCACCATATTAACCATTTGATCACACTGAGATTCACAAGCTCTGCTAATATTAAGGTCACAATGAACATATGGGTCTTATACTTTGTAAGGCAAAATACACAAAATCATTTATGGGATGTTATTTATCCTTTATACTTATTTATTTATTGTGTGTATGTGCATGGAAGCACACATACAGAAGCCAGAGCACAGTTGTGGAATTGGTTCTCTTCTACAATGTGCATTCCAGGGATGGAACTCAGGTCACCAGGCTTGCCAATGAGTGCATTTATCAGCTGAAGCACCCTATGGGCCCAGAAATAAGCCATGAAAAAGAAAAAAATTGTAGGTGGGTGTAATCAAGTGCTCACATTTATTGATGGTATAAGAAAACAGACAACTTTAGAACACATAAAATTCCACCATAGTAGATAAAAACATGTATTTAAATTACAGAACTTTTTCTAGAAATCAATCAAATTTCAATAATTAAGCATAATTAAGATAGAGAAAGGAGGATAGGAAATGTATTATATCAAACAAAATGTAAAATATCCATCAATGACAAGATATAACCATTGTCCCTTTCTTTGCTCAAAAAAGAACAAAAATATAACATTTTTAATGTGTGGGAGAATAGATGTTAAACATTTTTAAAAAGAGAAAAAAATCAAAGTAAGTCACCAGTGACAACGATCATTTTCATTAGCTGTAGAAATGGCCCACTGTTTACATAACCAACATGTGTTTCAAGGTTGTATATTGTAAGCTGCCTGCACTTATAATGTGATGTTTTGTTGTTTGTTTTGAAAATACTTTACAACAAACAATTAGAATACACTGTATAAAAGGAACAAATCTTGGTATTTGCCAAAGTTATGAGATGACTCCTACGAAAGGACCTGTTTCTGTAGTTCAGATTCTTTGTGGGAGCACAGATCTCCCAGGGGACGATATACAGACAAGTTCTTTTAGAGGCCATGAGGATGCAGCTTGTAGTTCTTGTTGGCTTCTGTTAGTCACTTTATAAACATAGAAGGGAAATTGGAGAGATTTTCTTTCTGTGTCTACTCATACAATTACCAAAGGTGATGTGGGGACCCGCGAGAGTGTGGCTGTCTGCAAGTAAGAACGTGGTCTGCCACCAGGAGCTTCAACCAGCTTGACCAGTTTTGGAATCAGGCTTCTTATTAGTTCACATCTTTCCTCTTTTACAAATATCAGGTGCCTAAGTCACTATTTATTTTTGACTGTTTAAGATATGTTTTCTCTCTACACATTTTTAATATCTAAATAGTAAATTTCCTAAGAGCTTCTAAAATGCTGTGTCGTTCCTGACACATCCTCATTATCTATGTCATATATAATCTCTAAATTGCCTTTTAAGGTTTTTATTGTTTTATAATTATGTCTTTAATCAATCAGAATTGGGTGAGACAGGGATGCAATGTATTTTCTTTGAATGCATAGTCAGTTATAACATCCATTTACTAAATTAGACCATCCTTCACAAATGAATTAAAATACCTCCTTAGTGATCCATCACATTCGAGAATATATTATCATCAATTATGTAGCCATGTGCATGTCTCTTACATTGCTCTAAAATTTTTCATTCCTGTAAAAATCTCTTACTAGTTGGAAGCTCAATCTCCTTGTGCTGTAGTATCCTAACATTTTGGTTCTTATTCTTGAACTAATGCTCTCCTATCTTAAATTACAGTTCTATATGTATATATAGATAGCTTCTCAGTTTCAGTATTTAATTCTTGAAGGAGAAAAGAATTACATCTAATATAACTTTATAATCTTCACAGTTCTCTAACCCATTTACAAAATTACAAAGTTACTCAGTGAATGTGTGTACTAAGGAATCTTTACATAACTGTGTGTGTACCATTGCATGATGATGCATGCACTGAAACCCCAGTTGGGAAGACTCTCAGTTTTCGACAAGTTTAGAAACCTGAAGTGATGCTGATTATGGGCAAGATACAGCTTTTTATTTTATTGTTTGACTTTAGCCAAATAAAGAAAAGGTAGTCTCCTAGAATTCTGTCCTTAGTTGTTGCTTTAGGTGTGTATATTCGACATAATATTGTAATACAGATGGCACTCCTGTGTAGGATGCTCATTGATTAATGGCATGGAATCACACAAACTATGGCATCTCCTTTAGTAAGAGGGAGCTATTAAGACCTAGAGCTACCTAGCATCACTAAGCTCTAACTCTGGACCTGTAAAAATTTGCACAAATATTCTACATCATTGACTCCAGGTAGAACAAAAAGAAAGATTTCTTAATTTCTAGCTGATTTGTGTCATCCACCAAGAAATTCTGATCTGACTCAGTCCAGTCCTTTGCGCTGTAATATTCCCTCTTTATGTTCAGCATATAAATTAAATCAGTGTGTGATGGCCTTTCAATCCTCAAATTAGCAGGAAATGACAGAGTTCTTAAGCTATGCAGCCTTTGTGTTTCAAAAGAAAAGGGGAGGAGGAAAATAATTTCCTTATTTCAGGACATAACTCAGAGCATATAGGAGTGACCCATTATTTGGTATTAGAAATGAAGCTGTTACCCCAGTGGATAGCAAAAGTTAGAAACAAAACAGACGCACCGGTTGTATAAGATGTGCCATGTCAGTGGCACAGGGATCAGTGTCAACAAGCAAGACCTGCTGAAAAATATTGCAGTGAAGAAAGAGCAGAGAAAGTCAGCTGAGGCAATAGATCGGCATGATCCATGGAAAACAGCCACAATGTATACATTACTTGTCTGCTTGTGGCATCTCCTACTGAAGCAGTTTACTAATTTGATCATAATATTCTGAATTCATGGGGTTAACATTAATGTTTTAATGAACCTTGGTCCTGGCATCCTACAAAAACAGTTCTTGTAGAATCACTGCAGTGAAATTAGACAGACATGCCTTGGTCCCTACTGTGTGTGCAGTAGCTATGGCTCATTCTCTTAGCACTCCTTCCCTCTGATTTGAGTTTTCAACAGAGACAGAGTAGAATTTTCCTACCAGAATAAAATGAATTATGTAAGTCTAACCTAATAAAAAAAATGAGCCAGACTTCACCACTGTAACATCAGGGCTCTCAGTTCAGCTCTCCCCATGAGCAGAGAGAAACATCTAATTCTGAGTTCAAGGGAAAGAAAACACATGAACAGGCAAGAGGTAATGAGAGTGACGTTCGCAAAGCTGCTAGTGCTTTCAGCACTGCTCAGCATTATTAAGGTCTTTTTTTTCTGGCTCAATCTGATTATTTCATTGCATATCAGGATAAAGACAAAAGTATCTTAGGCTATTTTGAACTCAGAGAAGAAAGGCAGAGTTGACTGTGTGGACAAGAAGGGGGAAAGAATGACAAACAGTCTGTGTTGGTGGCAGGCTCCAGAGAATCCTGATTTCTATTGAACTTTCTGAGGCCAACTTGCTGTCTGTGACAATGTAGTACTATCTGCTCTTAAGTAAAACAAACGGCAGCTTGTAGAAATAGGTGACCCCTCTTTAATGTTATACAGCAAATCCATGTACTTTCTCTTAAAAATGAATAGAGAAAATATACACAACTGAGTGTTTCAATACTCAGAATCTCAGTGAGATGTAATATGCAAGAGCTATGTAAAATATGGAATGACGTGGGCTTTCTCTTCATTTACTGGGTCTAAATGGTGGGGGAAATAATGGACCTCCAATTGATACTAAAAAGAAACTGTTTTATTATGTTTACTACACAATGAGCCTGCCTAAGGCATTCCCTAGTTATGTTATACATTATTAACTGTTATAAACCATTACTCTGAATAGTAGTACCCAAGCGGCCTGGAAGTTAATGCATCTCTTTAAGTGCTTAGCTCACTCCAAGAGAATAACTTAGACATGGAAAGTGACTGCTTATTCATTAATGCTGATTCTGCCAAGATTAAGATAGAGTATGGAATGTGGTTGAAGCTGATCAGGAAACATACACAGAACAGGACAAAGGGTACATTTATTCAAACAGCAATTTTTAACATTAATTTTTATGATAGTATAGAGATTCATATATATTTGTTTGTGTGTCTGTGTGTGCATGTGTTACTTATGTATCATCTATCTATCATCAATGTGTTCATTATCACTCTGTCATATGTCAGGTCAGTCACCTGTTATTTATATATCATCTCTATCTTCATCAGTGTCCTTTAAATATTTCAATATGCTTTTAGGAAGCACAAAGAATGCAATTTTTTGATTCTCCAGACAGAAGCCATTCTCCAGCTTTACTTCTTAACAACTAAATGCTTGTAATTGCTGAACAAAGCTTGTTGAGCTTATTTCGTCCTATTTCTTCCCCATCTGTTAAACCTGCGCATTTATTATGTTTCTGATTGCTTTTGACAAAAAAGAATCTGACAAAAGCCACAGAAAGAAGAAAGAATTTAATCTGCCTCACAGCTGAAGGAGAAACAACCCTTCATTGTGGGAGCATGGCGAAAGGAGCATGAGGCCGCAGTCGGGAAACAGAGAGTGGACTGAACGCAGTAACGGGCAGTCAACCGACCCACTCCCCCAGCAATTCATTTCTACCAAGGCTCCAGTATTCCCTAATTGCTCTCCAGTATTCCCAAGCAGTGCCCCAGCTGGGGGCCTGCTGTTCAAACATAGGAGTTTGAAGAAATATTTCACATTCCACCCACAACACTACTAGGTCAGAAAATGTTCCCTTTTCTTTTAGACCATGACGGAGAGAGATGAGTCACTCTGTTGACTACTTCATGGCTGGTGCCAGGGCTAGTGTTTAATTGACTTGACACAAGGGAGAGTTTGGGGGAAAAATGATTGTCAATTGAGACAAGGCATCCTATTGGGCTATAGGTAAGTCTGCTGGGCATTTTCTTTATTAATGGTTGATGTCAGAGGGCATATTTCATTGTGTGTGGTGTCATCTTGCATGTGGTCCTGAGTTATATAGGAGAGGAGGCTAAAATAGACATAAGTAGGAAGCCAATAAAGAGTATCCCCTCTGCTTCAGGCCCTGCCTCCAAGTGATGGTTACCCCCAGTGATGGAAGGTAGCCTGAGACTTGTAAAGAAAAATAAACCCTTTCTCAGCAAGTTGTTCTTTGGTTGTGGTGCTGTATCACAGCAATAGAAATCTAAGACAACTGTCATCCCAACATACAGTTAAAAGGAAGATGCTTCCTCCTCTTCATCTCTGCTGGAAAGCAGGAGACTTTATACACATTCACCACCTTATGGAATCTATCTTATCATCAGGTATATTTTATTGACATAGTACACAACAAAGAATCATGAAATATGTTCAAAAGAATGTGAGAATTGTTTGAAGAAATAGTTAACACAATGGAAATTCATGACTTACTTTTCTGTTTTAGAAACAATTTGATAAGGCATTTATGATTTTATTTACTCTGTTGTAAACTATTTCTAGACATTTAAATCTTTTCTTTTAACCTTGAATGTCCTTGTTTAACTTGCATATACAGTATAGTTAATGGAATTGGAGATTTTTGTTTTAGTGCTTTATTATATGAGAGATAAGAAGAGATTCGAAGAAAAAAATCCTCAAGGAGGACAAACAAGGAAGGAAGAACTATCAAATGTGGAAAAGTATCAAAGGCAATATAAATATCTAAAAGAGATAAAATATCAAAACCATTAAGCTGGCAATCTCAAACTTTCATTCATTGCTTTGCACATTAATAGTCATTTATGCCCAAATATTTATACCAAAATCTTCACTGTATCTAATAAAACAGATACCTGAACCACGGAATTTGAGAAATTACATGATGATATTCTTATATTGTTTTTATAATTTTTATTGAGATTGTCAGTTGGTGGAATTTTTATATTTTCACATTGAATTTAAAATGGTACAAGGATCTCTTACAGCCCATGATAGGGATGCATTTGACCATAGCTCTTTAAGAAAAAGATTGACAGGAGTATTTAAAATGTTTCAAAACTTTGGTGTGGCTATTGAAAAACCATACAAGGTCTATTCTACTGTAGAAATCTGTGCAGAGACAAAGGGATGATCATACCCTCGCTGAACACTTCTTCCTCAGGTCTTGTACATATAGATCATCATTCATTTAGAAAGGTGTGATCAGCAGCCCTTGCGGGTTTACCCATTGATGACAATAGAACCATATAGATCAGAATGCTCAGTCTTCCTGGAATTAAATGTCTGCAGGCAGCAAACACACAGGTTATCGTGTGACCCCATGAAGTCAAACAGAAAGAATGGGAACATTCCATTTCCCCACAAAAATGCATCATTACAAAAATATACAATAAATCTGGGTGCTTCAAACATTTTATATAAATTATCACGTCACAATTAGTAAACCTGGAGAATGAATTGTTATGAATATCATTGAAAAGAGCATTTCATCAGGTAGAGAGTTAAGTGAGAGAATTTATCATCTTCTACTACAAGACAATGTTTCTTATTTTGGTCTATAAAATGAATATTTATATTTAATGAACAGTACAATATTTTAAAAAATATTTGTCTTCAAATCCTTAAACATCTGTGTTGTTTTTTATGTAATGTTGATATCAAATATTTGGCTGTGAGTGGTAGATATGACTTATTCAAAATAAAATATCTCTGTCAATCATTAGAACTTGATCTTTAGAAAATGAATATACTAGAAATTCTACATGTTAGTTGAGTACATTTACACATAAGTGTAAGAAGCTGTTTATCCAGAGCTAGAATTTGAAGTCTTGACATGCCTTTAGATTCATGAAGGGGGCATGGGAGAGAAGCAGAGTTGACTAAGAGAAGGAAATGTGGAAGGAAGGTAGGAAGAAAGAAGAGACTTAAAAATTTGGGTTTGGTGAAGATAGAACATTGTGCTATTGGGATTGAAAAATATATGAAAGGAGAAGTCCATTGTCTTGATATGAAAAATAATTAAACAGACTAGGGATGTTTACTGACTGGCCCAATCAGTAAGAACAAACCAATGATGCTCTTATGGTGAGACAGTAAATTATGTGGAAAGGAACTAAGAAAACTTACAACAGTGACAGAAGGGTCACAATCAAACTATATTTTTTCTTTGCTTTTTTTGAAGAAGGATTATTTCTGTTTCGGTTTCGGTATCATGTGTCTCTCCATACACTCACATGTTTCAACCAGCTGGAAAGTATATGGACCTTTATGAGGTGGAACCTTGCTGAGGTGGTTTGAAAGAAAATAGACCCCAAAGGAAGAAGCATTATTAGGAGTTTTGGCCTTATTGGAGTAGGTGTGTCTTTGTTCAAGAGTGTCACTGTGGAAGTGGATTTTCTCATATGTGTTTAGGCCACACCCAGTGAGACAGCCCATTTCCTGTTACCCACCAATCAATATGTGAGACTCAGGTCCTCACCATGTCTGCCTGTACGTTGCCATACCCACCATGACCATAATGTGCTAAACCTCTGAAAATGTATGCCACCACAATTAAGCGTTTTCCTTTATAAGAACTGATGTGGTCATGATGTCTGTTCACAGCAATAGAAATCCTAAGGCAGAAGTTGGTACCAGGGATTGGGCTGTTGTTGTCATAGTCCTGACCATGCTTTTGTTTGACGGAGTCTGGACTTTGAGACTGCGGATGAGAAAAGCAGTAGAATTCTGTAAGTGCTACCTAATGGGTCATCCTAGGATGATTATGGAAGACAGTGGCACTGAGTGTGATTTGAAATATGGGTGCCCGGTACATTATGATTCAGAGGAGAAAAATTTTAGTATGCTTCCTAGAGATCATTCTTGTGATATTTTGATGAAGAAAGTGACTTCTTTTAACCCTTGTCAGAAGAGATGGCCAGAGGCTAAAGTGAAGAGTTAAGGATTAAGTCCATTGGGCAGAGGAAATCCCAAAGCAGTCTAGAAGAGACTCTGTCATATGGTTAATAGTGGTAAACACTAACTAAGATGGATAGTGTAAAGGAGCAACCTAAGCAAGAAAAATACAACATGTAGAACAATCTGAGTGGAAAAGGAGAACCAGGCAGTGTAATGCAGTTAAATCCTGTGTTCAAGGTCATAAACAGTATAAGTGATGAAATAAAGGGAGTGGAGATCTTAGGGCAAGATGCCACCCAGCTAAGTTTCCAAACTGCTAAAAGAAAATAAAGAAAAGCCTAAAGTCATGTGGTGGTGAATGCCTCTAATTCTAGCACTGGGAAAGCAGAAACTGGCTGTGTTTGAAGTCAGCCTGGTCTATGGAGCAAATTCAAAACAGCCAAGTTCAGATAGTAAAGGACACCATAAAAACAGAAAGTTGGTGAGGGTATAGTTGAACAAGGGCCCATGTCCCAGCCCCAGGAAGCAGCAGAACGTGGCAGCATTGGCCACATGCTTGACCTTAGAGTCAAGGATAGAAGAAAGACATTATGGGATCTGAGGCCAGGCACATGTCAGGGATGTCCCTATATGGAGGCCTAGAGAGGCCATTGTGTGAAGCTCTGAAGTGAAATCCTGGATTGCCTTGAAGACCCCAAGATGTTGGAGATGCCCGAGTCATGGGATACCTGTGAAGAAAGCTGCTAACTGGGAGTGGGAACGGCCCAAGAGAAAGAAGTGTGTTGCAGTCAACACAGCTAAAAGGAGTTGGAGATCTGAAGAGCATCTGGACATCAGACATGGAGATGCAGTCTGAAGTTTGCCAGCTGATCTTCAGTCCAGTGTCTCCTCCCTGTGTCCCCTTCCCTATGTTTTGAAATGGTAATATTTATCCTGTGCCATTATATGTTGGACGTATGTGATGTGCTTTTTAATTTTAATTTTACAGAGATTTGATTTTAATTTTACTTAAGAGATTGCATGAGTTTCAGAAAATACTTTAAACTTTAGACTTTTAAGTAAGTTTGAGACTGTTATAGACTCTGGGGACTTTTGCAGTTGGGACTGAACGTGGTTTTGTGTCATGATATGGCTGCAAGCCTTTGGAAGCCAGGGAATGGAATGTGGTTGTTTGAAAGTAAATGGCCCCCAAAGGTAGTGGTAATATTAAGAGGTGTGATCTTGTTGGAGTAGGAGTGGCCTTGTTGTAGGAAGTGTGGAGCTAGGCTTTGTGGTCTCGCATGAATTCAAGTCACACCCAACAGTTCATTTCCTGTTCCCTGCCGAGCAAGGTGTAGGGTTCTCAGCCCCAGCATTATGTCTCACCACAATGATAATGGACTGAACCCCTGAACTGGAAGCCACCATATTAAATATTTTCCTTTATGAGAGTTGAAGAGGTCTTGGTGTCTCTTCACAGCAACAGACACCCTAAGACACTTGCTGAAAGAAGTGTCTCCAGATTCTGATTTTGTGATTTTGTTGCCTGGTCCAATTCTGCTGTTTTCTGTCTTTGGTGTGAAGGCTAGCCTAGTGATCTTGCTACCATGCCTTATTCACCAGGACAGACTCTATACCCTCTGAAACTATAGCTCTAAATATAAACTATAGCTCTCCTTCAAGCTACCTCAGGTAGGTGATTTACCCCAACAACAGAAAAGAAACTAAGATGCTCTCCTCCTGTGACATTTATTTAAACACCAGCAATTTCAATTAGTGCCATGGAAAGTCGAGTATCCCCTTACTCAACTTCACAGTTCTCTCCATGACACTCATGCCATGGCCCTGTCTGGGTCTTTAAACATCCGTAGTTCCTTTCAACACCTGCGATGTTGGATCAGCTGCTAGCAACAAAACAATGTAGGTAGAGAAGCTTACGTCACGCCATAGCAAACCAAAGGAAGTTGTCTTTTCTGATTTGCATCATTGGGAAAGAAGAGCAGAGTGATTGACATCTCCCTTCCAATCACTTTATCCTGATGCATTCTCACTTGGTTCAAGAACCTCTTTTAAAATTCCTGCTGCGTGTTACTCCTTCCCCCAGTTTGTTGCCATCCTCAGTTACCCTCATGTGCTTTGGAGGCATATAAGGCTCATATTTGTGATGATACTGGATTAGGAAGATAGCTCAGTTTCTAAATAATGATGCATTTACAATACTGACAAGAACACCAAGGAACTTGCTAACTTTCTATTAAATTTTTTTCTTGTACTTTCTCCATTTCCTATCAGCAGTAACAGCAGTGTTGCTGGCTCTCCTCCTAGTAGTAGTAACACAGTCTCTTCAGCTGACTAAACGCAATGTTTCCGGGATGTCTTTTCATCTAGAACTCGTGTAAATGCTCAGAAGTAGCTTTACAATATTATTCTTTGCACATTTTAGGTGAGTGTACACAAAAAGGCTAAGGCTTGTGGTTGGAAGAGTGGACCCTGCACACCAAATGATTCTCAGACTCTTTATTATTGCAAGTTAAATATTCAGGACTTGTAAAGTTGAGAGAACTAGTTTTAGTAAATATCGAAATTTCAAACAGTAGCTTGTTTTGCGTATGTACATAACTCTAAATTAATTCCATCTTGTAAAGTAGGAATAAGGCTATAAAGCTAGGCTAGATTTGTATTAAAAGAAACTTTGTGACTATTATCTTATGTAGATAACATCATTTATTAACTCAAGAACTAATATGAAATGCTATTTTTATAAAGTTTGTGTCTAGATAATGTATTTAGATATTTTGGTAGAAATTTCTCTGCTCTATCCATTAAAATATCTTTTCATTTATTTGCCAGTTTTTAGATTAGTAACAATAAAATAAATAGTAATTGCAGTTTATCCTCCATGGTTGTTTGACAACATCAACTCTAAGTAGTGGTAAATGTTTAATGGGCAATTATAATGTGAGAATAAATTAAAATCTAGAGAGACAAATGACGTAACTGACACATTTTTATTCAATAATGAACATTTGTCTTCTAATAAACGCTGCACTAGAAATGTAGAAATGTAGAATTCTTACTTTAAAAAGATGCTTCTGTCTAGAAGGATTCCATATACTGAAGGGCCCTTTTGGCTGCTGCTCTTAGTAAGAAAACTGTGACATTTAGCTTATACATAGTTGGGACTTTAGAATTTGTGGTAAATATGTAAGTGATGGATGCCATAAATGAATTATGGCCTGATTTTTTTCTTTACACGTGGAAATAAAGAGTGGAATCTTGAAAGTTACAAGGCTATCTTCTAGAGTGATGGGCATTTTTTCTGGAGATAAATTAAATAGTAGCAACAAAGATTTATTCAGCTGAGCTCATTGCCTAACCTACATTTCTCCATCAGAAAACTATTATTGATTTAAATTATTGTTATAGTCATTATGCTGTATAACTCATTTGTTTATGATAGCCTTTTGATTATTTCTTTTATTTCTGAGATTATACTATACTTGAATCTTTATTACTTCCATATACCTCTTCTTGTTATTTTTCAAATTCATGGACTCTATTTTCATTAATTTTTTAAAAAGATTTATTTATTATGTATACAGTGTTCTGAATGCATGTCAGAAGAGGGCACCGGATCTCATGGATTGTTGTGAGCCACTATATGGGTGCTGGTAATTGAACTAGGTAGAGCAGTCAGTGCTCTTCACCTCCGAGTCATTTCATCTATGAATATA
>LOEQ01001884.1:57449-74430 GCA_001685075.1 Bramus lutescens
TGTGTGTGTGTGTGTGTGTGTGTATTCTATGAGATAGGCTTTTATGTAAATTTAGAATTATTTATTAATTTTAGATTTCATTTAAAACATATTTAATAGCAATCGTTCAAACATATTTTAATTGAAATAGAATTACATTAGTTTTCTGCCTCTTTCCTCTCCTTCACACCTCCTAATTACCATCTCTCCCAGTCCTCCCATATGTCTACCAGCTCTCAAATTATCAGCTTCTTTTTGATTGATTATGTGCTTGTACAAATAAAAATACAACCACTAGCTTGAGTCAGCTGTCTCTGTGGTTTTCCCAGTCATGATCTTGACCCCCCATATGATCCCTTCTCCCTATTTCTGTTAAGTTCCAGGAACTCAGCCCAGTACTTGGTTGTAGATCACTCTATGTGCTTCTAACAGTTACTGGATATGGGTTCTATGATAACAATTAGAGTAATAACCAATCTGATCACAAGGGAAAGGATAGTTCAGGCGTCCTCTCCACTATTGCCAGGAGTCTTAGCGGAGGTCATTCTTGTGGATTCCTGGGAATTTCCCCAGCACAGGGCTTCTCCCTAACCCTAGAATGGCTCCCTCTATCAATATATCACTTTCATTACTCTCCCCTCAATCCCTCCCCCAACTTAACCATCTAGAGCCCTCATATTCCATTGCCCCACTCCCTTCTACTTTCCTTCCCAGTTTGATCAGGAGATCTTAACTATTTCTCTTTCCTGGGGCCCTCCATGTGTGCCGTTCTTAGGGTCCTTCTTTACAAAACTTCATTTTTTTTAACCACTAAGTAATACTCCATTATGCAAATGTACCACATTTTCTTTATCCATTCTTTGGTTGAAAGGCACCTAGGTTGCCTTCAGGTTCTGGCTATTATGAATAATGCTGCTATGAATATAGCTGAGCAAATGTCTTTGTGGTATAATTCTGCATGTTTTGTGTAAATGCCCAGGAGTGGATCTTGAGGTGATTGATTCCCAGTTTTCACTGGATTTAGACCAAAGGTAAAAAAAAAAAAGGATTTCAATTAAAAATATATAAAAGTAAGAAATTTAATTTTAGAAAACACAGAATTTGATTCCTACTATAAAGTAAGCAAAGAGACAGACTGTATGAAGCTCTCATCTAAGAAAGAAAGGATTCACTCATCAGTTGCCAGTTTCTTAGATAATACAATAGGAGCCAAGACAAAAACTGCTGTATAAGGAGATCATTAACAAACCAATATTACAATAAAGCACTTTATAAATTTGCCATTCATTATGAGATTTTCATCTCAAGCACAATCCTTTCAAAAATACTCAAGTATGGGGGCTGGAGAGATGCCTTAGAGGTTAATAGCACTGCTATTCTTCCAGAGGGCCAGAGTTCAATTCCTGGCAACCACATGGTGGCTCACAACCATCTGTAATGTGGTCTGGCGCCCTCTTCTGGCCTACAGGCATACACACAGACAAAATATTGTATACATAATAAAAATAAAAAAATATTAAAAAATACTCAAGTATGTAGAATGACCACCTCTCACTTTACATGCTGCATATGCTAAAAATTTTCTCGAGAATGCATTTCTATTAATTGGTATGAAGATTGTATATGAAATATTCAGTCAATAATCTTTCCATCAAATTAAATGTTTTATTTCATTTTTATTCTTTCAGTTAAAAACATGAAGTCAATCATCAGAAAACAAGCTTGATGTATGTAGTGTTAGTACTAAATCATTACCTAAAGCAAAACAGGCCCTAAACCACAGCTGTCCTTTTCAAAGATCTTGTTGAGGTTTCAGTACCTTGAAAAACTTCTAGACCCAGAAAGTCTATTAATGACTGTTTGAAGGTCATTAATGGTGAACTCTTATTCTCTTAGAACCTGTCTTTTCATAAACCATAAGAATTTTGTATTTACCATTATGCAAAAATGTCAAGAATTCTTCTGTGAGTTACAATGTCCTCCAGGGAAAAGACCAACCTAAATGCCATGGCCTATCCAGGCATGCCAGTGCTCCCTTGCCATCATAGTCTGAAGCATAGCACCTGTGCAAGGAATTCTACTATGACTATAGGAAGCACACTTCCTTTCCAGCACCCACACTCCTGACACACACTAGAGCCATGGGAACCTGCTAGTCACACTCATCCTTCTAACTGTTTAAATCAGCTCAGAAAGCTTATGAAATTCTCTGCATGGTTCTCCTGACAAATCTTTGTGTGTTTGTGTTGTAAGGGGCCATTTGTTGGTTCCGGCCACTCAGCTCTGAAATAACAACACAGATACTGTATTAATTAAATCATTGCTTGGCCCATTAGCTCTAGCTTCTTATTAGCTAACTCTTACATATTAATTTAACCCATTTCTATTAATCTATGTATTGCCATGTGGCTGTGGCTTACCGTATGTCCCTAGCGGGGCTATGTGGCTTCTCTTGACTTCACCCTTCTTCCTCTCAGCATTCAGTTTGTTTTTCTCCACCTAGCTAAGTTCTGCCCTATCAATAGGCCAAGGCAGTTTCTTTATTCACCAGTGGTATTCATAGCATATGGAGGTGAATCCCACATCATGTATGTGTATGGGGAACACATATATGTATCACTTTGCCCTTTCATGTGTTTACCTCCTGAGGCGGTTAGTCAATATTTAAAGAATTAATGACAGTTGACTCAGGACCTAATACAAATAACAGAAGACAGAACTGGGTAAGAACTAACGCTACAGACAGAGGTACTGATTGACAAAGAAGAGTGTAGACTTTAAATCAATCAACTTAATAGCTTTTTTTACTCAGATGCGGATGGATAAATGCAAGGGGAAGGCTTTGCCATTTGATTTACTTGAGTTTCCTATACAAAAGGAGATAGTCTGGTAACTTCTTTAATGCTCTTGCCTAAATTCACACTGTTGGAAATAGCTAAAAGGGAGCATTTCCCTCCAAAAGATGACAGCCATTATCCAGCATTTTTCTATGTTTTGTGCGCAGGGAATCTTTAATTCAAAGCTCGTGGTGAATATTGACAATGCCTCAGCTGCCACCCAAAGACAGCAAATCTTGAAGTTATATTGTCCTGTTAGAGGATGGGAAAATGGTACACTCTAATACAGAGGATTCCCGAGTTGGAAGAGAAGTATCCCAATTTCATTTCTTGTTGCTCTGAGAAAGCTGCTTATGGGAGAAAAAGTTTCTTTGGCTCACACTTCTAGGTTGCAGTGTATCATTTCTGGGAGTTTGCGACAGCATGAACTTGAAGCACATATTTACTTTACAACAACAATCAAGAGCAGAGAAGTGAATTCAGCATCCATGCTGATGCCTAGGCACCATTTTCCACTCGTAAACAGTTCAGGAGCCTGAGTCTAGATAATGGTGTTCCCATAGTAGGTGGGTTTTTACAAGTCAATTAACAAAATTAAGACAAACACCCAAAGACACACCCACAGAACAACCTGCCCTATAAAAGCTCTCACTGAGACTCCCTGTCATATTCTCTACTGTGTCAAGGTGACAAAGCCAATCCTTACAGAAGCTAAGAGATCTAGTACAAGTTTGGACAAGAGGCACACCTTGTGTTATTCCTGGGGGAGTGTACAAGAGGAATGCTAGTACTCTCAAAACAGTAAAGTCAGCATGCTGCTTCCCAGACGCTGACAATTCAGACAGAAATAATGCTAGATAACATAATATTTGCCACATAAAACATATATTTCAGGCCAATGAGATAAGATGATTCCCCATTACATGTTCAAGTATGTAATGGTGTTCTAAGGAGAAGGGCAGATACGATCTGCTCCAACTTTGGGCCTTTGTTTCTTTTAATTGATATGATGAAAAATTTTAAACCACTTGATGTTTATTTTTCTGTTGGTAGAAGAAAATACACCCGTACTTCAAAGAATACATTTGAAAGTCTAGCTCTGGGCTGTTCCTCATGGAGCGTTGCTCCATTTGAAAGTCAGAGCTGTGCAAAGGCAAAGGGATGGGATTGGTAGATATACTTGATTAATAATAGCTCTAGTCCTGTACTTATTCGAGGAATCCGCAGTGTTAGGCACCCACCATGGAGGTAGAATGCCTTCCTAGCAGGCATGAGGACCTAGTTCAAATCTTACCACTGCCCAAAGCAAAACAAACACAAAGAATTGTGCACACAAACAAATCATTAGATTCAAAACAAACATTAACAAATTAATCTTTTTAAGTCAGTTTTCTCCTCTGTTAAGTAGAAAAGACAATATTCTTCTCTCAAAAGTCTTTTAAGTACCGGGCAGTGGTGGCGCACACCTTTAATCCTAGCAATCCAGAGGCAGAGGCAGGCAGATTTCTGTGAGTTCGAGACCAGCCTGGTCTACTAGTTCCAGGACAGGCTCCAAAGCTATAGAGAAACTCTGTCTGAAAACCATCACTCAAAGCAAACAAACAAACAAACAAACAAACAAACAAAAACAGTAGTCAAAACAGAGAAAAAGGAAAATCCCATCACTTTGTCATTTTGCTGTGAGGAGGCCTTGAATCCTTTGTAGAGTTCATCAAACAAATCCAGAGTTCATTCAGCTACAAAGTAGCAATCCTTCCTTGCTGTCTCCTCAGCCTGCAGAACTCAGGTGTTTCTCACTGCAAATCCCTATGGGGCTTCAAGGTTCAATTCATATGGATTTCTACAAGAAAGCCTTCCCTATGGGCTCACTTAGAAACCTGCCTTTCTCTCCCAGCCCACAGGACTTTCTGCTCTCAAATCTTTGATTCCACCCATTCTAACTCTAACACATTCCATGTCTTTCTGCTCAGGATATAATGAAATCTGTGCGCATCTGAACACACTTCTCAGACATAGTAGGCTCTTTTTTGCGAAGTCTGTGGAATCCAACCAAGTGAAAAGAGAATGAGGAAGCCATGGTTTTGTGACTCACCGTAATTCTGCAACTGCATGCTGTCACTTGAAGTCACATCTAGAAAATCGGGATGCAGATGTGATGATTAGGGGATTTGAGCACGTTGAAGGATAGAATAATTAGAGAAAAATGTAGAGGAAGCAATTTTCCTGACTAAAGAGCAATGATAAATTTACTCCGTTTTAATTGGTAGGCTAAATGAATACTCCTTAAATGAGTAAGCCGTTGAGAGAATAATGAACGCTAGGAATTGCGCTAGGTTTCATGCGGCATTAGATTCTTCAAATGAGCTTGTAAACAGTGAAAATGGAAGTGTTTGTTTTTACATTCCTGTATTCACATTCCATTGGAATACTTCATGGCCTACATTAGGATTCTGGGATTTGAGGGGCTGTTAATTCTCATCTTTCAAGAACTCAATCTCATTAAACATTGCATTAGGGGTGAAGAGATGGCTCAGCAGTTAGTAGTGCTTGGTGCTCCTGCAGAGGACCTGAGTTCAAATTACAGTACCCATTTCAGGTAGTTCAAACTTCCTGAAACTGCATGAAATTCCAGGAGATCCAGGACCTTTTCTGGCTTCTGCAGTCACTATACTCACGTATGCATATATACACAGATGCACACACACTCACACACATAATTTGTTATCTTAAAAATAACAGCATTACAAAGCCCTTCACTTGGTATGTCAGACTTTATCGACTCTCCAAGGGAGGTCTTACAACCCCATTGAGGAGTGGATGGGATAGGAAGTGGGGGATGTGGGTGCAGCACAAGTATAAAAATCCAGAGTCAGATATTGGGATTCACCCCGAAAACCAGAAAAACAAAGCAGCCAAACAACTAGAGAAGTCTTACCTCAAGGTTGGGGGACCACAGACAAAGCAGACTAAGCCTCTCTTCTCCTCTCCTTTTATATTCCCTCTAGTGCGGGGATTAAAGATGTGTGACTCCCTAGTACTGGGATTTAAGGCATGAGCACCACCTCCTAGATCTCTTTCTGCATTGATCTTGTGTAGCCTAGGGTGGCCTTGAATGCACAGAAATCTATCTGCCTCTGTCTCCCAAATTCTGGATTAAAGGTGTGTGTCACCATTACCTGACTGTCGGTAGTTTTAGTGGTTTTAGCTTTGCCTCTGGTCTTCAGGCAAGATTTATTTATTAAAATACAAATGATATTCCATTATAGGTGGGGAGAGTGGGAGAAGGGAAGGAAGGGGGAATTGGGGTTTGGTATGTAAAATGGAAAAATAAATAAAAGAAAACCATAGTATTATTATCAGACTTCTTAACTGACATGTTGATACTTTCTAATTTATTTTTCATTATATGAAATGGTAGTTTGCTGTGTTGACTTATGAAATGCTTCTGAGATATGTAGGGAAACAAATTAAAGTATAATTTTGTGTAAAAATGTATATACACTCACACCCTTAGAGTATCCCAATGTTTTAGATTTTCTGTGTTGTAATTAACTTGCACTCTTATTAACTTGAATCAATGAAAAACAATGTCATAACCCACTGTGATGGATATACTGATCATTACTATTGATCATAAAAGGAACAAAATCCATGACACATTTTTATTAGTTACATAAATGTGTTTTTTTAATTATTTAAATGGAGAAGTGAAAGATTTAAAAGGTTATTGACTCATTTCCATTTCCCTTAATGTGACTGTTAATCAAATTTCTGACTCTATTCTTGCCTTAAATACTGTGAAATAGAACATTATCATTTTTATTTGAAAGGTGGTTTTTCATTATAGTGATGTAAAACAGTCAAATGTGTCCAGAATTTTTTTATACTTCATAGTGGAATTTTAGTAGGTGTTCTGATTTAAAATGAAATATAAAAAATTAGTAAGGCTAAGTTAATCACTCTTCTTTTGAATTCCTACTACATTAAATATTTTTACATTTAAATTGTTTCATTTTCCAGCAATTTAACATCCTTGAAAATAAGCAATTTATGTCAGTGTTGCAAAGTTTTAAATATAGAGATAATGTTATTATACATGGCTACAAACACCACTTAAAGTTAAAAACACTGGCTCCTGCTTAATTGCACTGAGTTCCAGAAACAACACAGAATCAGGGTATCTGCTACCGTTTCCTCCACATCTCAATGCCTGATCATGCAATCACAGTATCATTTTATACACATTATAAAATGTATTTTACATTTATCACCATCCTTTCTTACTTTTCCATTTGTCCTATTTAGTAAGTTAATATTTGTACCTCCAGTACATTAGCAGTTCTTCGCAGACTGATTTATCTTGCTGCTTTGGTGCCATCTTTCCTCACACATTTGCAGGCTTGCTATTTGCTTTCTACTGAGTACTCCATGCATTTTTCGTATTTATTTTACATATTGAAAATAATGTTTTCTGTATTTAGTAGGATCATATATGCTTTTTGCTTTCCCTTTATTTTTACGGTGTGTCTGTGCGTGCTTGTGTGTGTGTGTGTGTGTGTGTGTGTGTGTGCATGTGTATGATGAAATTCCTTCATTTTGAACACAATGAGTGACCGGGCTTCTTTGTGCTGTGGGAGCTCTCCTCCACTCTTCGCCCTGACCCCCACTCCATTTTGGACCTCTTCTTCCACTTGGTGAATGTCAATATTTCACCATCCATTGAATGGCAGCATTGCCTTGTCACACTGAGGTGACCTCAGCAGTTCCACGGTAGCAGAAGTACACAGATCACTCTCATGATGAAAGTGCCACATTCCATTCACAGTTAGGTGTCTGCTCCCAGGACTGGCTTTCCTCTGAAACCTGCAGCCAAGAAGGCATGCTGGCCTCTTCCCTCCCTGTCAATGCTGCTCTTTGAAGATGACCATCTCTTCACACTCCGGAAGCCCATTCTTTCTTCTGTCTGGAATGCCTAATTTCTTCAGAGAAGTTCCTCTCCTTCAGCCAGAACATCCCCTCAGCTTTTTATGGAAAAGCACTTATTCTGTCAGAAACCCATTTGAATAGACTCTTTTCCAAGGATCCCTTGGTCAGCTTCTGTAATAGCAACTTCTTGTCCAACCCCTGGAATACATATCGTTACCCATTTACCAGGGAAGTCCAGCTACCAATGCTACCTCTCCGTTCTTTCATTGCCTCATCCAAACTGCCGAGAATTCTTTCCCAGTCTTTAGCAAGTGTCTCTCACACAGCAAGTCCCTAGCTAGAGTTCCAAACAGTCCAAACACCTGGATATGAAGGGAAACGTCATCTTTCTTCCCTTAGGCACATACACATCAACACACAGTTTCTCCAGAGAAATTCATCTCAAAATAAACTTCTCTATGTGCCCTTTCCTGCATGTCTAGTATTGGACTGGGATCACTTCGGATTCTGTGCAACTTTTGCACAGAGGGGTTCCAGCTCACCTGGTGATTGTATTGTTCTTGGTCTTAATTTAGATAGAGAATGCTCGTATTGATAGTATCCAATGTGTTCAAGTACACTTCCCACTTTCTCTTAAATAGCTTTGCTATGGGTTCTGCACTCAATTTTACTTCTACGGTAGGTTTTTCCTGCCTAATCCTCTTTCCTTCATGCTAGGTTTTAGGTTTTTCTTTGCATTGTTTTTTGTTTTCCTGAGTACCATTGTTAGCAGTCTCTTCACTGAAATCAGTTTGCTTCCTGCTTTTATTCCGTCGTTTGATGTTTTGAGTTGGATTTCTTTATTTCCTCTTATTTTCTTCGTAAAATTTCTATATATCTGGAATGTGAGAGAAGCCACCTATAATCAAGAGAGCAGTTCATTTCCTAATTTTCCCTCTTTTTAAAAATAAATTTGTGTCCTCAGATATGCCTGCATTTTCTTAGGTTTTATGAGAAATTTTGGACTTTCTAAGTCTGAATTACATTGTGACAAAAGACAAAATTGCAAGAACTAACTCTTTAAAACAAAATTCCTTATCATATGCTATGTGATTTGGCTTAACTCATGATGTGAACACCTTTCTTCATCTTGTGAGTTGGAAAATGGTTGTGTTTCTCCTCTCAACCTCCAAATCTGTTAATGTACTGCTGTATTGCCTATCGGCTTTTCTCTAAAACTAATGGACTTGGATTTGAACTCTGGTTCTTCTACTTGCATGAAGTTTCTCCGACTCCTCTTTTACCCATCAGAATGAAGGAACTGAGCCCGAGACAGCTTAGCTGAGTGAAGTAGTGAGCCTGTAGTTCCTGTGTTTTCTCCATTGGCATTACTGTTCATCGACTGTGTGGTTTTAGGACCTTAATCTGGCCGTACTCTAAAACCTCTAGGTAATTAAAAGTAAGGGCAGGCACAGAATTATTTTTTAAAAAAATAAAGCATTAGATGAACGCAGTATGCAAATTCAAAGAGCAAGAATTTGTTAATATAGATGAAAAGAAAATATCTCACCAAACTACAGTAACCAAATAAAGGAGTTAGAAAAGGATACAGCCATCACGTGGCAGCACCGCCCTACACTGCAGACATTTAACACCGACATACACAGACTTCAGCTCTTCCAGTCCAGGTTTCCTGCAGGTGTGCGCAACTCTGCACCGCTTTCCCCCGTCTTCACTCACTCTGGGTTATTTCTGCACATTCCCTTCCTCTGACGGCTCAGCACCGTCCCGTCATCTTTTCTCCACTGAGGGTTTTCCTTGCACTGCAGTTTCAGCTGGATTCCTTTTAAAATAAGTTCAGCTTCTTAAATTTTCTTATTTTGTCTAGAAACCTTTATGTTTAGTCTCTCTGTTTATTTGTAATCTCTATGAGCCATTTTTTTCAGAAGTCATAAGATAAAAGACAATAAGAAAATGAATTGTAGGCAATTAATGTGGATTATATGTAATACATTTTTTAAAAAGCATAGCTTTTAAGAAATTATAATTGCAAGATCATATCTATGTCATTTAAATATTTAGCACTCTTAATTATTTGTGGAGGTTTTGGTTGCCATCATGCTAATAGACATGATTAGTTTGCACTGATGTTCCATGAGCATGTGTGGACACAGTTTGCTTTCTTCAGGAGCTGCAGAAGCTCTAGGACAGCAATTCTAAATCTATGGTTGTGACCCTTTGGGGGTCACCTAGCAGATATCCTGCATAGCAGATATTTACATTATAATTCATAATAATAACAAAATTACAGTTATGAAGTCACAACAAAAATAATTTTATGGTTGGGGGTCACCACAGCACGGGGAACTGTACTAAAGGTTTCAGCCTGAGGAAGGTTGAGAACCAGTGCTCTAAGATCAGGCAGAGAAAGAGCCTCAGGCATCATATTCAGCACCTTTCACAAGGCAGGAGAAACCACTGAAGTGATTAAAGGAATCTTCTCGTACCTTTCTGCCCTCTGATGTAAATTAGAGTCCCAAGGGAGTAGCATGGGTGGCTCAGCTAGTGTGTTTTATGTATAAAAATAGAGTGCATGAAATTACAGTAATTCTCTATCAGTGTGACAGATTTTACTGAAATCAATGGCGAGAGCTTTCATTTTCCCATATGACTGATTAAAAAATAGCTATTATAGTAAGATTGGATAGATTGATTTGGGTAAGAACAGAATAGTCCTTCATAGTTCGTTGTCTATTAAACTAAACATGAATCACACCTGTATCCTTGACTTCATTAATGTACAAGACATACACATTCAGTGATGGATGCTGATTAATTTAATCTGAAAAACTCCAAAATTAGTAACCATATATCTAGTAAAACTGAACTGGTGATTAAAAGCTCAACATCTACAATAATTACTTTAGAGCTGGAGAGAAGTTCAGCTGTTGAAAATGCATTTTCCTCTAGCTGAGAACATAAGCCTAGTTCCCAGCACCCAGGTTTAGTGTCAAACTGCCTAGAACTCTAGCTCTAGGTGATCTGATGCCCTCTTCTGATCTCTGAGGGCACCCATGTGCACACTCCATACACAGATAAACATACACCCACATAAAGAAAAAGTAAACCTTTAAAAAATAATTTCATTCAGATGCTTCAGTCATTGTTTTGGCAAACTGTGTCATCTTTTTTGTAGTTTCTCACCCTCAGTTATGATGTGAAGACAATATCTCTGACATCATTCATAGGCTGTTTTCCCCTGCTGGTTGACTGGAGAGTAGTCAGTAATGTGTCAACATCAGCCATTGTGTGTGTGCATGTGTTCATGTATGTGAATGTGTGTGTTCTCTCCATAATGGATTGCAGTGGTCGGAGAACATGATTTTAGGTCGGTTCTGAGCTTCCCCCTTGTTGAGGCAGGGTCTGTTTTTGCTTATTGTATCCTTCAAGGTATCTCTTTTGTGTGTCTGGGGAGCCTCCAGCTTCAACCTTCCATCTCAGCGTAACTGCGATGGGAACACAGGTGCCTGCCTGCTCATATGTTGAGCCCGATATGTATGCTGGGGATTTGAACCCATTTCTGATAGCATGCCAAGACTTTTACCCATCGATCCATATTCTCAATTCTACACAGTATAGTAAAACAGTGCTGTAAATGTCCAGGGCTCGCACTGCATCCGTGAGCCCACCGGTGTGGATTAAGTGGCAATCTGTACCACTGAACGCTGAAGTGAGGATTTCTAAAGAACATGTACCATTGATTCTTCTCCAAATATCATTCCAAACTTTCTATATTATTTCAAAACATATGGTACATCTGCATCTTATATTTAAATAATCATATCTGTAGTGATTAAATGTGATTCATCACTTTTCCGATATTTTCTTGAGTAATTCTATGAAAAACTGAGGATGGTTCATTTCAATGGAAATGATAAAATTCATCCTTGGTATCTAACATGTTAATTCTAATACTTGGGCTAGAGTTTACTTGCAATTTAAAATAACATTGCATCTCTTTAGTGTACTTTTCTTTCTAAGCACCTTCTTATTATTGTTGCCTTACTTGTATACTAATGTTACAGAGTATTTTGTTTTTGTAGCATCGCTGTAATTTTTCTATTTCTAGGTAACTTTTAACTTGAAATAAAAATTTTAGATTAATACATGTATGCAATGAATTACTATGCTACCGTAGAAAGAAGAAATCCTGCCATTTGTGAAGAGGATGAAACTACAATTATCATGTAAAGTGAAAAAAGGCAAAAATAGTAAGGCCAACACATGGTCTCACTCATGTTGAATCCAGAAAAGAATAAATCAAGACTGGCCTAGAGATATACTTATAGGCTAAGCTGGTGCAGCAATTCCTCAACTGAGGTTCCCTTTTCCCAGCTGACTCAGTTTCTGGAAGGTTGCAAAAACTAACCAGCCAGATGTCCTTATTTAAATATTACACAGGGTATATATAGATATCTAATATGTTTGGGCATATTTGAGAAATAACAAGGAGGATCAGAAATATGTATTTTGTTAGTTAAAAATAAATAAAAACATTTTCATGCTCACTAAAATTGGCAAATATGAGAAAAACTACCAAGTCTGAAAACTTTGATGACCAGACCACATTAGGCAGTGGATTTCAGGAGCAGACTTAAACTTCCTATGCCCCTGTGGTCCTCTTACTGCAGGTGGCTCTTGTTGGCAGGAGATCAGAGCAGAGGGAGCCAATAAACTTGTCTTCCTTTCACTAAGAATATAAGAACAATGAACATATTTCCTTTAAAAATCAATTATTGCTATTACTCCATTAATATCTATTTGTATTAGCTAATTTGCAAAGGTTAGACCTCCATAGTTCTTATTGAGATATTTTTCTATGGATGCAATATAATTTCATACATAGATAAATATATAGTTGCCAAATAAATTTTGTCTCTGAGATGTTCCCTTATTAACAATAAGGTTAATTCTACAGAAACAAATGGCAAAAATCAATTTAAATGTCAGCTTATATTCTCACCATAAGAAAGTTAAATTACTTCATGTTATTTAAATGTATAAAAAAGGTAAAGTTTAAGAGTTTCCATTATGAAGAATAATATTGTTAATTAGTTGAGATAGAGAGTGGTGTTCAAATAGTTTAGCTCTTAATTTATAGTGGTTAAATTTTCTAAGGCAGTAAAAGTAGGTACAAATTTATGCAATTTAATTTGCATATATATTATGTCCTTCCTATAATAAATACTTAAAAAGAGTAGAATGACAAATTTCTAATGATTTATTTTTTAAAAATACTAGGTACATTAAAGAATAATTGTTTTTTAAATAAGAGTTCATTGCAATTAATTTATGCTATAGCCAAGTCTGTGGAAAATATAGGTATTGTAAAAGAATTTTGATAAGCTGGATAACTTTTAGGATTGGATTTTCTGGTTTATTACATATTTGCTCAACACTAATTTTGATTTAACAGTTTTTCATGATGTTTCTGAAGAATAATAGTTGATTTTTCCTAATGAGTATCGTCTGCTGAACGCAGTTGCCCTTTGTTTTAGTTTTAATTTATGTGAGCTGTCCTCCTTGTATCTCCTTCTCTGTATCAGTTATGATCACACCTGGTGGCAACTATTGTTACACATGAGGGGAGATTTTGTCGAATCCTTAGCTCTGGATTTTTACACAGGAATAACTTTCTTTACAAGTCAGATGTTTTGACAGGCATTATTCTCCCAATATTGCTTGGCAACTATCTATTCAGTCTTACAATATATCAGAATAGGACCAGAACAGTGATCTTAACTACAAGGTGAATTTGCCATGTATTTCCATAGGATGTTTGAGGCTCTGAGAAGCAATCGGCAAACAAAAACCTCACAGCAGAGAGAGACCAGGGACTAGAGTTGTGATTTGAACTAATATGGAAATTTAGGGCTGGTGATGTAGCTCAACCAAATAGTGTTTGCCATGTAAACATGAGGACCTGAGTTCATATTCCCAGCACCCATATATGAAGCCAGGTATGATGTGTGCATGACTTCATCCCCAGCACTGGGAGGAGGAGACAGAAGGAACCTTGGGATCCAGCTACTCTAGTTAAAGTGGTGAGCTCCATGTTCAAAGAGAGATTTTGTCTCAAAATAAATGTGGAACCTCTAGTCTCCATATGCACAGACAAACAAAAGAACACATATGTGTGCACAAGAATACACACACACACACACCACACACATGCACACACAATCAAAAGAGAAGACTTTTTGAGACCAGACTTTTGTGTAGAACTCATACACTATACGCTAAATGTAGCAGAATATGTGGAAAATAATGAGGTTGGTTTTGTTCATTTTCCCATATCAACTATAGTTTTATACAATTTGAAAAATAATCATAAATTGACTCTGCATTTTACAACTTATTTCACACAATATTTTAACATTTTTAATTTTATGTATTTATTTTTGACAACAAATCTTATCCATTTCTCTATAAGATTTGTGAGTCAGGAAATTAAGATACATAATTAGGTTTTGAAAATAACATGCATTAAATGCTGTACATATTCTTGACAGCTGTTTATGAAATATGTAATTTGTTGTTTGAAAAGTCCTTACTTAAGTTTACTCTTGACAGTCTGTCCTTAGTTTGCACTGCAATGCTCTCAGGCCCACACAAAAATGATTTGTTAATCTGCACTGGACATGCTATAAGCTGGTTCGTATATTTAATGAAAACTCAAACATGTTTTGTCTATATGTTCCATGGTGAGATGCTTGCCTGCATATGCCTATGTTTGGTTATGAATAGATCAGAAATTGAATCATTCTATCCAAACACTGAATCTTAAATCACTTTTAAGTGAAATAATACTGGTACAATGCAAAGAACCAGAGTTCAAAGTTTTAGAAACAAACACTTTTGACTTGCACTTTAATGACACACACCCTTGTGATCAAGATAAGACCATATTTTTGAAAACCCAATGAAAAGATAAAGCTGAGGGGTCATTTTACTAATGGGTCCAAACTCTACTACCATTGTTTCAGTAGAGTACTATACATAATTAGAACAGTTAAGTATTTGCTATAATTATCAGTAGAGATTTAAGGAGGTAGTGTCAAAGCTTCAAAGAGCAGGAATCGATCAAAGAGAAGCAGACATATAAAGGTCTCTCCCATTTATTTAGTTCATCTGCCCTGTATTTAACAGTAAATCAATATTCAAACTACAAAAGTTTAAATTATATCAACAATTGTTGGGTTCATAGTTTGGGGACAATGACAATATGGTTCAATCAGCAAAGTTCTTTCTTCTCCAATACAGAGCACTGGGTTCAGGTCCCAAAACTCACATAAGTTCTTAGAAGTGATGGCATACACTTGTAAACCAAGCACTGCAGGCACAGAGACAGGGGGATTCCTGGGCTTACTGCCAGCCAATCTAGTCTAATTTGTGTACCAATAAAAGTCCCTGAGCAGAAAAGGAAGTAGAAGAATGATGTCCAAGGTTGTCCTCTGGCCTTGTATACACATGCACACAAACACAGCACAACATACACACATTCTATTATTCTTATAAAATAACATTCAGTAAAATTCATCCCATTTCTTCATATCACATTTAATACTCAATCCTTATTGGAAAAGACTTAGGGGATATTCTTTTAAAAAAGCCTACACGTATGCATTTAAAACAGTGTGTGCTCAACCTCTTTCTACGTAAACAGAAGTGTAGTAAAAAGGCTGCTTGGTTGTTCTGGCCACTCAGCAGCTCAGACCCAAAGCAATCACACAGAAACTAAATTATTTAAAACACCGCGTGACCCATTAGCTCTAGCTTCTAACTAACTCTTACAACTTAATTTAATCCATCTCCATTAGTCTGTGCATCACCATGAGATGGTCTACCAGCAAAATCTCAGCATGTCTGTCTCTGGCTGTGGCTCCATGGCTTCTACTCTTCTGCCACCTTTCTCCCAGAATTCAGTTTAGTTTTCCCCACCTAGATAAATTCTGCCCTATCAACAGGCCAAGGAATTTTCTTTATTAACCAATGGTATTCACAGCATACAGAGGGGAAATCCCACATTATAGAAAGACACATTTAATACTTGTTTCTAGCTCACCTTATCCAGGAAAGCTGTTAGATGGCACAGATTTAGAATGTGCACACATGTTTTCATTTAATTTATCTACTGGACAATGTTGTGTTGCCTTGGTTTACCTCAAGGAGCTCAGCTCAGTGGATAGTTTAATTAACACACTCATTCCTTATGGGATCACAGGGCACTTGGTTGTCAAAGGCAGTTGTTGAACTTTGTATCTCAGGACAGACTAAGTTGAGCGCCCTGGAAAATAATGAGCAGCAAGCTACAGCCAGTGGTATCGTGACGAGACAGGAACAGTCAGCTGTAAGCGTGTGGGATTCCGTGTGTGAAAAGGACATGTCCGCGAGGGCACGAGAGCCCTGATACACAAGGCAGCTGCATCTCCCAGTAAAGCGATCAGCGCTCACGTGTGTTGAAAGCTATGAAGTGCCCTTAAACGACTTTGCACACCCTTGCTCTCTGTAGGACCAAATACTATGAGTGCAAACCCAAGCGGTGTTCAGTGCCTCAGTCATCACAAAGGGACTTAAGGTAATTTTATTTCATTAAGTCTCAGCTGATCTGAGATTTAGGAGAGGTTGAGATCTCGGTAGACAACAGGCAAAGCGTGGTAGATGAATTTATATCTGTCTTTCTCTAGTTACTTTCATCACAACTGGTCTTGTAGGTGCCACCAAACCAATCTTCCTGTCAGGGATGATCCCACATTTTCATTTCTCTATATCTAATGCGTACTGAGGCTACAGAGGAATCAGGCAAATCAAACAGGAAATCTAATTTTGCTGCTTTGGAGCAATCTAGGGAAGAGAGACAGTTGAAAAAGAAGAGGGGAAAAATGTATCCACTGCAAGTGGAAACAATCTGACAGGCTCCTGGCATGAAAGCCTTAATTACTGGGAGGAACATGATGAGCAAATTAACTGCAAGGTAGGAAAAGCTGTTGGCAATCGAATTTCAGCCAAAATATAAGACTTTCATATATATCTTTTGTTTTTACTGTAATCACATTTTGTTACCAGAAAAAATAAGCACCTGTGTCCTCATGTGTATATATGTGTGTGCGTGTCTATGTAAATGTGTGCTGTATGTCATGGCCATGTTTTTATTTTTTATTTTTTTATTTTTTTATACTTTTTTATTAAAAATTTCCACC
>LOEQ01001884.1:75846-87796 GCA_001685075.1 Bramus lutescens
ATGGGGCTCTGATCTGAACAGAGAATTCTCAACTGAAGAAGTTCGAATGGCCATGTTTTTATAAGCTGATACGCTACCAACAATTACTAACTTTCAAAATGTTAAAGTTCTCCACAGCATCCACTATTTGTACATATTATTTTTATTTTGTGGAGTTTTTTTTTCCTTAGAGGAATAATAAAATAGCTACAGGTATTTTATCTACTCACTGCTTGCCTCAGGCAGCCCTGGGCGAGCAGCATGGTAGCAGAGGCAGCCCGGCAGCTGGCCGGCTGTGTTCTCAAGCTTGCGGAGTTCTCTGGCTGTTCTTGCCACCCGGGTTTAAAACTGGCATGGAAAATTTTCAAACTGGGCCCTGTGTATTTGCTACCTTTTCACCACTACAACAAAACTCCAGACAGAAGGAACTGCAAACAAGGCTGCCGACTTCGGCTCAGATGTGGTGACGGGGGAATCTTCAAAGCAAGAACTTGAGGTGGCTACCGTGTCGCATCTGCAGTCGTGAGCAGAGAAATGGGTGCAGGCTCCTTTGTTGTTATTTGGGACCCAGCCCATGGAATAGTACTGTTCACATTTAGGGTGAGTTTTTTCACCGGATGGAAACACAGTCTCCTCAGAAGCTTGTCCAGAGGGTTGGCTCTTAGGAGGGCTTATTCCTGTCAACTTTGCAGTCAGTATTAAGCAACACACTCTGATATCTTGAGCAGGTTTCATTTCCCCAAGTTTGAACTAAATGTTACCAAAATTAATTTCTTTAGAAAATATTCTGTAGATTGCCTAAACTGGCCTTGCCCTGTAGTCACACTGATGACTATCTTAAATGTCATCATAGAACCTACATCCAGCAACTGATCGAAGAGTTGCAGAGAACCACAGTAGACCACTGGGCAGATCTCCCAAAGTCCAGTTGAAGAGAGGGCAGAGTGAGAATACAAGCAAAGACGTCAAGACCATGATGAGTGCACCTACTGAAACAGTCTACCTGAGCTAACAGTAGCTCACTAACTCCGGCCTGACCACGAGGGAATCACTATAGGATCAAACTAGGTCCTCTGAATGTGGGTGACAATAATATGGCTGGGGAAGAATGTGGGGCCACTTGCAATGAGACCAGGATTTATCTTCTGCATGTACTGGCTTTTTAGAACATTCTCTTTGGATGGATACCTTGCTCAGCCTAGATATAGTAGTGAGGGCCTTGGTCCTGCCTCCAAGCAACGTGCTAGACTTTGTTGATTCCCCATGTGAAGCCTGACCTTCTCTGAGGAGTGGAAGGGGGAGTGGGATAGGGAAGAGGAGGGGGGAGGGAGGAGGAGGAGAGGGAATGCGAAATGGATTCGGATGTAAAATGAGAAAAGGGAGGTTTTTTTAAAAAAAAAAGAAAGAAAAAATATACTCTGGGATCATTATGCAGCTATGATATATACTGAGTGAAAAAATAGATGAGTGAAAAATGTATCTTTTGTGTAAGTGGAAAAAGAATTGAAATTAATATAGCATGTAATTGTTTATATCTATGTAGCAATTTCCTTCCTTTTGGGCAGAGAGCAACCTGGGACAGGGTAGCTTGGGATGAATGAAATCAGAATATATTTTTAAATGTGCACTGAATTTTATTGTTTGGAGTTTTCAGTTTATATTAATGAACTACACATTAAAGTAGTTTTAATTACAAATTTAAATTACAATCTGGACCACCAACGCCTGAGAAACAAGCTATGCTCTAAGCTGAATGTGGAGGATTTATATGGATTTGTTACTATTGTATGTAACTTGGGCATTCTTAGCAATCCATCATCTGGCCTCAGTGTCCTCATATGATACAGATGTGAAGTTGCCAATGAAATATAACATGATCTACAAATCATTTATGGATCTTTTGAGATACTATCTCAACTTTACATGCTCATCTGATCCTCCCTGAGTTTCTAAGAGCTGGATTCTCTGCTATTTTTAATTGATCTAATATTGTTATAAACTGGAGTTGTCAGATTAGTAACATAGCTCATGAGTATCATGAAAACATATGTGATAATGTGTTCCATCCCAAATGTGGCTAGCTATGACCTTTCCTTGAAGAAGTCTGTTCTGTAATGTTCTTCTGGTTGATTATAAAAAAAAAGGTACAAACATTCCATGAAATGTGCTTTTAAAAAGAGTTGGGAGCTGCAGAGATGGCTCAGTGATTGTGAGTTTACTGATCTTTCGGAGCTCAGGACCCACATGGGCTCATAACTATCTGTAATTCCTCTTCCAGGAGACAGAAAAGCTCTTCTCATCTCTGCAGGCTCCTATATGCATGTGGCACACATAAAATCTTCAGAAATACATATGTACTCATAAAAATAAGTAAATAAAAATTTTAAAGTGCTTGAGTATATATATATGGGCTCCTTAGAGGAGCTGAACTTGAATAAAATATTAGCTGATGTGTGTGCTCTGATCAGATTTCATCTCCACAGTACTGACCACAACATGTACAGTGTGTCCACAGTACTGATCATGTATGATAATGTGCTAGAATCCTAATATTTGTAATTTTTACTCTAATCCTCCAATATGCACAATTTTACTTTAGAAAATAAGGCTTAGGGACCTGTAAAATGCAGAGTAGGCATTCAAAGACTAAAACTGAATCTCAAGCAAATGCCTCAGAATACCTAAGAAGAATGCACCATCTCTCCATGGATGCAGCCACTGCATCTCCTCTGTCTTGAGACCCTAGTGACAGGCTCATTTCCACTAGTATTTTTACTTACAGTCTGAAAAGAGGTAGTTCATGGAGGCTTTCCTGCTTGGCTCCCCCCACCCCCACAGGCACGTTCAGTGGAGACTTCAAATGGGCACACTATGACACCCACCCTGTGGTCCTCATGTAAATGAGATCACACGTGCGGACTCGCATGCGCGCATACAAACACACACACACACACACACACACACACACACGACAAGCATATGCACATGAGAAGAGAGTTGTACATGAGAAGAACATGGAGACCGGAAGACTAAAGGTCTTTATTCGTGCTGTAATGATAGTTTAGAACTGGCTGTTTCATGACTCTTGCATGATCCAAGGTTCTTGTACCTTGGATCAAGGTGGCCATTCTTGTGTTTTTGGTTTTTATTTTTTAATGTTTATAGAATAATTTTTCTCTCTCTCATTCCTTTTGGATACTTATTGATACTTTTCACATTTTAATTTGTATTACTGAATGTTGCTGAAAAGCTCAAAATTTGGTTGGATTCATTGATTTGTATAACTATTATGATCCTCATCACAACCTTTGTTTTTAGTAAAAATTGTATGATATTAGGCTTATTGGAAGTATGATATACTTGCTTATTGGAAGACCTCAGAGATTCTAGCATATTTTCAGCATTAAATAACTTTAACTGAAGTTGAGAAAAAAATGTGTTTAGGTAGAAGTTATTTCTTGATTAGATTTTTAAAAAGATTTATTTCATGTGTATATGAGTTCTTTTCCTATAAGTACAGCACATGCATGTTTGGTACTTACAGAGTCAGGAGAGGGCATCGGATTCCTAGGAACTAGAGTAATAGATGATCACAAGCTATTATACGGGTGCCGGAAATCAAACATGGTCCTCCACAATAGCAAGCGCTGTTAACTATCTCTCCAGCCCTTGGCTAGATTTTCAGACGCAAAAGCAGAATAACAGAGCCATCCAATTTTAATGGCTCATGTTTTATTTGCACACCTGTGAGACCGTGTATCTAGGTGTGCCTCTCTGTGTGTATACATGTACCTAGCTATAATTCATTTAAATGATTTCATAAAAAAGCTTTCAAAAAGAATACACATTCTTTTAGGGATTTCCTCTTAAAGAGAATGTGGTTTTGAGCTCAGCCTGCGATTACAACATTTCTGGTCAAGGCATGCTGCAGATGAGAGAGTGTAGTGTTTGGTCAGTCTCACACACCCACAGACTACTTTTCTGTCTTCAGCAACAGTTTAAGTAGTAAAAGGCCAAGATCCACAAATAGAAGATTCTGGATCTTGAGTTTATTTCAAATCATGGTGCATAGAGCTCATTTGTCATTGTTGTGTTGACTTATAGGCTGCATACTGCTCTTCTCTGGGGAAAAGAGGGTTAAACATAGTCATTTTAAATAAGATCCCTTGGTTTCTCTGTCTCCTTCATGCCAGTGAACCACTGTCTGGATAACAAAATTCAATTGGTTATTATTTATTTTGAACAGTAATTAATTCCAAAGGATATTATCAAATGCAAAGGGTGGGTGGTTTTGGAAAAGGCATTGAAATTTTTTCTGAGTATTTTTCATCTATATTCTTTCCTTTATTCATGGCTGAAATGTTTAATCTTCCTTATATCCAGTTCTGTCTTGCTACTGTTTTTTTTTTTTTGGNNNTTTTGCTTTTTTTTTTTTACTGACCTTTGGATTATAAAGGAGTGTCTAGATAATCCATCTGTCTACAGAAACAAATTTCAACCAAATAAGAGGATCTTTCATTCTTTGTGTAAAGTTATTTTTATGTGGATCACAAAGGTTAAGTCAAACCATATATCATGCTTGTATAGCCATGTATCTTCAAACATATATGAATATTTATCTTTATATTTATAAACTAATACCTAACCTCATCTGTAATAGTCTATGAACAAATTCTAGCTTAGTTAGATGCAATCAAAATAATAGACAATATTTTAACAAATGTTAAAATTCTTTCATGTTGCATTTGTTTGACTCTGTAAAGCTGTGCTACTTTGCCTGCCTAAAATACCTGATGGGTCTAATAAAGACTGAATGGCCTATAAAAAAATAAAAAAAGACTGAATGGCCAACAGCTAGGCATGAGAGGGATAGGCAGGGTTGTCAGATAGAAAAAATAGGAGTAGAAATCTAGAAAGACAACAGAGGGGGGAGTGAGAAAATGAGGAGAGGAAGACGCCAGGGGCAGTTACCTGGCCACCGAGCCAGTCACTTAAAAAGAAAGGAAGAAAGACAGAATAAAGAATGGTAAAATTCCAGAGGCAAAATATTGAAAAGATGAATGGAATAATTTAGATTAGAAAAGTTGGTAAGAAACAAGCCAAGCTATGCCCAGACATTCATAAATAAGAATAAGTCTCCATATACTTATTGGAAACTGGGTGGTGGACCCCCAAAGAGCAAAAAGAATAAAAACAACTACAGTATATATCTTTAATTTCCTATGAAATGAAAATTGGGGGAGCCAATATTTGGGAGACTACATGATTGTTCTCTTATAACTTTGCTTATTCAAATAACTCACCAAAGGATGTTCATCTTGTTATCTTTCTTAGTGTATTTAAAATTATCATTGATTCATGCATAAATGTTTGAAACAGTTCTTGGCTAGATTGTATTGAATATTTAATCCTTTAAATTTTAATTAGTTATCTCTAACTAGCCACATAAGATAGAAAAGATCTATAATATTCAATACAAGTATTTTTTTATAAAGATAAGGTAGTTTAAAATCACGAAGACATTTTTCACATATTAAAAAAGCACCTTGTTATAAAAATGGAGACAAATGACTAGAAAAGCACTTAAATGCTAAAGATATTCTTCTTCAAAGGCAATCTTGACTGCCAGTGGCCAAATATTAGTATTAAATATTTTATCTTTGATAAATACTATTCTGAACTGTCTTACAAAAGCTGCTTGATTTGGGGCATTTTAGTAGCTTCTTGGGAAGAATGAAAATGAAGAAGAAATCAATAAAGCATGGGCCTCTCATCCTGTATTGATTCCCCTAATCCAGCAGCCATTAAATACTTGAGAGATAAGCCTCTTTTAAGATGGTCTGTTTATATTTTGAAGATCAAATACGTTAATTTTGCTCATGGGTTTCCGAAACACAGGACGGAAGGTCAGCTTTCAGTGAGTGCCTTTCCTTCAGAAAATGTTTGTATGCTAAGCCTATCAAGAGCATTCCGTGAGAGGACCCTCTTCACGCGATTGCTTCTGCAGAGCTGGGAGCACAGATGGCTTGAGGTGCTGTTATTCATCCCACAAACAGAGGGAGAAAAGCAATCGTGTCACTGAGGAAGAGAAACTGGCAAAACTGTATGGCTCCGATTTGATTGGAACTGTGAGTCTCTCAGTGCAATTTGGTTTTAACGTTTTGCCTTTTGAAGCCATTGGAACGTATTTCAAACCTGCCCTCCACCCTAAGATGCACTATTGATAATGAGAACAAAGACAGCATGGCATCTTGTTTTCAAATTTCCTTTAATGTGAAAAATTCAAACTTGCCATTTTGTCCAAAAAACCACAACACTATTTATTTTTGATCTTCACTATAGTGATCAATTTTTAAATTTATAATGACTAAATTTAAATAGTAGAATGACCAACAAAGACTCTAGTAAAAAAAAAAAGTCTTTTGTAAATACACTAAAAATACCCTTTCCTTACTAACTTTTAAATGTTATCTAATTTATTTTGTTCATTGTAAAGGACTGTTTATTGGGGAAAAAACTACCTTAGCATTTAATCTCATATGTAACACCTCTGGCATTCTTTCTGATCCCCTAATTCACAGTTTGTACCCTTTTCATAAGGAGTTCCTATACTACTTCAGGATTTTCGTTCCACTGAATGAAGTAAGGTTGCTTAGGCCTAAGATGGGGAAGGGATATTTGCTGGATGTTGAACAGCCACAGGCGGACCCACTGTTGATGATGATATGATGTCCCCTCTTCTGACTTCTGTAGTAGCCGGTAGTTCCCAGTAGTTCCTCAGAAATGACTGCGTGCCCTAGTTATGATGGAATGTTGAAACACCCAAATCTCATCCAGGGCTTCTGGAGGCAGGCATAACTGCTTTTTCTTCATTATTGCTGCACCGTGCTGTGTCATATTGTTTCACAGAACTCCCCTCCATCCTCCAGATCTTACATTTTTCCTGCCTTACATTTTCTGTAATATTTCTCTGGTGGCCGCAACGTTGATCTAGATCCCCTGTTTACAGATAAGCATGCCACATCATTTGTCTCAGCACATAGACAAGATACAAGACTCCTCATTAACCTTCACCTACTGCCAAAAGGAGAATGTCTGCCCAAAGAAAGTAACACCAGTTTCTGTAATCAACAGATATTTAGAATGCAGTTTAGCATGTCCATGAAGCAGAACAACAGGGCCTGTGGTCTCCATGGATATAGGGTTTCTACTTCTTTATAGCACCCGGAAAATATCATTTCCTCTGGAGCAGGTCTCAAAATCCATCCAAAAGACAGTTAGTTACTCCCCAATTGCCAAGCTACTATTACCCTAGAATAGCATTAAACCTGTCTCCAGAAATACTTTATAATTCATAATAGTAGGAAAATTACAGTTCCAAAGTAACAATGAAAATAATTTTGTGGTTGGGAATCATCACATTGTAAATAACTGTATTAAAGGGTCGAAGCATTAGGAAGTGGTTCAGAGCCCTAGAAGCCTCAAAGTAGTATAGCTAAAAGTCTATAGCTAAAAGAAAACACACACACACAAAAAAAAACCCACATGTGGTTATTTTCTATCCGGCAGTTGACATGGTATCACCAGGTACTATGAACCATACCTAGCAGGAAAGAGCTTCTGCCTCAGTTTTGTCTTGTTTTCTTTGTGTCCTGAAACCAAAGCACATGATATTTCAGTGTCACGGTTTTAATGTCAGTTCTAGAGGGCAAATAAGAGCACTGTAGATTACTGCTAACCCCTGCCATGTGAAATGTTCACTCTTTAATGCACTCATTATGTTATGGTGGTACATCCTAAGAAAGGGGCTGAGCCCAGATGTACTAATATTCAGAAGGATTCTGGTGACTCTGGCTTAGACCTATGCACTGCCCCACCAGAATGTGACACTATTTCCTTGTTCTTTTCCATCTTGTCTCACTCTTTTTACGGGAAGTTAATTGTTCATTTTCCTAAACTTTAATATCACATCAAATGATATACATTACTGAGAAATGATCACTTTTAATTGATGCTACCCACTTGCTTTGAAATCTTGAATCTTTATTTGGCCAAATTTATTATCTTAAATGAGTTTTATTTGCTTCAGTTTTTGTAAGTTACTTTTATATGCTTTTCTTTTCATTTCAATTACAACATTAATCTCATCTGAATCAAGTGTTGTATTGAAGGTGTTTAAACTCTTTGTAGTTAGGGTGTGAGTATGATGGAATGAGTGACACAGAGTTTATCAGATGCCTTCTTACATCAGTACCCATCACTCACCTTTACCTCTTCCTGCCTGTCTTTTATTGACTTGTAATGGAACCACTAAACTGAGACGGATAGCTTTGGGTTCTAGGCAAAATCAACAACATATTCTACATGTACTTCCTAACTATGAGTGGAAGATTTAGTAGTTTCTTTGCAGTGTTTCTTTTAGCCACACCGTCCTGTGGATCTGGGTATTTACCTCTGGATTCACAGGGCTTCCGTAATAATGAGTGTGTGCTTATTGGTTGTTGAATCAGTCAGAATTGTGTCCCCAACAGGTTCCAGTCTGCTTGGCTAGTAGAACTGGATCCAGAATGAAGACTGTGGAACCTCCTATTTAGCTAAGGAACTGAGAGCAGGCCTCAGGTGGTCATTGCCCAGCACACTCCTGCCGTGTCTGCTCTCCTGAGAACTCTACCATCAGAGAACCTGACCTTATTCCCTGTGTCTACACAGGCACCCTAGGAAATAGGATCTTTGTGGTTATTGGTTCCATCTCTTCACCTCATTGATACAGATGAAGTTGAATAATGTTACAGTTTAAGATGTCTTCTCAATTAGGTCTTGCTGGACAAAACAAAACTGCATCTCTCATTTTTATCTCTATGATAGCAATTAGGGGCAAAAAGATAATAACCTCCCCCCACCCCAAGTTAAAAAAAGTCACTTGTTTTTCTGTAGTTGGTTCCCTGTGTCCAGCTCCCATTCTCTCTGAGGTGAGCTGATTATAATTAGAACCTCAAACACTGAACCATATGGGATAAAACACAGGGTGGGAGTATTAGATTACTTTTTGAGCAAAAATGACAAGTCTCAGACCAGAAAACATATTTTGGAGAGCAATGTGAAGAAGATCAAATCTTGAATTAGTGAAGAGTCCCACAGGCCATGCTGGGACAGTTCACTTTAAGTCAAGATAAACAAAGAACTACTACAATTTTAAGCAAGGTAGAGGCACAATGACAGTCATTTTCAGGGTCATTCATCTACACTGGATTTAAAACTATTTTAATTAATATTTCCATTCAGAATATAAAATATCTTATTTTTGCTTGTGGATTTCTAAAGCATCAAAACTGATGTTATACTATATTTAGCATTAACTGCTTTAAAACACACAGAATAAGATTCACCATATCCAAGAGAGGTAGCCCTTATATTTCTGTTCATTGAAAGCACTGGCAAGTTTAGTCTTAACAGGAGCTGACTGTGTGTGCAGTTTAGTAGGTGCTGATATAATATAATCAAATCTTTTCATGTCATTTAGAATTTTCAGGACTTTATGTACAACTTTTGAAACTGATGGTACGTAAGGTGACCTCAGAAGCAGCATAGAGTGTGAGTGGCTTTGGCAGTGACAGTAATGAGTAAGCACAGGACAATGGTGGCCACAGAAGAGGTCTAGATATGGGGGAAGTATAAGAGATGGGGTTTCCCTCTGGAAATTGTATATGGTCTGATAAAATCAAACAGAACGCACCTCTGTATGCTAAGGAAGTTCTCAGAACAGAGTTATGCTGAGAGGTCCAATTGGCTTTGATGGCAGAGAAGAAAGGTATCAATGCTGTCCTGCCAGAGAAACTGAGGCACCCCAGCAGAAGTGTCTGGGATAGTCTATCTTCATAGGAAGGTAAAATCCTGGACATGTGAACTCTTGGCGTGTTAAGTCTAAAGCAAAGTTGAAAATTTAAATACATGGTTAACCAGAATTATCAACTCTCATGAAGTCCTAGAATTGCTAGAATCTTGGAGTTTCTTTTTGGTGATTTTTTTTTCATTATCAGTCAGGAATGGCGTACAGCTTCATCCCGAGAAAGGTATTTCTGTCTCAAAAGAATGAGGTGCAGCCCTCAGTGCAAAGTACTCCTGCTGCATCTCCTAAAATAATTTCATTTTCTTCTGATATTTTTGCATAATATTGAAGTAGGTCAGAGTCTTAGGATGTGTTTCAAGCATGTGAATGTCTTCCATTGCTCTATGGTTCAGACCAAGGCTGAGGTTCAGTCTCTTTCATGGATGTTCATGGAGCTCTCTTCCTCATCTCCCGACTCTCTCTTCTTCTCCATTGTTAGCCACAAAGACTGCAGGGCATCCAGTCAGTGTGGGGCTCTCTGCATGGCAATCTCTACAGGTAAAGTTTTCTTGCCAGTCCTTGCCTAATCCCCAAGCTTTCTCCCTCTTGATGTCTTCCCCTTTTCCTATTTAGTCAATGAGGACCCTGTAGATCATCAGGTCACCCTGAAGAAATAACTTCTCAGAATCCTAGGGTGTTCTTCGTTGACATGTGTTCTCATTTGTAAACTTATCTGTATGTGATGACTGGTTTACCACTTTTCCTACAAGATTTTGCCCTCTCTAGAAAATCCATATAGCTTCCTTTATGCACCACAACTTCTGAGCACGTAGCAGAACAAGTTGAATGAATGGATGGCTGAGTGAATGCTGGGGCCTTGCCAGAGTGGCCAAATGATTGCTACCATCACAAACGTGTCATTACTGAGATATCTCAAGATGTCTGGAACCTCCGGCGACTTAACTAATGTTAACACCTGTGTCCTCCTCACGTGCCTACCGCAGGAAGATCTCTAGATGGTATATGGAGAGTTGGGAAATGGTGAGCGAGCTGTCACAAAGTGCTAGTGTTTTATTCAGGACAGAGAAGCAGACTAGAGGGAAAGGAATGCTATTTTGGCATTATTACATCATACATCTTCCCTTTAAATTAAGAATTGCAATACTAAAGAAAAGCGTTATGCAAACTTGGTGATCCTCAATGTAAGGTGAGCTCAGTTTGTTTGTTTGCTTGCTTGCTTTAATATGGATTTGTCTGCTAGATCCTATTAATTCCAGATAGGATCTGCTATTTTCTGAACTTCAAAGTATTGTATTCAGGTACTTTTACAAAAAGCTAGTGGTTTTCTAATAAACAAAGATTTTTCTATGTCAATATTCTAGGCTATGAAAAAAAATCTTTTTTGTTTCCTGATTTTGGACAACAGTTTCACTCCTCCCAAAGGCTGCATTATAAGATGTTCTATAACACTGAAGAACTCCTGAGGAAAATATATTCTGTGTTCTTGTAGGTGTTTTATGCCAACATAAAGATAAACATAGAGCATGCCTACTGCCTTTAGGAGGTGGAACATGGTCCTTTCCAAATATACATATATGAACTAGTAACCAAACAGGCAGCTCACCAAGAAACTGTCATGTGTAAGAGCCAACTGCCAAAGCTACACATATTTAGACTCTTCTGAGATTATAAATTATTTCAAAATTTGCTTTTAGTAACCCATCACACTGATTTATAATACATTTTTATTTTAATATAATGTATATTTAAGGAATTATTCACAAATTTTGACTGTCTTTAAAGTTTTTCCAGGAAGGAAATATCTTTTCAACCATAATTTCTTTATGTCTAGTCATAAATAATGAACTACTTAAGACATGCAATAGCTTTTGTTCAATAAGTATAGAGATATGAATTAGTAGGGCTTGCAGTAGTAATCACTGTTGTAATTTAGAAAAGACAGCGAGAGAGAGAAAGATGCCATTCAACAGAGCTCATGTGGAGATATTTTTTTTTAATTAGGGGAAAGGGAACAGAAAAATGAGCGAGTGGAGAAGAGAGACTGGCCTCTGGGGGACAGGAGCAGCAGAAGAAAAGAGAGTGAAGAGAAAAGAAGAGAAGAGAGGAGAGGAGAGGAGAGGAGAG
>LOEQ01001884.1:89535-100525 GCA_001685075.1 Bramus lutescens
AAAAAAAAAAAACAAAAACCCAAATAAACAAAAAACAAAACAGAGGCCAGGGCACAAGGCCCAAAGAAATAACATCCAAAAGACATGGCAGGAAGGTCCAAAAGCTGAGCCAGGGATGAACACTTAGTTCCCAGACAAGAAAGGCATGAGCCACCCAGTGAAGGCAGGGGCCCCAAGGGCTGATTCTGAAGGATGTTTTATCTGAGAGAGGAGGAAGGCACCCTGTTGTCTCCTAAAGGGCAGGGGAGAGGTTCTAGGTCTGAGGGACTCATGGGCCCAGGGGATGAGAAAGAAGCATTACTCATGTGAAATGGCTAGAGAAAAGAGGCTCACCAATCCTTCCGGTGTTAGATAGAGAGGCCCAAAGATTCCTTCCTTAGAGAAGCAAGGCTGTTGTATATGGACCCTGTTTCATGGTCCTGTCATGCCTCAAACTGCCAGTAGGCAGGAGGAAATGCCTTTCCCAACTGGGGAACTAATGTTGTAATTTAGGTTAGAAAAAAATGGCGCAAGAGAAAGAAGCCATGCAACAGAGCTCACATAGAGAGGTTATTATCTTATTAGAGAAAAGGGAATGGGAAAAGGGGGTAGGGAAGAGATGACACCCACTTCTGGGAACAGGGACAGCAGAAAAGAAGAGAGAGGCAGAGAGGCTGCTGTGAAGCAGAGAGATGGGCAAAGCCCATTTTCTAAAAGGAACACAGCAAACATACACAGGAAGTGTTCTTAGTGGCCACAGCTAAGGACCTGCCTTGTCTGGACCTCCGGAGCAGGCCAGTGCAAACAACGACTAGAATGATACTAGTTTATACAAGTTGCGCTTTAGTGATTATCAGTTTGACACATGAGAAAATGTTGAATAATAAACTCTGCTGCTCTTAAATTCTAGCATTGTTTTTCTTATGGAACACACATATTTTTCAAAAACTTGATCCAACTTTTATTTACTGGCTTTTGTCTTATGGTTAAAGAACACCCTTAAATGCTTTCATTCTGTGTATATGACCTTAAAAATTATTCATAGTCAGTTTATATTAAAGGCCCTAGGATCAAGAGGGTGAGACAAGACAGAAAGGTCATTAGCCTTCTCTTTGTCATTCTGTGACCTGCAAGTGCTCAGAACTGTAAATAAACCTCAGAACTCCAGAGACCCCTCCCTGGAGAGGGGCGTTTCGTAAGGTCAACCTTCTAAGGCAGCCACAAATAGAGTGATACTGACATCCTACCTGCCTATATCAATCTGTGTGACTCAAAGTCTGGCTAATTTCAGATGAATTGAAGCCATAATGAAGGAATTTATAATCAGTTCTAATGTATTTGAGAAGCAAAGTGTATTAGCCCTTCATCAAAGAGAATGATAAAAAGCAGCATTAATATGGGTGAATAGTAATTATTTCAGAGCTCATAATTATTCTCCAGTTAACTACACAGAAATGCTGATATTTTTATTCCTCTTTAAAAAATAAAAGGCATCCGTGGTCAGATTCCAAAATGTAAGAATGCATTGCTCGTCCTCTACACGGGCCAGGACTTTAGTTGTATTTATGGAAATCACAAAAGAACTCTTGAAATTAAATGAGTTTGAAGTTCATGATTGGGTGTTCACTGTAGCTAGTTTAAGTGCTGTTGCTTTCCCACTGAATCTATTTATTGCCTATAGAAGATATAAAATACAGTAATTACTCTTACTCTCTTTCCAAATGACATGAGGTCTTCTTTCCTATTAACTCTAATGAGAGTTATGTGTGCACTCCTCTGGGCTTAGAGACCCAGTGAGTTTCAAGGTAAAATAAATCACTTCTACACACAGGCTGGAGTGGTCGCGTTTGCTTTATCCTTGATGCTTTGAGATATCTGTTTAAAGCTGCCGATGGTGAGGTTGCCCTGCTTTCCATTGGAAAGAAGCACACGCTGTGGTTAGAATGTTGTTAGTGACTCTGATTCCTGTTCAAAGGGTAGAAATTTACCCTTGGGGAAATCAGGCTGCTAAACTTTTTAGGAATGCATGATGTAAGGGTGGAAGCCCACCTGTCACAAGGACACTAACACTGCTATGTGTTTGCAATGTTATCTTTCTGTTAAAAAAAATCATTTAAAAACCAATGGGTATATCAGTTCTGACACTTTAGGACAAGGAAACAAGAGCCAGAGTTGCTGATAGGCAGTGGATGCTTCTAGCACTGGTTTAGGAAATCATGTGGAGATTCACTGTGAACCCCAGGCTGTGTTTTCTCCATTCAAGTCTCTTTAAAGAAACCATTCAGCTGAGTTCTCTATTGGACCCGATTAGTTTGTTCTCAGTATCTTTAGGCAGAGATCTGAATTAAATCTGTTTTATTTTGACAGTTTTGGCCCTGAACTGTTACTCTCTTAAACTTTAGAAAACATTAAATAGAAAATTTTGAGGATAAGAAAGTATTATGTTCAGCTCATTAAAACACAGCTATATCCTGTACTGGAGTAACAATTTGATAACATAGTAAGATGGTATTATTTAATATATCAAAAAATAACTATTTAGTTGAGATAATTCAACTTCATCTTCCTCTGATGTTGTCTTCAATTATTTATGATACTGAGTAAGTATCTATGTCTGATTGTAGTACTCTGTAGGTATGTAAACAGTGTCCTCTATTAAGAGGCACACAGCTTCCTGAGGAGGGAAAGTATGGCTCAGCAACTTACAGAAAAAGCTCAGTTAAGCATTCTAGCCTTAAACCTTCTCCGACCTCCACCTAGAATGATTTCCATGACTTCTCTACTTGACTACATAGCAATGGCAAATTAATCCCCAGATGCAAAATGATGGAAGAAACTGTTTAACAATCCTCTCTGACTGTTGCATCTCACACAGGCTCTTGAAGGAACATGTAGGCATGCAAAGCATATGGAATTGTTAACTCAGGAGCTGTTCAACCTAAATGGTTTTCAATACAGACTGTAGAAGGTGCATTCGATACCCCATTGTGTTTTCATTCAAATTGTCTAAGGGAAAGATTAGTACAGAGCCTGCACAAGATAAGAGGAGTAATCTCACAGTGACAGGATTTAAATTTGCCCTCAAATATTATTAGACTAGTGAGTCAGCAAAATAGGAGCTGATTTTACTAATTTTTTGAAATCCAAGAATTAAGAAAATTGAGTAATTTAGTGAAAATTGGCAAGTTGACAGAGATTTACAAGCAGTAAGTAACATTGTTCTCAGTTTGTATTGCTTGCTAGCCAATAAGTAAGCCATATATATGTATATGTGTGTGTATATATATTCACACACACACATACACATATAATATCTTGGTAAACAGAAATGTGAAAAGTATTTTTTATTTATTTTATTTTTAAGAAAGTAAACAAACTATCTTTTTTCATTATACTTGCCAACCCCAGTCCCCACTCCCTTCCCTCCTTCCATTCCCTCTGCCTATTCCCCCACCCCACTCCCATCCACTCCTCAGAGAGGGTAAGGCTGACTGCTTTGAGGAATGACCAAGGCCCTCCCTACTATATCTAGGCTGAGCAAAACATCCATCCAAAGAGAATGGGTTCCCAAAAAGCCAGTACAAGCAGTAGGGATCAATCCTGGTGCCACTGCCAGGGGCCCTGCAGTCTGCCCCAGCCAAGCAACTGTCACCCCCATTCAGATAGTTTTGTCCTAACTTTGTTCATTCCCAGTCCAGCTGGCATTGGTGAGCTCCCATTAGCTCAGGTAGACTGTTTCAGTAGGTGCACCCATCATGGTCTTGACCTCTTTGCTCATAGTCTCACTCCTTCNCATCCATCCAAAGAGAATGGGTTCCCAAAAAGCCAGTACAAGCAGTAGGGATCAATCCTGGTGCCACTGCCAGGGGCCCTGCAGTCTGCCCCAGCCAAGCAACTGTCACCCCCATTCAGATAGTTTTGTCCTAACTTTGTTCATTCCCAGTCCAGCTGGCATTGGTGAGCTCCCATTAGCTCAGGTAGACTGTTTCAGTAGGTGCACCCATCATGGTCTTGACCTCTTTGCTCATAGTCTCACTCCTTCCACTCTTCAGCTGGACTTTGGGAGCTCAGTCCAGTGCTCCGATGCAGGTCTCAGCCTTTGTTTCCATCAGTTGCTGGATGAAGTTTCTAGGGTGATATTTAAGATGATAAATATTATTTTAGTATTTAAAGCATATTTTGAATTGGAAATTTTTCAAATGTACCAATTCTGCAATTTTAATATAAAGAATTTAAAAATATTTATATTTTAAAGAACTGATTATTAAGATAATAAGTGCCAGATAACCCTATGTACTTTTTTGCATTTAAACAAGATCTTATTACATATGGATATCTATGAACTTACCACTGAGAAACAATTAGCATGGACTCTTTCTCTTATCTAGGTTTTTTCAATAGAATGATATTTACAGATGTGTTTATTAAAGCATAACCATATTTTTTTGCAGTTTCTTGTCTTTATTTTGAATGACCTTAAAATCATGATCTTACAATTGAAATATCTTTATATCACCAGTTTTTAGTTCACCAGCGTTTAGATCCTCACCAGAGACTGATATTTGCAGTAGTATTTCTCTGACATGAAAAAATAAAATCTTGTATCTTATTTTTCCCTTCTGTTCTTGGTTTGGTGTTTTCTGTTCTTTGAGGGACATTATGATAGGTTTTGTTTTAAATTGCAAATGTAATGACAAGTCCTTCCTGAAAAGGTGGACAAATCTCTCTCAAATGTTTACCAATGCTTTCCTCTGCTGTATGCTTATAGTTATTGCTTGCTCTGTTGTTCACGTGTTTGGAATCAAGCCATGACTGTCCATTCCTTCACACTGTTTTCTAAGACTCTTACATTATGCATGAAAAAATTCTTTTGATTATTGCTATGTGACTGGCTGTCTTTTTATACAGAGTGTACTGTGTTTGTAGTGATTGCTTTGCATGAGGATTATGAAATGTCATACAAATGAAATGGTTGTGGAAATGAAAGGTATTCTGGGGCTTGACTTGCTTTTTGTGTGCTGAGTATGTCAATTGTGTGACACTTAAAATTACTTTCATGTGGCCTTTGACTTCCCCCTTTGGTGTGTTCATTTCTGCCAGCAGATTAACACTGTTAGGGATAATAAAAACATGTATTAAACGTTCACAGTGTTTCCTAAGTCATTCTTCTAAAACACGATCCTATTATAAATAAGTATACTGGACATGAAATTGCACAATGGCATGATTCCATTGTTTCATAAAGTTGATTTTGAAGTATCAGTCCTGACTGTTCAACTAATTCCATAGCTAAACATGACTTCTACTAAGGGTAGTTTTCTCTGTTAAGTAACAAGGTTATTTGTTGATATATTTCTGCATGTGGCAATTGCCCTAAATCCACAACTAACATTTAAATGAAAATCCACGGGGGAGTACTTGTGTCATGACAAGTAATTTTAAAAAGTCACAGTGTTTTTTAAATGTATAAATTAAAAATGTGTAAAATACAAGTGATAATGATCATATGAAGACAATTTTTCAAAAGCAGAAAAAGAACAACTTACAAAGAGTTTCTGTCTTTTTTTTTTTCTAGAGTTATTCTCTGGTCCCTTGCTAAAGAATAGTTTGACCTGCTGTATCTTTATGACTGTCACCAATTTTGACATTGTGACATTGCATAAATTAAGTATATTCAACTAATTAAACTGTTAACTTTTTATATGCAGTGGTATTTTTTTTACAAAAATCATTCCTTTGGCCTATGACTTAAATACTAAGTCATAATATATTTTGAATGAAGAAAACGTTCAGAAACCAAATCTATGATATATTTTGGGGAAGGGGAATTTTTTTCTTAAAAAATTAATCAACTGTGATATAACCACTTCCGCATTCTTTTTTTGAAATAGCCTTGATAATTTTAATATTTACATTTATTTTTCCCCTCAGTCTTGTTTATTCTTGAATTGTCTTTTTTTTTCCCTCCATTTCTCCGTTCTCAATCCTAGGTCCCCTTACAAAGAAACAGACAGATGATTTAGGTGATAATGACGGTGCTGAAGATGAAGGTATTTTTCCCCCCGCCAAATCTATTTGCATGACCAGGGAGGGTTCCAATCACTTTCCCCACTCGTTTTTATTTTTTTACTTCTTGTCTTTTTTTGAAGAGTTCTTTTTTAATTCTTGTTTTTGATGTGTTTTGTCTTCTTGCTTGTTGTTACATATGAATATGCATTTTAAATTTTTTTAAAGTGATTGTTACGTTTTACATTTTGATGCCAACCATTAAGATGTTTTAGAAAGAGGGGCATTTTTTTTTCCTTTTTGGTTTTCTTGAGCTGATTTTTGATATGTTCCATCCCTGTTTTGACGAATCGCCGCATTCCTTGAACTAACAATCCCACGTGTAGTCCCTGTGCCCATTGCATGTGCTCTAATCTCTGGAAATATTTTGGCCAGTTTGGCTGTGTATAATTTTTACATTTTTCTCACCTTTTCAAAAGTACTCCTTGCTCTACTAAAGGAGAGGTGAGCTGATACAAAGTGTTTCTTGAGCAATGTGATTTAGGTTTTGTGTTGATATTCTTAAATATCACATCAGTTAAATGGTATTACATAAACACCACAGTCGCCACAACTGTTAGGTGAGTAATGAAGGGTAAGCATGTAGCCCCTGGTCCCTTAGTGTTGATTCATGATGCTGGAGACATGTTCAGGGGTGAAGAACTGTCTGTCCTCTTACAGGACCCAAGTTTGGTTCCCGGCACCCTTGTCAGGTGTAACTCAGTGTTCTGTGCTCTCTTCTGGCCACCCTGGGCACCTGAACTGATACACATTCACACCCAAACACAGATGGGCACACATATATTATTATGAACTAAAAAAAATACATCTTGTAAATATTTTGATAAATTTAATAGGTGTTTCATATACAAGATGACAGACATATTTTTTTATTAAAAACCAAGTTTACAGGTATGTCTTTTGATTTCAAAAGGTGGATACATTTTATGTAATCTAATAATATGAAATAAATTTTTCTAACATTCAAAGTATTATCATCCTCATATAATGAAAGATTTTCTTCTTCATTAAAGGGGAATTCTTTTCTCTTTTTTTATTTTTATAGCATACAATTTTGGTTAATTGGTAAATCTAAACACCTGCTAGTTCTCTTGAAGTCTGTCTTCCTACCTGATATTTAACTAAGTTTCTAGAGAGACTATTGCTTAATTTGGCCCATCTTCTTTCCATTCAGGATTTTATTTTTAATGTTCATTTTTGTTTGATTTTTGATTTGCATGTTACACTAATTATAAGCTTTAGAGAGGCGATTAATACAATTTTATGTTTTCCCTCAAGCCTTTAGATCTCAAAAATATAAGAATGTAGGGAGGAATTTCTGAAATAAAATTATCTGTTCCCAGGTCAGCAGAACCCTCAACATGTTGAAGAAATCTATGACTAAATTGCCTTTATAAACAATTTGAATCCATTCATTTTAAATTTTTTGATACATATTCAACAAACTCTTCTACAATAGAAATTTAAATGTTAAAGGTAAAATATTGAAAGCTTAATTTTTGCATCTTCAAATTTGCATTTTATAACATTTAAGAATTATTAATGGTCTAGAAAGATGTCTCAGAACGTAAGAATACATATTGATTATCTTAGTGTTCTATTACTGGGAAGAGACACTACAACTAAGGCAACTTTTAAAAAGAGCCTTTATTTGGTGGCTTGCTTGCAGTTTCAGAGACTTAGTCTATTATCATGGAGGGAAGCAGGCAGGGGGCAAGAGAAGTGGATGAGAGTTCTCTATCTGGATCAATGGCAGCAGACAGAGAGACAGACAGACACTGACCCTGGCCTGGGATTATAAATCCTCATAGCCCACCCCCATGCCACAACTCCGACAAGGCCCATAGGTCCTAATCCTTCCTAGATAGCCCTTTAACTGGAAGGAAATGTGAAAATATGTAAGCCTAATGGGGCCAATCCCATTCAAATCACACGCTGCTTTATTGAAGGTGCAGAGTACAGAATCTAGCACTTACCCATGCAGCTCACAAACTCTGTTATTCCAGCAACAAGAGGTCTCATTCCCCATCCCCTCAAGTTTCCTAGGTGTCTGCTTGTACACACACACACACACACACACACACACACACACGTAAAATAAATAATTAAAAAAGAATTGTGGCTATAGTGTAGTTATTACTATTTGATTATATATCTATTTGCCATGGATCCCAATGTAGAAGTAGGCATTAAACACAAGGTAATCACTACTATTAATATCTATTAATATTAAGTAGTTAGATATCGCTGCCCAAGACACATAATTTCCAGTGCTAAATAGTTAAAAGTATGAACTTATGCTGTCAGATATACTCAAAGATTCAGAATATTTCTAGGTTATTGTAGGACATGGGTGATGTTCTAAAATTATGCTTTAAGAAATTGTAAAATATATAAAATTCCCTGAAAATCTAATATCCTATACATTGTTAATATAGAGACCTGCATTTTGTAAAGTCCAAAATTTAGTAATATAATCTCAAGACTAGAATAAATCATTACTCTAGTTTAAAATTTTTCAGGTGCTGAATCAATCAGGTTTTTTTTTCCATTGAGAACGATAGCTTAGAATAGGTACCTCTGAGTATTGGTAGTGAGTTTAGCCCTGTGGCACCTACATCTAGTTTACAGATCACCTTTGAATCCCATTTATCATTTTTAGTTCATTATTAAAAATAGCCTAAACACTGAGTAAAATGTCAGGTCTCACTCAAGGCACAGGAAGCTGTTTACCAGGGCTACCAAGTTGAGGAACACTTCTCTTCCAAATGTTGGACGCTGTGTGCTTTTCAGGCACTCGGTTCTATTGCAATCCACTCCTCTGTTGCACTGGGTAATTACTTCAAAGCAAGAAGGATAACTCAGATATCCCATGAGAAAACATGCGGGAAGGTCTGATGATCTCCTCTTCAGTGCTCTTAGAATTATTTTGTAGATGCGATGCAAATCAAAATAATCTAATAAGCAGTTTGGATTTGCGGCGAATGTTGACTTGGCGCCACTGGGCACAAAGCAAAGGGTGAAAAATCACTGGAGCAAGGCTTCACTCCCATGCTGGACTCCAGGTTCTATGACAATTCTCCACAGCTTTCCTGTGACCCCTGCTTCCCTGCCTTGTCTCGGCCGCTGCACTTGGAGCTCCCTTTTGACATTCACGGCCCTTTGTCCTTTATTTTCTTAGCTGCACTGCAGATTTCTCTGCATTATACACTGCTCCTTCTCATTCCCCAACTGCAGTCATCTCTAGACCAAACACAATCACATCATTTTTAATTTTTGATTAATTTTTAATTTATGATTTATAATAATCAAGAGATTATTTGTAGCCTAACCTGAAGTCATAAAAATGTTTCAAAACAGTATCCAACGTTTCTCTCAACATAGTCTAAGAACTTACAAGATTGCAGAGATATATTTGATTGTGCCAAGAATATCCCAATACTATCACTTTAACATTTATACAATTTTATCTCCATAGAGATTCAAGTTCTCTAAAATTTGATCTTTAGATTCTCATTTATTTTGTGAACAAATGTTTGCTTTGTGTCTAGCTTAACAAGAACAGATTAAGCCACATTTTCTATTTTGCATTAGCAGTTTTGAAAGATAACTGACTGGTACCCGTAAACATGAGTGAAAGGCACGGACATGTTTTCAAGTGTCTCTTTGTATGTCTCAGACAAAAATTTAATTCCAGCAATGCTTCACGAGTTAGAGACGATTAAATCTCCAAAACCTCTAAAATATGGACAACTACACAGTTCACGGTCCTTAAAAAAAGCAACAAAACACACATTTAAAGAATTGGCCTGCCTACCAGTTGTCCACTGGCTATTGAAAGGGCCTGTGACGCTCAGTCATGCTCGCCAAGCACAGACTCTATCATGATGGTGACATTTTCTACTTTGGCCTAAAATATTTGTAAATAGGATGCCATAGTTACTAAGGCTAAAGGTTAATATTCCAAATGTATTATTTCATTAACCTTAAAAACTTAGAGTTCTTTCTTAAGACTTTATAGGAAAATGATCCTCATCATAAGATTTTCTTTACTATTTCACTCCTTTCAATCTCCATGTGTTTAACAAGGCCTAAAACAAGCAAAAGAATTATGAATATGCTTGTGAAAAGTTACATTTTGAACAGCACTAAGTTAGTGTTTTAAGAGCCCACAAAATGCCAATTTTAGTAAAGTCTGAGCTAGCTCTTTATTCAAAATAAAAAAGTAGATAAAGCATAAAGTTCTTGTATTTCATTATTATGTAGGAAATGAAATAATAGACGTTTAAATGTACTGTGGCTCTAAGCCATTCAATATTAACTACTGAAAAACTTCTAGTACAGGAACTGAAGATAAAACAGAGGTACTGTCAAAATGTGATCAGATAGCAATCAATATTATGGTATCTGATATATCAATTCCGTTTATCAATATCTTGTTCTGTTTTAAAAAAAACAAACTAAATAGTTACGATTTTAACTGCTTTTTATTAACAACAGAAAGAATTAGAGATTAAGCAAACAAAGAAAAATGTGCCACTCAGATAAAATATGGGTCACTAACAACGAATTCCAGTTATTTTATGTTAGAGGATTCCATTGTGTTACAAAAGTTCCCAAATAGTAAATTAATTTATTTTAGTTATCAGCACACATTATAGTATTTAAGTTCAGAATCACTTTAAAAGAAAAAATCATACATAGCATTATAATTTGATTGAAATTTTTACAAAGAATAGCTCAATATTCAAACTTCTTAGGCAAGACCAAAAGATTTGAAAAGTTTGAAAAATTAAATTGGAAATTCAAATTTATCCAAATATCTGATTCCTTTATGCATAAATTTCAAGGGAGAGAGAGAGAGAGAGAGAGTGAGAGAGAGAGAGAGAGAAAGAAGAAGAGAAGAGAAGAGAAGAGAAGAGAAGAGAAGAGAAGAGAAGAGAAG
>LOEQ01001884.1:100539-111595 GCA_001685075.1 Bramus lutescens
AAGAGAAGAGAAAAGAAGAGAAGGACTTGACTTGTCCGGGCACAAACCCTAGGTTCTTCTGACAGGATCGCCCTTTGAGACTTTGCCCATGTGGGTCTGCCGCAAGGTGCATAATAGTCTTCCCATGTGTGCTAGTATTGTCTTTCAGGTGAACAGAATGGCTCTGGCAAGACTTCATTACTGTTCACAGTGGGGGCTTTGTAATTCTATGTAATTTTAATTAAAGGAGAATTCTGAAACAGCCTCCCTCGGCGCTACCTCCAAGCATACAATTAGCAGAGTACAGTGTCTGCTGCGAACAGCTCGGCTAATGATTTCAGTTTAATAATTTATTATTGCTTCTTCAATGCCAACCATACAAGAAAAAATAAGAAGCCAAAATTGTATGCAGCAAGCAGGCATTTTAGGTGTGTAGTTCAATCATCTTTGAAGGGATCCCTTCCCATTTCTGTCTAACACCTCCACAATCTCCTGAATCTTGATATGGGAGGGAGCATGGGCTGAAAAGTTGGCTCAGTGGTGTAGGGCACCCGGGTTCAGCTGATAGCATGGCCCACATGGCGACTCACAACTGTTTGTACTCCAGCTCCAGAGGATCGTGGACTCTCTCTGGCACCTTAGGAGCTAGGTATGCATGTATACATGCAGGCAACACACCCCATACACATAAAATAAGATTTTAAAAAATTAAAATAAAATATAAGAGAGGCTTTTGTCTGTGAGAGAATTGCAGGGCATATGTGGTGACTATGCCTAGCAGACAGTTCCTACGGAAAGCTGTTCTCCGTGCTCAAACCCAGGATCTTCTCGTGAAGCACATCCTTTGTGGAGGCAAGCAAGGATGCTTGCACGCAGACAGGCAGCAAGTCCTTCTAAATTGATCTTACTTAAAGGGACACCCAAGAACAAATGTAATCGCTAATGTATGAAAATGTCAAAATGAAGCCCATTAATTTTATGCTAAACTAAAATTCAATTATAAAAAAAAATGAAGACTATTTAAAAATAACACATGTTCATTATCTAAAAAAACAGGTGGGGGAGACTCCAAGATGTTCCATGAGCCACTTCCTCAACTTGGAATTCTGAATAAACAAGAGAAACTGCAAGTTTTGATCTGAAAATGATTTTTCAGTCAAAGAAATCACTTATCACAGTCAAAAATAATTGAGACATGGGGTATTTAAATCAATCATTCCTTTTTAGGGGGAGGACAAACAAATCCCAAATCATCACCTGTCTTCCCTGTGATTTCTATCTTATACTTCCAATATATGCTGATGTCATGACTGGAAGCTTGGAGGCAAAGTTTGTTTGATTAAAACATTTAAAGAACTTAAACTATATCTTCAGATGACACTTTCAAGCCAGTGATAAAATTAATATACAAAAACATACTCCATAGAAGGTTGCTTATGAGCAGAAAGGGCCACAAACTTGTTATAAATAGTAATTTTTACTTATAGTCATATTTTGATATTTTAATGTTTTAGACTGAATCAACCCACAACTAACCTTTTCAAAAGAAATTGCTACATTTTTAAGATTGATAAAATCACTTTTTATATGGTAATTCTTCATTCTTGTTGAAAACCACATAGTTGTTGTCCATGTATCATAGCAAAATAAAATGAAATTGAGAATGGGAGAAAATCACATTAATGCCACCTGACATCTCTCCATTCTTGTCGTTATCGTAATCCATGATGAATAATATGCTAACAGAGTGGGCCTAGGAAGAGCACATCAGCTACAGGAAGTAGTGCAAATAAAATTTTGTCCTGCTTTTCTCCCAAACACTATGTTTGCTTTGGTAGGTGAACTCCGTGGCTTTTCTACAAACATATTCCCATAAATGCATCACAACAGGTGCTCAGATGCACATGATTTTACTGTCTAAACAATCCTTTGACAGTACTTAAGCAGTAAAATTAAACTCTGAAATGAATATTATAATGGCATAATTATATTCACGAATGAGAGCACAAATGACTTAATGTAATCATGTTGTATTTGATACAAAGCTCTGTAGTAAGTAGTCGGGATGGGGCAAATGCCTTGGCTCTAAAGAGAAATGAACCATTGTCCTTACTTTATAGTTTGTGAATACCATGCCCATCTCTTGGAAACAACGTTTTAGACAGAAAGTGATGGGAGCCTGTTGCTGTTTTCTACAAAAACTCTTAATAAGAATTGCTTAAGAAACACTTTTAAGAAAAACAGCAATTTAAAATCATGCCTTCCTGTCCTCAACATACAAATGTTCTATTTCATTGTATGTATTGTTGGGGGTAAGAATAACAGTCAACTATTTGTTTTTGCAGATATTCGGGACAGTGGGGGTCCCAAGCCAGTGATGGTGTACATCCATGGTGGCTCTTACATGGAAGGCACTGGAAATCTATATGATGGGAGTGTCTTGGCAAGCTATGGCAACGTGATCGTCATCACAGTCAACTATCGGCTTGGGGTACTTGGTAAGATATCTCTTGTGTCTTTCACCATGCATCATAAAGTACATCATAAACAAAGTGTTTTGCTTTCTTCTTTGCTTCCTGATGGAATTTTTTTGAACTTAAAGTTTTGAATGGTTCTATGCGCTCATTAAATGTTCACACAATACGTACAGCCAACTTTGGAAAAATTCAGATTTGCAGCAGAAAGGTAATAGAGGTGTTGAATGCTTAGATGTACATCGTGGTTTGACTACACAGAAGCATGAAAGCAGACAATGGCAAAAGTCTTCAAAATGAGAAAAAAAGACAAGTGTCTGGACAAATATTTACTTCTGTTGGTCTTTGGTGGAGCAGTGTTAAAAATATGCTTGAGGTTTCTCCTAAGTACAGGTTTAAACTTCCTTCTAGAATCATATATGGACTAACTTGGGGGAAGTTTCTGTTTACCATTGTCATGTAGGCATTTCCTTGCTTCTATTTAATTGCGGTTCCAAATTAATTATGAATATTTTCTCTCAGTATATTTCTATTGAATGACTTAATTTGAAAAAGCATACAGCCATTGCTTAAGCTGACAGACAGTTCAATTCAGTCTGCCCCATTGTTTCTAGATGGAAGAAAGAGTCTAAGCAAGGACTCTTCATTTTGAATAAAAATATAGAGAAATTTTCCTCTTAGTAAAATATCTTCATTTAATAGTCAAGTTTTAAAAGATAACTTGCTATTCTACCAACTTAAGAAGTAGGTCACATTATTGGCAATGATGAAGAAAATAGTATTTAATCAAAGTTATCTGTGGTATGTTAATGTAACTTGATTAAAAATAAAATGTATCTGCAAAATATTTCACTTTTAAATCTTAGTTGTTCTAAAACTTTTACCAAAACTTCAAGACTCAGAATCATTGTGTGTAGATAAAAGGATATTCTACTCCTGATTTTTGTCTTCTAAATTTAGAAGAAATGCTAAGTTGTATACTATTTTATATAATTTTTAATATCATACATATGTTTTTTCCATGTTGATAATGAGGGCTTTTTACTTTCTCATCTTCCTTAGATACTTTGACAATGTGGTGGAGTCAGTTGATGATGCTATAATGGGCATACCTTGTCAGTGCAGGTAGAGCATCTTTCTGCAGCCCAATGCACTCGTGCATTAATTGTGCATTCTTCAGTTAGAATCATCTTGTTGCATTAGAACATGCTTCTCACCACTGAAAACTCTGCTTATTAGAAGAAAGAAGTGTTCATAAGGATCCCTAAGTATCTTAATCTTCTTATTTTATTCTTACAAAACATTTTTCACATGACAGCTTTTGATGATGCCTTAACACTTTTATTTTGTAGAATTTATATTTTATAATATTTCTATAATTCAGTCATTTTAATAACTATCATTTTTATTGTTTTCCAAATTTCTGCAATTGAAAATCCCATGCAGTGACATGTTTATAGACTAAAAAATCTAAAAGAAATTCCAAGTGTGGAGTTTGTGCTTGTAGCTATGGCATACGGCGTCTTGGCTGACAATTAGTGTGTCACAGCACAACTTTCTGTGATGAGCTTTGTGATGAAGCTAATATAAATTTTACCCCAGGCTTCCTGTTTCTTTTTAAAAGTGTTATTTTCCTCTTTTATTGTGTCTTTAGTAAGGACTTCACATTGATCTGATTGGAATCCTCCATGCACGTCTTGTCTTAACAAACGACATTGTGGTTGGGTTTCAGCACAACAGATCAAAAGTAGCTAAAAGAAGGAAACACTCACTTATCTCAAGGTCTGCCTGGCTCAGAGCCAGCACCGCTGCCATGGAGGATGGGACTTTCCATGTTGAGTCTGCTCTGTCTGAATCCCAAGATTCAGCCTTTAGTTGGCTCTTCTATTCCTTAAACAGTAATCATATTTAGTTTGAGGCTGCTTTTTATTAAACTCTTAACATGAAAAACAATCAAAATTTGTTGGTGAACTTGTGTAAAGGAATAGTTCTCAACTCAAGGGTCACAAACCCTTTCTTTGCACAAACCTTTCTTCGGGCCTAAGACCACTGGAATACATGATGGTTCATAAAAGTAGTAGCAAAATCATTGTAGGGTTGTGGTCAGCACAACATGAGGAGCTATGTGAAAAACTTGCAGCCTCAGGAAGGCTGAGAACCACTGCTCGAACAGATATTTTAAAGTAGTATTAGTTGGATTTTGGCCCCAGTTTTATTTTCAAAATAAAACTGTTGGGATTGTATTAAAGTGAGATAATCGAAGGAAAAGTAATTATCAGAACATGTGTTATAGCATCCTTCTCACAAGTGTCCCATTAAACCAGACCAACAGTTATTGTGTTGAGCCATGACAATGAGGACTGTGGATATTTTGTGTATTTGTTGTGTATATTTATCTAACAACAAGGTCAGCCAAGGATTCTTAGGCGTGAGTTCCAAAAGAACGGTGGTCAAGTTTGCTGTGAAGTAAATGCTGAAAATTGGGTATAAAATAAGAGTTGATTTCACATCAGAGAAAGTCCTATGCTGTCTTTTGATTCTGGTGTTTTGTTGTGAGGATGGATTTGGGAAACCAGTAAAAACTGGCTAATTATAGTTCTGTTGATCTGTAGCAATTGGCAGGCAAGCCAGTGTTTGGAACACGTTTTTGCCACTTTGAATTTATTATATTTGTTTTGCTTTTGCTTTTTGTGGTTAGTAGTGAAGTAAAAATGATTCAGGTATAAAATTCATATGACTATCTGGTAACCAAGGTTCTAGAATTAAATCGTCTTGTGTGAAAAAGTATTTTGTGCATTACCAATTAGGAGCAGCGTGGAGAAAAACTGAATGTGTGAGTTCACTCAGGCAGTCGATGGTTGGCATAACTTCCCGAACTAAGAAGCTTCTGTGGTGTCCTTGGAAGAGTGGCACATTCCCTCACTGAAGACCACTGCACACAGCCTTTCCCGCTGAGATAGTCAGCTGTGTGCTGAGAACATTAACGGCCAGTGAGGTTGCCAATCCAGACAAGAGGGAGGAAGTAGGACTCTGGTTCTCCACTCACTGTCTCAGATCAACTCTCAGTTCCTGGGGCCCGTGTATCAGACAATAAGCATCCAGACAGGAGCTTGATCCTGCTCACAGTTTTGTGCTCCTGCCGTTGTGATGTAGCTGGCTGTGTTTCCGCTTCATTTAGCATCTGCTATTTAAAGCACTATTCCGTAGATCTTGGGATTGAGTATATAATAATTTTTACTAGGTTGCATTTTAATATTTTAATTTATGGTTACTAAAATTTATTAATTGGTTACTTGAAAAAATGCTCTGGTTATGTTTTGTTGTAGGAGAAAATAATCTATTTAAAATATTTAGATTGTGCCCTGGGTAAATGTGTATTTTTGTTGCCAAAAATTGAAAATTGTGATGAAATAAGTTGTTCACTGTGTAAGATGCAATACATTCACATTTTTTGAAAATGGAAACACTAAAACAGTAATGTACCTTTAACTCTCACAAAATATAAAATATAGTAAGCAATTTAATATTTCAATGAGTTTCAACTATTTTAAAATTGCAATAAATTTATGTTAATTTTATTATAAAATGAATGGTTCAATGCAACGATATTTAAATTAGGTCAATGTAAAATTTGTCATCTGGTGGAAAAGGCTATCTTTGTCTGGTAAGGACCTGTTAGAGGTAGTTGTGTGCGTCTTCATTCTAGCCAATATTATTAATTTTTATTTATTTTTGTTATTTCTTTGAACACACAAAGTGCTTTGATCCACCTCTAACACTTTCTAAACTCAATCCCCTTCCCTACCCATATAACTTGCATCCTTTCTTTGTTATTTCTGTCTTTTCTTTTTCAATGCCTCAAGATCTGTTAATTTATGTCACCTAAGTGTTAGCGAATGTGTGGTTTTCCGCTGTGCGTGGTTGACTTAGCAAGTGGTAGACTCTTAGGGAAAGCTGTCTCTCCCTCTCCTGACAGCTAGCAGTTGCTAATAGTTCTGTGTCTTGTGGTGGAATAGTCTATCCCTCTCTATGCTGAGATTTGGTATGCTTAGGATTTGAACAGGATTTCTACTCTCATGACTGCTGTGAGCTTATATGCAGAATACAGAATACAGAAGACAATCTTCCCTTGGAGTCATTCATCAGCCCAGGATCTTATGTGTTTTATGTCCCCTTCTCCTGTGAGAGGCTGCGTTTGATATGTATATTTGTGTGTGTGTGTGTGATGTGTGTGTGTTCCTTTAGGTCTGTGCATTTTACACTCTTATTCACTGAACGTTGGCCATTTGGGAGCAGCCATCAGCTACAAAAAGGGCTATCTCAGATTAATGTCGAGATGAATAGTCTATGGGTGCAATGACAAGCACTCAGAGTTGTTTGCTATGTCTGATTAGCATCATAACAGCAGTAGTTCCTCTCCTATGATTTAGGAACTGCCTAGTTAGAAGTTCTAGAACAATAAAAACATGTTGCTAGGTATGGATTTTGGCTCATGTAGCAGATCTTAAATTCAGTAGCAAAGGAGTTTTTACTTTCTTGACATTCATGCCATTATTGTACCAGTGCACACACCTCCCAGGATGGTGGATCCTGAGTGTACCAGTGCACACACATCCCAGGATGGTGGATCCTGAGTGTACCAGTACACACACATCCCAGGATGGTCGATCCTGAGTGTACCAGTGCACACACATCCCAGGATGGTGGATCCTGAGTGTACCAGTACACACACATCCCAGGATGGTCGATCCTGAGTGTACCAGTGCACACACATCCCAGGCTGGTGGATCCTGAGTGTACCAGAGCACATACCTCCCAGGCTGGTGGATCCTGAGTGTACCAGTGCACACACATCCCAGGATGATCGAAGCTGATTGTACTAGTGCACATACCTCCCAGGCTGGTGGATCCTGTAGTTTTCAGGACTGATAGGCAGGTGTGACTAAGTCATGACTGATAGGCAGGTGTGACCAAGTGATGATTGATAGACTTGTGTGACCAAGTGATGACTTTCTCCTCCAGTATCTTACATGGAGTTTCTAGCAATATGAAAGCTAGCCAAGAGGGCTTAAGTGTCCAGGATTCATTACTCCCAAAATTTGTCTGAAATTAAACAAATTTTGGGAAAATATCTGATTAAATATTTTACTTTGAAATATATGTTTTGCATAAGCCTTTAGAGTAGAAAATATTGAAGTAAATTATATCTAATTGTATTAAATAATTATAAATAGTTTACCATGCTACTAAAAGCTATATAATTCAAAACAATTTTTCTTAACTTATTGCAAAGCAATTTTAATAAACTTTATTTTTATTCTGTTCAGCCTGGTTACTGAGAGTTGATGATTCTTTTAACTAACCACGTTGTTGATACTATAGTAAGGTTTAAAATACTATAAGAGAGAATCCATACATACCAATTGGTTTAGTGTGGTCAATTCTCACCAACACCCCTCAAGATAACAATACTCATTGTTATAAAGAATGAAAAGTAGGTACAACATTGTCATTTAAAAAGTTTTATTAATGGAAAGGTGAATTGAATGGTAGAGGATAGTAATTTATATACTTTATTGTGATAACATCTAAATTAATTTCTATTTTGAAGGCATGGTATATATAAAACTAAAAACCTGAACTTTAAAAGAATAGAAACAAAATGTATCTGATGGACTGATGAGGACATGCTCAAAAACATCTGTATCTGAACTCTAGGAGATTCAGCTCAAGGGGATTCACCAAGTCTGTGGTATAATGTACATTCACATATTCATAAGCGACAACGATCAATGAAAAAGTGGTCATGAATTTGAACAAGAACAAGGGGAGAAAACAAGGGTTTGGAGAAAGACAGGGAAATAGGGGCAGCTATAATTATATTGTAGTCTCAAAAATAAAAGCAAAAAAGTAAAGGAAACCCTTTTCCAACTTTGCACTTTGAATTTTTTAAAAAAGAGAAATGCTTGTCTTTTATTTCTTTTCATTCTCATCTGCCTCAATTAAAAACAAATCTCTAAAGCCAAAAATAAAAATAGCTGCATATACAAAAGTAATATGTAATCCCATGCCAAATTTTATATGTTGTTGACTGATTTCCTACTTTGTGTCCATGTATGTTATTGGATCACACAAAGGAAATTGCTCTGCTCGTCACCTCAGATTCTCTTCATGGATTCCTAGTTTTTGGACAAGACTCTGAATTTACTGAAAAGAAGAAAGCATACCATCATTTCTTTATTGTTTATTTTCCCATATTGTCCTTGCCTTGAAAAACTGAAGAAATTTCTGAGAACTAGAGACATAACAAATAGGCTGCAATTTATATTTGGAAAATTAAACACTTAAAAAGAATTGCATGCCCCATTACTCAAAAAGCATTTTAAAGGGCAAGGCTTTGTGTGTCTTAATCAGCACTGTCATGCAAAGGTACGGTGAATAATAATCAAATGGTATACTAGTAATTTTTCTCACATTATACTACAGGGAAATTTATTATATAAGCTGTATTATTTTTATTTGCAACATAGAGTAATACTAGAATTGAGTGGAAATGTGTTACTAGAAAATGTAAAACTATAATCAGTATAGTTCTTGTGTCGATTTTCAAAAAATCGAAAAGCTTAGTAGTAAATGCTCAGATTTCTACAGTGCCATTCAACAAAGCTCAAACCAAACCCAGTAAGCCAAGATATTTGGTGATTTTAGTTATAAAAGTTGAAACCTGAATTGCAATTCAAAAAGCAGAGATTTATGGTGGTCATAGACTTGCCCTGTAACATTCCAGTTGTCTCAGCTGGGTTTTAATACAGTGTTGGTGGTAATCAATTTTGATTGAGTGCTAGAATGAGCACCCTGGAGGAGAGAAATTGTTTATTTAAGGAAAATTAAAAAAAAAACCTAGCTAACTGAAACTTTGAACAATAAACTGCGTGTTTGTTATTTTTATTCTACATACTACCTACAATGTGTTTGATGTAGGTTAGAAAATTACCAGAAAGTCCCAAATGACAAAGTAGTAATAGTCAGTTAATGTAGTTATGAGGAGATTTTCTGTCAGACGTGTTCCAGGTATCTCTGTCGATTTATCCACTGTAAACTGTGTGGTGGTCTGCACAGTCTTCTGTTAACTGTTGAGGGCTTTATCAACATTCCATCTGCTGCCATAAGGGTTGTGAGGGATGCAGTAGCTAAACGGAAATCAGCATATGATGTTCACTAGACAGCAGCTTAGTTCATCTTCAGCTCCGAGTTAGACATGGTCCTAGAAGAGAAATGTCCTCAAGACCAGATGCTCTGTGAGGCCCCCGAATAGGTGACCCCTAGGGACACATCACTGCCTTGTCAATACCATGTGTCTCTTCTACAATGGCAAAGACTTCCATTAAATTCTAGAAAATTATATGTGCTCCTGCCAGTCATTCTCTTTGTGTTGGTCTATATTGAATCTCTCCAACTCAACATCACTGATGCGTGTGGAATTTTCAGGTTTCATTTCATGTTGACAACTAGCTTAGGCTGGTAGCTGTAGCAACAACAATAATCACAGTCATGTTTGCTAGGGACGAGCTGAGCCCTTGTGTTTTAAGGGGGAATTAGAAATATTTCTTTTATACATACTAACAAAGATTTTATCAAATTTATCAATGTTTTGATGATGAGATTAATTGAAAACCACACTATGGAAAAAACATTTAACATTTAAGTTATAATTTGAGGGCTTTAAGACTCAGCATTATCAATTTTATTCTAGAGCCTAGTAAATAAATGATATACTGATAATTTCTTAATCTTATATTGTTTTTTACTCACCAATATGGTCACATGTATGCTCTGACCTGTCTTAAAAGAATGTATTATGTTTTATTAATTCTCAAAAAAAGTTCAGATACTGGTAATAAGTGAAGTATGTGACTTTTAAGTTTCTTACTTATTAAGATCAGTAATATATAAATAACAGCATAGAATGTAGATTCCCCCACTCCTAAGCAAGGCTTTTCTGGGGCTAGAATGTAGTCGCTACTCCCTGTTTCCACAGTTGGTAGCCGCTCTTTTAAACCATTCATCTGTTCACTCATGAGCTCCACACACATCTGTAAAGTGCCCTCAAAAAGCTCTTATTACATGGTCACAAACATGGACAAATCAGACTTAATCTGTCCTATTTCCAGGTCATGGTAAGAAAGGGAGTAAAGCGTTTAATGTTGATATGAACACACATTTTGAGATGTTGTGTTTATGAAAAAGCAATGGAGTGCTGAGAAAAGAATTCGCCTCTGCAACTGTTTGTGGAGGCGAACTATATATAAAGAAAATGACATCATTTTGTCTCTCATGGTCAGGGTTTTCTAACGCCTTCAAAAAGGTAAAGATTTAGAGTCAGGGAAAAATATTCCAAAACAGTTCTCAATGCATTGGAAGCAAACTGAGTTGTTTAAAGAAACAGATAGAAATGTGGAAGTATTAGCAATTAGACTCACCATAAACAGTATATCTCAAAAAAAATTCAATCTAAGAAACTACACTAGTGCTGCTGTTTAAAAAATGATATTTTTGCCTGGCAATCTTGTCTACTTCCGATATCCAGGAGGATAACTGCGTGT
>LOEQ01001884.1:112304-150262 GCA_001685075.1 Bramus lutescens
CTCTCTCTCTCTCTCTCTCTCTCTCTCTCTGGTGATTCTCCCAGTTCTTCTCCCTCAACAGTTAACACAATTTCTTGAGTACATTCCATAGGGGGTTTTGTTTGTTTGCTTGCTTGCTTGCTTTTCCTGCAATTTTCAAGTCTGTTAAAGAATATTGCTATTTTATAAGCAGAGGTTGACCTCTATGTAGGTCATTTTCCTGTTCCTATGACAAACTACCTAGATAAATCAATATAATCTTGGAGCTTTACGTCATGTGTTCTTGGTACCATTACTTTGATCTACCTGTGGGATGAACCAACATCACTGATAAGAGCACACAGACCAGCAAAGGATAATGCTCATAGAATGTGCTTATTAGAGAAAAGGCAGAATACCAATATTCCCTTCAGTGACACACCCCATTACCAAAATTAGAAGCAATTAGTTATGACAGAAAAGATATGTAGTTGCACAATGCATTGAATTATTCTAGAACTTTGAAGTTTTTGACTCTGTGAAAATGAGCTTTAAGAAAGACATATTATTTCATTTTACAATTATTAGTTTCACTGCTGTATTATGCATATGAGAAGAGAGGGGTGTGAGGCTCTGACTGTGCATCCATGTGTGTCTGTTCAGGTCACAGGACACGACGAAGAGCTGAGTCAATTCTCTCCTTCTACCATGTGGGTCCTTAGACATGTACTAACTTCCCTCCCTTGAGCCCTACTTCCTGAAGGTGTCACTGTTTCCTAGTGACACCACAGACAGGTGACGAACCTTTTAACATATGGACATTGGGGTACACTTAAGATCCAAACTATCACCAGTTCTGCAGGCTTTTTAAAGAAGTGTCATCCACTCAAGACAGGCCACGCATCCTATTATCTGTCATGGCCATTTTAACTTGTTACATGTTCCCCACTTCTCAGTCATCAGGGTCAAGTTCATCCTGTCGGAGATCATTCAGATCAAGTTGGCTCTTGTCTTCCCTTTGCTCCTATAGCCCAGCTAGCCTGTTCTTCATAGTGGATAGTGGTATTGTTGTGTACATAAACAGTTCCAGGGGTATAAGTTCTACTGTACAAATTAAATATAATTCCAACATCTTACTAAGTTTCCTTAACCCTCAAAGCCTGGAAGAGTATTTTGCATGCATAACAGTCTTCACTAACCCTGCAACTGAATGCACTGTACTTTTCCTAGGGTAGGTGCTCGGGGAATAAAGAACAGGGGCTGATGGTGAGACTGTTGGCAGGAAAGAGCAGCAACCACATGTAAAAGGCACATTTTATATTCCTTGTAAATGAGATGGAGCTTTTTAAAGATAAACACAATGTGCTCCATCAGCAGAGGCAAAAAAATCTCCCTGGATATCTAGATCTAAATGTTTCCTATCCTCGAACTATTATGCATGAAAGATACAACTGATTAAAACTCATGAGTTATTTCTACATTGCCATGAACTTAGTGCATGTGTTCTTCAGATACTTGCTCTGTGTTTGAGATGATGGAAAACACTGATACTGAAGAACCTGAAGATGGTAGTAAATATTGATCTTTGAAATAAGGTAGGTGCAGTATCACAGTAAAATCACTCATGTATTTACAGATACAATAAGCTGCAGATCTTAAAAGCAAGGTGAAATGGGAGACCTTGACCTTTGCTGAAGGTGTGTGTAGCTAGAGATTACACAGATAGTAGTCACTGAAAGCCCTTCTGCACCCACAGCTCTAGGACAAGTTAGTGGCAAGTTAGTGGGATTTCTACATTTGTATAGCACAGAGGAATGCCCTCAGATGAAATGTGTCCAAGAGATATTAATTTTTGTGTCATAGATTTTGGATTACTGTGTTTGATCTTGGGAAAATGGCATCTTGTAAAGAAAATTCCTTTTTTCTTGATGAATTCAACACGCTCAAATTGACTTAAGCCATTAAAAAGAATTCTTTGTAGTAACACTGCCATAATTAGCAGCAATTATTTCTGACAGAAAATAGATGTAGTGATTTTATATTATTTTAATCATGCTACAGTTCTTTAGGTTTTTTGACTTTATATGAAGATAAACTTTAAGAGAGTTCTATTCTTTCTCTTTCGTATAAAAATCTATTTTGTTAGAGAGTTTTCCCCTAAGACATTACACCTGGTTCTCTCCTAATCACAAGGAACCTGCTTTCTAGCATATATAAGCAACAACTTTGCTGTTGTTGTTGTTTGGAAACTAATCTGTGACATTGACTAAAATAGATGGTTATGAATGACTCAGAATGGGTTTATTTTCAATTTGAAGATGTTTAGAAGAGTCTCAGGCAAGCTGTGATTATATACTAATCTGTACTAAATTAGAAAAAAATCTGCTTACTCTCTTATTTCTCTTGGTAACAATTCCCTCTATTTCATGCATATTTTTCCTTGGAGAACTAACATATTAAGGGACTCCTTTAGTTACATAACATCACAAACCCTTTTCATGGACCTTCCTAGCCATAGTTTTGTAGGAATCTATGCATTGAGAGGATGACCATTGTGAATAACGCATGCCAAGAGACGAGAAGGTGCTCAAAACTAAATGTCTGAAAACATTTCCAGAGTTGACAAATTTCAGCTTAAATTCTACCAGCAATTCTTTCTTTTGCTTGGCTTTTGTATAGTTATTTATTTATTTATTTGTGTGTTTTTGTCTGCGTGCATGTGCATGTGCTCATGTGTGTGTTTGTGTGTACCTGTGTGGCATGTAGAGGTCAGAGAGACCTCTGAGAACAACTTGAAGGGATTGGTTCTTTCCTTTCACCACCTGATCACAGGCACCAGACCCAGGTCCTCTGGTTCATTCAGCAAGCACCTTTACCCAGTGGTCTGTCTTGCCAACCTATACTGATTCCTTGAGATCAGAAGGGATGTGAACCTCCTAACCAGTCACCAGAAATATCAAGTACATTCTAAACAGTGAAAATGATTCGTCATGCTTTAAGGGCTTTAAAGCTGACAAAGTTCAGACGTGGACTTAGCTTCCCAGGGTCCATTCTCCCATGAGCCCCAAGCCGATTTTGTTCCTCTACCTATTCCCATAGGTTGATTCCTGAAGGGGCTGCGCAAGACTGTCCTGGCCCAGAATCTCAACAAGGGAGGGTAACAAATTTGCTTATCTCCTACTAAAGGATAAATTTTGAAAATACATATATGTAACAGTATAGAGACTGAGCAGGTCACACACATGTGGATGTAACGACAAATGGAGAAAAAGGCCCTGAATCTGAAGAAGAGTAAGCACGAGGATGCACAGGGAGGGATTGAGGGAGGAAAGAGAAAGGAGTAATTAGATTTTATTTTCAAAAATAAAAGAAAGAATTGAAAAATAAAGTCCTTAGACTGGGATGGTTTCTCTGTGTGCTTTATATAAGTAATTGTTCTCAATAGTATTTATTTTGTCGAAGATGACGACTGACTGTCACTTTCCTGACCCGCTAATGTGGGAAGACAAGAGTGTGCAGGCCATGGCCGTCTCTCTAGGTTAGCCCAGTTTGTCTATAGCAAAAACAGTTTGCTTAGCTTTGGAAATGGCATTGTATGAAGAAGAAATCAAGGTTTTTCTCCTCTTCTCCTACTCAGGACTACGTGTTCTGCTTTACTTTTAATACTGATTTCTAACTTTGTTGTTCTAGTTTAAAGCACTGACAATTCTTATGTCTTTCAAACTTAGAATTCAAATTTGATAACATTGTTCAATGCTCAGGGTAGTTATTTTCTTTTAGCTTAGTTTTTACTCCTTAGACATTAACAGAAATTCTTCATTCCCTTAAGATCAACACGTTTCAATTAAAACTGTCTTGAGTTTTGTTTTAAACTTTGCATGTGTGCAATTTTTAGACTTGACAAACAGATATAAACAAATATTCTAGTTTCCAGTCTTCTATAAGTTCTGCAAATTCTCCTCTTGTAAATGGTGCGGCAAGAATCAACTGCAATTCACACATGCAGTCTTAAACTGACCAGTAGCCACACTGAAAATACATAAAAAGAAGCACCTAGAATTTATTTCGTGTATCCTAGTACATCTAAATATTTCTAACTTGCATCATTGTCAAATAGTTAATATTTTCAATTTGTTGAAACTTAAGAGTGTTTCAATTCAGTCTCCAAGTTTGCAGCAGATAAAATAATTCATAATAATTTATAATTCTATGAAACAATAAAGGCATAATCAACAGAAAATTTTAGTTTTGTGGTTGATTTTGAAAATTTAAGTTAATTAAGTTAAGTACATCAGTAATATGAGCCAAATGCCATGTGCCCAGTAGTCTCCTGAAGCCAGTGACTACCAACATGGACAACATGTCTTTGTATACTTATAGTGAACCTTATAAATGCATAGTTGTTAAAAGGAATAGTCAAAGTAAGAACTCCCCATTCAAAGTTCCATTAATTTTATTTATTTGTATATTTATTGTGTTATAATAGCATATATAGTTAAATGCATGGAAGATATAAGCTGGGCACTCTGTTACATCCAAGGCTTGGGGATCAGAGGCAGTGGGAACACAAATACTTCAGGAAGACCTCATCTTAGACAAGCAAACCCCATTTCATAACAAAGAGAAGGAAGAGAATAAAAGACATAGTAACATTTGTTATTTTATTACTAATTTTCAAAACGAAGCAAAATAAATCTTTTAAAATGCATGCGTTAGAAAATTCATGCTGTTTCTTAAGTATTTGTATTCCATTTTTCATCCAGGATTTGGAGGCCTCAGGTCAGATTTAATGCCTGGCTTTAATGTCTGTTGCAGCNNNAAAAAAAAAAAAGACTCACAAACACAAACATGCAATAACACAGTTAAGGAGAGGTGCATTGTTAATCACTGGGTAGTTAAAGCTGCATAATCGTCTTGATAATTCTGAGGGCTGAATACTTGTCAAACAGGACTAAATCGTCATGGTTTCTACTTTGTGACATTGTTGAATACAAGCTTATTCTCAAGAGCAGAAAGAAAAAAAACTGTCAGCTTTGCCATTTTTCTGTGACTCTGGTCGTCATGAAATCTTCATTCTCTGGTTTATCTTCAAGCTTCCTTTGAAACAGCCTGTCCCTTGTGATTGCCAGGTTTAATAAATTAGACAACATGGACAGTAAATCCACTTAACTAGGTTCACGTGCTCTGCAATATGCCTTGCCACAAGGAAAGTAGGCCAGAAGTTAATGGGCAAAGTCCCCTCTGTCCTTAGAAACCTCCTGCTCAGAGACCAGGCATAAGGTGTGTGTGTGTATTTTGGGGATGGCGAACTGGCAAATGATGTTTTTTATTTGCATATGCAGACAAGGTTTCAATATTTTATGGAAATATATATATATATAAATACTTTGAAAGATAATATTTTTTCAGTAAATATAATTACATATATTGCTATTTTCTTTCCACTTTGGCACTGCCCCATCGGCATGCCAGTATGACTGACACAGGTTTTTTGTTATCAGGTGTATTTCAATTAATTAACCAGCATGGTGCACTGAATATCACAATGCGGTGGTGCGAGGAAGTCCCTCTCAGTAACTATTGCAGTCTGTGTGTTTCATTTTCCTGCCCATCGGCTTGGATTTATGTGACCTTTTCAATTCTATTGCTATAAAGGGCATCTGAGCACCTGACAGACATGGCTCTTTAGATGGCTTGCAAGTGTGTGCAAAAAAAAAAAAGCACAGAAGCTGTGTCATCCATGTGACACAGAAACCAGTGCAGAGATTAAGACCCCTGTTTTAAAAACTGTCCTTCAATTGTCATTAACTTCCTAAAGAATTAGAGCTGTGGCTTCACATATCTTCAGTTAGGAGGGTCTTGGGAAGGTATTGGAAACAGCGGTCAAGAAAATGTAGCATCTTAACGGGTGTTTTAAAGTGTTGGTTTCATGGCAGAGCTTTATTTTTAAAAATAAAATAAAATTATGTCTGTTTTTTCTTTTTATCACTTGTGTATTATTATTATTGTGTGTGTATGTGTGTGTGCATGTGTTGCGTGCGTGTAGGTCAGAGGAAACCTTGCTGGAATTGGTTCTGAAGCATGGTCTCTAAAGATCAAATTCAAGTGTCTAGCATTTGCCTTTACCCTCACAGCCATCTTGCTGGTCTCTTTCCCCTTTTTCAGTTTAGGATTGAACCCAGGGCCTTGGGCATAGATGACCAGAGCAATATCCTCTCCTATCTCAACCTTAGCCCCATCCCTTCTTTTTATATAAAAATCGTGAGCAAGTGAAATGGTGTATTGCATTCACATTTCATGCTTAGGAGAAACTTTGAATGTATGCCATTTGCTTCCATCCCAGTGGGTGACGGCTAGGTCCATTGCTGATATCTGGCATATTTTCAGTGGGCAACATAAGGAGAGTGTTTTCTTAATAGTTTACCGGATTTCACTAACACATAATGTCTTTTATTATTAAAAAATAATTGATGTTTATGCCCTGTTCTCAAAAGCTCAAGAAGTTCCTGGCCACGTTAGCTGGATGCTGGTCCGTGTCTAACCTGATTTTTATTTTCATGGGTTTCTGTGCTCTTTTGCACTAATGAGAAGGGGATCTTGGAGGATTATGTCTAAGAAATAGGAAATTAAAATCTCCACACTCTGCAATTTTATCTTTCATAACATGGCCTGGAATGCTTAGGTTTCCCTAGTGAATGTTGGCTAATCTTTTAGTGCAAAACATATTTTGTCGAATAGGCAAGAGTCTAGTCTCCAACTGCGATTTCTCATATTCAAACATGGCTTATGGCAGAGCCAGACAGATCTTGTCCACAGTGACTATGGAGGAACAGACAGGATCAATTATAAAGGTTACGAACATCCCAGTTTTCTTAATGCAGCCCTGGGAGGACATATTAATTCAAAAACTGATAAATTAATGGGGTTTAAAGCTCTATAAAAATGTTGCTAATATTTATATAGTCTCCCTATTCCCACTATGCCTTCATATGTTGGGGATGCAGTGTACTCTGTGCTGTTGGGAAAATTAGTATTATCTTTAAAAGTTTGGGTGCAGTGGGGTATCCTCAGGGCCTATTGGGAATGGTAACTTCCTTCTTATTGGATCCTGAATTAGTTCTTTGGAGAATGTTATAATATCTGAGGCCCGAACAGTGAATTGCCCTCTGGCTTCCTGTATATCCGATGCTCATTTCCTCAGGCCTGTATCCCTGGAATATGGTTTCTATCACAACAGAGCTAGTGTGATAGATTTTTGCCTTCAGAACTATGTGAGCTAAGTGAGCCCCCACCACACACACACTTCTTTTGTAAAACTGGATAACCAGGTAGATTGTTAGAGAAAAGAGAATAATATGTATATGGTGCATGCTTAAAACCTAAAGCATATCGATTTTGTAACTTCATTTGTTAGTATGTGTATGGTGTGTGTCTGTCTTTCTGTCTATGTGCCTCTCCCTTTCCATCCAGTTTCTCTCTGTGAGTTTATGTGTGTGTGTGTGTGTGTGTGTGTGTGTGTGTGNNNNGAGAGAGAGAGAGAGAGAGAGAGACTGTAGTAAATGACCACCAACTTGCTTACTGAAGCTAAGTCTGCCTTCTACCGTGTGTGAGCTAGATAATCACGAATACTGATGGTATAGTTCGGTCTGAGTCTCAAGGCTAATTATCCAGGAATGCTGAAGTCCAAGAACAAAAGAGGGAAGACCTAGCTGGAGCAGCTGTTTTTGCCTATTTATTCTATGTATGTCTTAAAATTATCTGATATGAAGTGGCTAGCCCTGAAATCATATACTTACAAGGGACAATAAACAGATTTAGCAGGTTGTATTTATGTATTATATGTTTGTATATTTATGTAAGAGTAGCAATTAAGGAAATAAAGAAACCATGATTTTGAGAGGTAACAAAGGAACATGGAAAGGATTGGAAGGAAGACTGGGAAGAGGTGGGATCCTATAATCATGTAATTACAATTTTTTAAATGAATATTTTTATCTATCTGAAGAGACATTGGAAGATGCTGATCAGAACAGAGAGGGCAGATTTTTCCCCCTGAATGTACTGCTCAAATACAAATCTCCTCTGGGTAGAAGGTCACAGAAACACCCAGAAATACTTTATCACTCATCTCGTTATCAATTAACCCAGTTATACTGGCAGGCAAAATACACTAAAACTAATCAATATATTGTTTTCTTAAGGCAAAGAAGATTAAAGGATTCATTAAATCTTGAGTTTGCAAACATAATGGGCTTGATTCTTATACTTTAAATAATGTATTCATAAAATAAATAATTGTAAAGAACAGGAAGCAAGCATATGATGTGGTGTTTATTTATCTACACATTTGTTTTACAGGCTTTCTTTTGCAGTTATCCTAAAAAAATATTTAGGGAATATCTTACTAGGGTAGGTCCTGTTTAATGTGGTCTTCCTCCAGAAGTCTTACAAGTTAAACACATGATTCAACTCAAGTAGTGCTACTAAAAGCGGGTGAGGATATGATGAAAATGGCTTGAGCAGTGGGCTCACTCATAATTAAATCAACTAATAGACAGCGGCGACTGATAGGATGGAGTAGGACACTTGGGGCATGCTGGACCCTGGTCCTGTGCTCTCTTTCTTCATCTCACTTCATCTTGACCACTGTACATTGAACTTCTGTGTCTTTCTATGTGCTTCTCACCATGATGATCATGTCCTATATCAACCTGAGCACAATGGCAGTGATCAGTGAAGCTCATTGATGCCCTGAATATCTCAAAACCCAAGACATTCAATTCAAGACAACCTAACACATCTTCACTTAAGTATCTATTTAAGTTTCCATATTAAGTGTCCTCCAACCTAGTAGGCAGAGGGAACTGCCTTCTGTGGCTTGAACGAAATGTTGCCTACAGTCTCATGAGGTTGAATGTGGGGTTCCCAGCTGTCAGTGCTGTTTGGGAGATTGTGGAAGATTTGCAAATGGAGATTAGCTGGTGAAAATGAGATTGTGGATCTGCTGATTATGAGAAGGAAAATTATGCTATGACCTTATTTTTGGCAAAAGCTTCCATCTCCTTATCTGCTGAGATTTCAGGAAGCTGTCTCAGAGCTCTGCTGCACTTGATCCCCTCACTACCCCATCCCAATGGGTTGGGACGACTTGCCGCCAGAACTACCCCACTATGATGGACTGTCACTCCTTCTACAACCTTTTAAGCTGTTTCTTCTCAAATATTTGTTCACAGGAATGACAACATTAATTAGTAGAAAATATTGATACTGACACTGGGGTTTGTTGTTGTGATTAAATTCCCCAGGTGATTCACAAATTGTATGAATTGATTTGTGGAAGGAGTGTGGATGAGTTTAGAGCTGGGTACTAAAAGTGCTCTAATATGCCCTAAGGAGAGTTTGACAGGCAGAAGGTCGGCCAGCTTGAATGCTGATAGGAACGGAGACAGTGAATGCAAGGTCCGTTGGGTGTCAGAAAGCCTTAGCGTTTGTCCATATCATCTAGTTTTTTATTATGTCTATAATGGTTTTTAAATTTACCTGTGAATTTTTTTCTCCCTCACAGTAAATACCTAATTGATCCCACAATACTTTTCTCAGTGGTTTTTGCTATTGTACTATCTATTTGTGGAATTCCAGCCAGTGATAGAATTAATATGAAATATGATTAAAACATGGCTTTAAATTCAATCAGTTTACCAATATTTTTCTATGTATTTAGGTTATGTCTATCAGGGCTTACTTCTATGTGTTTAAGAAATGTTTACACAGTCATCTATTCAAATAACCTAAGCTGTATTTGTGGATATTTATAACTCACTAATTTCATAGATCACCTAATAGGATTCCCACTTAGCTCTCAGAGTGTCATGAGATAATGACATTCGCATTTTGATATAGTCTTAGCCAAGGGAGGTCATGTAGCCAGCGAAGCAGAGCGAGGAAGGAAGACTGCCATTCTTGAATTTGTTCCATCAAAATGACAAAATGTATCTGTAATAAACAATAGCTTAGTGGCTTGGGAAGCCTGTTGCATCCACTGAAGCACACAGCCAGCGAGTTCTTTATGAAATGGGCTGGCTCCCATTTCTATGTCCTTACCAGCAAAATGGATTGCCACTATTCATTTCCTTGAAGCAAATGGTTTCTTTATTACTTTTGAAATATGATGGATAACACCATATAAGCAGGAAATATTGTCAAAATCCAGTTTATTTAGCAAATGCAAAATAGCTGTTTTTTTAAAAAAATATTATTGAATCATTTGGGATTTTTGAAGTTTATAAAATAATATAGTGTTATAGAAATCAAACCATTCTGGAATTATTTAAATATTGTACTTTATGTGCAAAATGGTACTAATTATAAGTTGACTGAATGTAAATGTTGGTCACTATTTCTGCATATTCTACATGTAACTTCTGCATGTCTGCACTCAGGATTCCTACGGAGGATTGCTTCAGAATTTTCAGAGACTAGTGCAAGTTACTATCAATACATAATAAATACTTGCCTTCTGTGGCAAGAATAGCCGTCTCCTTCCAAGTTAATGCAGATTTGTGTTGCCTTCCAAAGAAACATCTTGTAATTACCAAACTTGTCCTAGAAAGATGCTATTTCACATTGTACTACCTAATGTAAGTCAAAAAATTTTCAACCTAATTTCCTATTTTAAAGTTAAAAGAAACAAAGAAAGGAAGATAAGAAACACAGGTTGAAAGTGCAAGCTTTGTATAAGGGTTATGTCCTAAGAGATGAATACAAGAGGCCCTGTCTCGAGGATCACATGAACACAGCAGCCGCAGGGTTGGGCGGGCAGGCAAACACTGTGGCACTGAGTTGGAAGCTCAGATGGATATTGGTATTGCCACTGGATACTGTCAGCGTCTGAAAAATGAAATGTCTTGGTACAATCTGAAATAACACTAGACCAAACACGAAATTTGTGACTCATACACAGTGCTGGATACTTGCTGCATTAAAGAAAACTATTATTTCTTGGAACACTGAAGTTATCTTATTTTTATGGCAATCTTGTTTATTCTCAGTTTTTCTATTTATATCAATCAGTAATATTCTCACGATTTTGAACCCTTAATGACTTCATTATTATTTTACCAGACCAGGGCTTTCTTTAGCTGTGCTTATCCTTGCATTTTCATCCTTAAAGTTCAATGTCTGGACTGCAGGTGAATACTTGCCAGAGTCTACATGGATATAAAGATCAAATTGTCATCTATAAAGTATTCCCTTCAAGCACCATGTTTCTGCAAGATATAAAAATGTGCCTTTAGGCATCAATCTATTTTCTTACTTACTCGATTTTATTATTTTATTAAAAAGTATGAAGCTAGTTTTAGCTCATATTAAGACAACTTATTTTATTCAGGCTGGTTCAAGTATTAAAAGTAATGCCAGTGCTAGTAAAAGTAAGCAAGAGGAAATAGAACTCAAAAAGAGCTCCAAGGAGACATTGGCTCCTTCCCTGTAGGTACCCAGGACTTTCCAGGAAAAATTTGTGTTGCTTTTGCTTGCTTTTTTCTTTCCATGATCTTCTTGCTTTAATAACCACTGTGACATGTTCTTGAATAAAGCATAGTTAAGGTTATTTCATCTTCGGCTAATGTGTATAGACCCACATTGCTCCTGCAGCAGTAAGAGGTGATGATAGTGGATAATTCACAAGTGTCACGTAGCAAGCATTCCTGTATATTACCATTTACAAGAGGAATTCTATGATGTCAGAAACTAGCGAAAAGAACTCACGTTTCATGGGAGATGAACTCACATAGCACATGTTTCTGACTGGGATACACAATAATACTTTGCCTAAAAGTCTGCTTGATTTCCATTTTTAATGATGAAAAGTAATAGGTCTACATAGAATTTAGTATGACTTTTTGTGGCCTACTGTTTATAATTTTGGTCTATTTCTAAGATACCTATTAATATTTAAAACATAAAAATACATTGTATTCAATATCTCTCAGTCTCATTGAAACATGCCACAAACCTTTGTAATTTATTGTCTTTTAATGTTTATGATATATAAAATTTGAAATAATATTCCTTTTTAATCTGAAGTCAAGATTAACTTCTAAAATTACTTTGAAATTATTTTCTGAATCTTAATCATTTTTGGCCTTTTTATTTTTGTAACTAAGTACAAGTGGTCTAGGATTTATTTTTGTAACTAGGAATAAGAGAGATTGTGGCCAGGATCAAGTTTCATCTCAATTCCAAGTTTTCCTGGTGGTTGTCGTTTACTTATTAGCTCATGTATTGCCTACAGTGGAAATATTGCAATTTTAAATCTATAATAAGCTCACGTGCACTGTGTTCTGGAAGGCTTCTCTGTCTTTTGTATTATCTGGGGGTAACATACTTACTTGAAACTTATATAATATAACTTAGTTATATTATACAATCATTTGATATAGAGTATGAGATTCTCTGTACCTTATTACTCTTTAGTTTTTTTTTTTTCCAGAAATCTCTGGTCTTTTTAAAAATCAGTACACTTAGTTATAAACTATTAACACATTTTATTGGGATTTCATTTACTTGGGAAGGAAATTACTTTCATAATTTTGCGACATAGAAAAGCAGACATTTTAACCACTTGATTTCAGCAAGACTATTTAATGACTTTTTGCCCTTACAAGGAATTCTTTCATGTTCTCTAATGCAATGATGGCAACCTTGGGAGACCAGTGTCCTTTCCTGTCACTCTGGCACAGTGTTCCCCATGTCACCGCACTTGATCCTGATCTGCATTCAGGCAAACAGGGGAAGCCTGTCAGAAACATGAGGGAGAGCTTAGACAAGCTACAACAGAACTGTTTCTTTTTAATCACCCTTTTCGTGATGTGGTAGGGAAGTCTTTATAAAATCAAGCAGGTGATGCAGCAAACACTCCCTATAGGTGTCTCAGTAAGAGGCGTAGCTCTACACTTCATCAGAGAGAAAAAATCCTGAAGAAAGGCCTCTGTGCTTCGAACCATGAACTTGGATCAGATATTTAATTCTGTGATGCTAACCCAAATTTATGACAAATAATAATTTCTCTAAATATATCACAACAGGCACTGTTTCATAGCGGCATATTGAACATTCCCCATCATCCTTGTCATTTGTATAATCACAATTTATTTTGAACTTGGCATTGATCTTTGCAGCTGACAATGGACATTACAAATATTTTTCTAAAAATTTATAAACTTTAAAATATATTGCTTTAAGACATTATTTTATAATATGTGTTGCACCTTCACATGTAATTATTGTCTTATTTTTGTATTTTATAAGAAATTTTAAACCTTGATATTTTGTAGAGAAGATTGAAAAAGGAGAGTTGAGATTAATATAAAACATTATTTAGCATAATGGATAAAATTTTCTTTGTTAAAATTTTCCTGGTGAAGACTTTCAAAGAACTGGTAACACCAATATTTGACAAATTACTCCACAAAATAGAAAAAGAAGGAACATTGCCAAATTCATTTTATGATTCCATAGTCACTCTGATACACAAACCACATAAAGATTCAACAAAAAAAGAGATTACAGACCAATCTCTCTCATGAACACTTGATGCAAAAAATGCTTAATATAATACTTACAAACTGGATCTAAGAACACATCAAAAACATCATCTACCATGTCCAAGTAGGCTTCATTCCATAGAAGCAGGAATAGTTCAATGCATAAAAATCAAGAAATGTAACCCAATTTTAAAAGGAAAGAAAATCTCACATGAGCATTTCATTTGCCAAAAAAAAGCTCCTTTGACAAAATCCAACATGATTTTGATAAAAGTTTTGGAGAAAGTATGGATAAGAGGAACATACCTGAGTGTAATAAAGGCAATTTACAGTACCCTATAGCCAACATCAAATTAAATGGAGAGAAACTCAAAGCAATTTCACTAAAATCAGGAAGAAGACAAGACTGTCCAGTCTCCCCACAACTATTCAATACAGTACTTGAAATTTTAGCTAGACCAATAAGGCAACTGAAGATAATCAAGGGGTTATATGGGAAATGAAGAAGCCAAGTCTCACTATTTGCAAATAATATGACAATATACATAAGTGACCCCAAAAATTCTACCAAGGGACTCATACAGATGATAAATACTTTCAGCATGGTAACTGGATTAAAAAAAATCAGTAGTTCTATATACAAATGACAAATGCCTGAGAAAGAAATCAGGTAAATAACATCCTTCACTATAGTCACAAATAATATAAAATATCTTGGGGCAACAGGGTAACTTCTGACCAAACAAGTGAAAGACTTGTAAGACAAAAACTTCAAGGGTTTGGAGAAAGAAATTGAAAAAGTTCTCATAAGATCTACCAGGCCCATGAATCAATAGAGTTAACATAGTAAAATTGGCAATCCTACCAAAAGCAATCTATAGACTCAAGAATTCCTCATCCAAGTTCCAACACAATTCTTTACAGATTTTGAAAGGATAATACTCAATTTATATGGAAAAATATAACTGAAAACAATCATGAAAAATAATAGAACTTCCAGAGGTATCTGCATCCCTGACTTCAAGTTTTACTATAGCACTATAGTACTAAAACCTGCAAGTTATTGATATAAAAACAGACATATTAATGAATGGAACTGAATCAAAGACCCAGATGAAAATCCACAACCTGTGGACAACCTGATATTTTTATACTGAAGCCAGAAATACATAATGGAAAAAGAAAACAACTTCAACAAATATTGTTGTTCTAACTGGATGTCTGAATGTAGAAGAATGGAAATAGATCCATATTTATCACCCTGCACAAAAGGCAACTCCAAGTGTATCAGAGACCTAAATATAAAACCAGATTCATTGAACGTGAGAGAAGACAAGGAGGGGAATATGATGGAACACTGGCAAAGGAGTCAGTGATCTAACCAGAACACTGAATGCAAGGGCACTAAGCTCAACAATTGCTAAGTAGGAATTCATGAAACTTAAAAGCTTCTGTAAGGCAAAGGACACCGGCGGTAGGACAAAATAGCAGACTACATAATAGGAAAATACATTTTCTAAATCCACGTATGATAGAGGGCATAGCCAAACTATATGCAGAACTCAAGAAACTAGAAATTCATAAACCAAACAATCCAACTTAAAAATGGAATACATATCTAAACAGAGGATTCTGAATTGAGGAATTCCAAATTGCTAAGAAACACTTAAAGAAATGTTTGTCATCCTTAGCAATCAGGGAAATGCAAATCAAAACTACATTGAGAGTTCATCTTACATCCATCAGAAAGGTTAAGATCAATAACACAAGTGATAGCTCATGCTGGTGAGGATGTGGAGCAAGGGGAACACTCCTTCATTATTGATGGAAATGCAAACTTTGGCAGTCGATATGTAAATCAATATGATGGATCGTCAGAAAACTGGGAATTGATCTACCTCAAGACCGGGCTACACCACTCCCGGGCATATACCCGAAGGACACTCCATTCTCCCTCAAGGACTTGTTTTCAGGTATGTTCAGAGCAGCTTTATTTATAGTAGGCAGAAACTGGAAGCAACCTAGGTGTCTCTCAGCTGAACAATGGATAAAGAAACTGTGGTACATTTATACAGTGGTGTATTGCTCAGCACTTTAAAAAGAATGACATCATGAAATTTGCAGGCAAATGGATGGGACTAGAAAAACATTATCCCGAGTGAGGTAACCCAGACCCAGAAAAACAAAGATGGTAAGTATTTACTTACAACTGGATAGTAGATGTTAAGTAAAAAATAATTATGCATAATCCGCAGACCCAAAGAAGCCAAGTAACAAGGGGGACTCTAGGAGAATGCATGGATTTCCCTGGGAAGAGAAAATAGAAATGATTTTAGGGTGGACTGGGGGCAGGTGGGGATGGGAATAGAAGGTACCAGATTGTAAGGGGTGGTGGGTGGAGGAAGAAAAGAAAGGAGAGATGATTGAAACTGGGGGTTATTTGGGGGGGACATTGTGGAAACCTACTGCAGTAGGAACTCCCTGGAATCTACAGGGACAGCCCTAGTGAGGACTCCTAGTAATGGAGGCTATGGAGCCTGAACTGTCTGTCCATCTGCTGTAACCAGGCAAGGCTCCCAGTGGTGAGACTGGGACACCAACCCAGCCACAAAACCTTCCACCTGCTGTCTTCCCTGCCCGCAAGGCATGCTTGGGCAATGATGAAGCAGAACATTTGGAACAGGCCAACCAATGGTTGGTCTCATGTGAGGCTCACACCATGAGATGGAGTCCATTCCTGAGACTGCCTGGATGCCTAGTAACAGGAATCTGGAGAGTCCTGTGCGTGAAGTCCAGTCATCAGAGAAGCTCCTTCAACAGCTGATGGGAGCAGATGCAGATAACCATAGCCAAAAGTTAACCAGAGAGAGAGTCCAGGTTTGAGCTCTCCATTAGGCTCCTTCCTTGGAGCTCAGGAAAATCCGTGGAGTGGGGAAGAATTTGTGGGAGATAGAGTGGTAGAGGATGCCAGGAGAGCAACGCCCACCTAAACAACTAAGAAGGGTAATGGGGCTCACGGAGACAGAAGCTGGCATCCGGGAGCCTGCATGGGTCTGCTCAAGGTCCTCTGCATTTACGGTAACGTTGCTGAATAGGTGTTTTGTGGGGGACTCATGAATGTGGGAGTCAGGGTGTTTCTGACTCTTTTTTCTGCTTTTGAGACTCTTATTCTCCTACTGACTTGCCTTACCAAGCCTTGATAATACGGCATGTGCCTGATCTCCTTGCATCTCGTGTTGTGTTCAGTTGATGTCCCAGGGAGACCTACTTTTTTCTGGATGGAGACTGTAGGTGGAGTGGATCTGAAGGAGATGGGATGTGGAGAAGGAACTTGGAGGAATGAAGAGGGAGGAAGCTGCAGTCACCAGATACTATTTGAGAGAAGAATAAATAAAAAAATAAATTCCTGGTGTAATAGTTTTATTACAAAATTATTTTGAAATATTTTCTTTGAAATATACCTCATTTTGAATAATCTAAGCCAAGTAAACTATTAGCAAATTGAAAAATATTACTATGTGTGGATACAGTATATTCAAAACTATTGTATTAGATGTCTCTCTCTTTCTGTCTCTGGTCCTCATGCCCCACCCCCTTACACACAGAGGAATGCAAACCACGTTTCCTCTAAGAGATACAAAATACCATATGTATACAATATATACACAAAATTCATTTTATTACTGAATTAAAATTATTAACCACTCACTATTTAGGAATGCTTTATTTCTCCCCCAGGGAGACACTTCATGTTATGAACTGTTGAATGCTTAAAGAATGTGAAATTCTATACTTGGAAGACTGAAGAAGTCTGGATGCTTTCCTGGGTACAGTGAGGTTATTTATAAGGAAAAGTGGGGGAGGAAAAGATGGATGAGGACTAATTAGAAAACTGCTAATGTAATTACATATCACATTGGCTTATCAGAACGGTTTTCCCAGTTCTTGTTTTATCTGACATCCACAAAATCACGTTTGACCTTGGGGAGATTAGTGTAAATCATCCCATTTTGAGTACAGAATCTCGGGGACCCAGTGAGGTTTACTAAGTTGGCGGCCAGCTAGTCACTACAGGCCAGGGCCAGAGCACCGAGGCACGTACAACTCTCTAGGAAGAATGAATGCAAGCTTAACTTAAAATGAATCTGTAACATCCATGTTCTCATCACTGCCACAGACACTGCTTTGGAGGAGGCACGGCTCTCTCATGTTTCAGAGGCATGGCTCTCTCATGTTCTCAACTGCGATGTCCTCTGCAATGGTCTAAGGGTCCTGTGAAGTCACTGCTTTCCACAGGGCTTCTAACAAGGTTGTAGAGCCAGTTTTGAAACAGCAACTCTTTACTGATTATAGATCCCATCTCATGAACTGTAAGATCAGTGTTTAATTTTACTATTATTATACAATATTTCACATCTGTCTATTTTTGTGTCTCTGTGTACATGCATTTGCGCCATGACACATATGTTGAAGACAGAGGAAGATATTTGTTGGAGCTGGGGATGAAACTGAAGTCATCAGAGAGGACAGCATCTTTAATTGCTGAGTTGTTGCTCTAGCCTCAGGAAGACAGGCTTCAGTGACTAGGACTCAAACCTGGGGTGTCTAAGTGCTGAATCCTAATCTCTTGACCACCAACCAGGGAACACCTAAACTTATTTTCTAAGGACATAATATATTGATTTCTGATAATCTGTTTAAATAGATTGAAAATATAAATTAAAAAAATCAAAACTCCTTGAAATTTAAATTTCAAAAAATTTTATTCGACAATTTATTCTAGGTAGCATAAACATAAATGGCTTTTTGTTTCACACTTTAAAGTGACATTATGGTATATTTAAAAACTTCTTGGACATTTGATATCAACTTATATCTTTTTTTCTTGCTGAGAAAGAAAAGTTTTTAGAACCTCTTGAGCATCCATGTGTCATAAATTCTCTACAGTCAGACAATAAGACTCAATACCATTTATTGAATCAAAAGTTATTAAGGCTTATTTCATACAACTTCAGTTAAAATGAACAGTTCTGGTTTTGATTTTTCTAAGGCCATCAAGAAAATGATAGTGCACACATGAGAATATGGAACTTGAATATATAATTGCTTGCTAAATTGATCTAAAATCTCCATATTGATCTACTGGGTACCATATTATTCATTTCTGAAAAACAATATAAAATGTGTTATGAAAATCATATTTACAAAATAGATGTTAATATGTCTGTAGTAACTTCTGAATCCCTCTTATGTATTCACATAATGGACTGAATAATTTTTAAATTCTTTATTGAAGAAACAATTTTCTTCTTCTCTCCCAAACTCAGCATAAAAATGATGAGGAGAGGAAATTAAGAATATACTATTCATTTTCCATTCATCATCTCATTGCTTTGCTTTTTTACAAGTCAAAAGATGCTTATAAATTTCCTGCCATACATAAAACAGTAAAAAAAATCATGCACATCTTTCCGAGTTGCATCCCCATTAATTTATAACGCTGTTTATCTATGCTTAAATGCAGTAACTATATTAATTATAGAAAAGCAAAAAGATTGTTTAGGACAGTGACATAAACAAGCCTTTGCTTTGATGTGGCACTTTGAATATTAAAAGAACATCTATAATAAGAGTGTTGAAGGACTCTGAAAAGCCTTTTGTTCCATAATGGTACCCACGAATATGCAGTAATTGAGAAGAGGGAATACAGGACACATGTAGATTCTCTGGCCAGGAGTTTTAACAGAACATGAAAACTTAGATGACTCTCTGTTCCATTTTCCTCATTGGTATCCATATACTGAGTGACTAATTATCCATTTGTATCACACAGTGTTTTCTACACTTTTCATCATAACTTGTTTCGAAGTGCTACAAACTATTAAAACTATAGAAAATACAGGCCTGACAGTATGCGTGTTCCATGGACTGTGACAGGCACCTCTGCAGGGTGGGCTGAGTGGCAAAGCACAGAGAGTGGCTCAAGACAAGAAGGAGCTCTGTCTAGCTATTCAGGTCTAAAATGTGTACTCAGTTTCAAAATCCATTAAATCAGCATGGATTTTTCAAAGTTTAAAATCGGAATTTTTAGAGATGAAGAAAAAGAATTTAGCTAGCTTAATTTTGATTTAGTAACATAGGAAGCTGTTGCATAGGTTGGTGGAAGTACCTTGTTGCATAATTGGGTCTAGAAAAATCTTGGATGCCTATGCATGTCAGGGCTGTTTCCTGTATATTATTGTCTGTTATTCCTAGATATTTTACCTTGTTGCAAAACTAAACTCTGTGCATCGTGGTCTACCTGTTGTTTTGACCAGGGACATTGAAAACAATAATTAGGCAATTAATATTTAAAAGAAAAATTTTACTTTTATCTGTTAAAATATAAATACTGATCCCCAAACTTGGGGTAATTTATATTTACAAATTTATACAGCTTGTACTTTTACAAGCTGCAGTATTGCTAAAGTTTATTGACTAACTCAGGTTATCATATTTATCAACCAATAATAATTTATAAGAAAATGTGAAATATGTTTTAGTATAAAAAACTGCTTATTGAACTAAGTATTATTTTCATAATAACTAAAGATACTTCTTAGTGTGTTGGAATATTTATCTATTTCGTTCTTTTCTCCATGCTGTGTGAGAGCCTTGCTGCAAATATTTTGAACTGAATGAATGGATCATTGCTGTTCTTTTGGCTTTTATGTTTCAGTCTTAATTTTTTTAATTGAGGGCAATCATTTTTATATAGCTGAGCTGATTTAAGAGAGTGGACTGATAGGAAGAAAGAACAAACCAATTGAAGCTCATATTGTTAAGGCCATACATTCTGTCCTCGCAGAATGAAGTGGCCTCTGTGTGTGTTTGGTATCTTAGAAACTGAGAATAAGGTAGGTTGTTTCCTAATCTTCTAAGAAATCTCCTTACTGATATCCAATGCAGCTGTACCAGTTTGTACTCCCACCAGCAATGGAGAAGTGTTCCTTTTGTCCCATAGCTTCTCCAGCATACGTTGTCATCAATGTTTTTGATCTTGGCCATTCTTACAGGTGTGAGATGGAATCTCAGAGTTGTTTTGATTTGCATTTCACTGATGGTTAAGAAGACTGAGCAAGCATTTCCTTAAATGTCTTTCAGCCATTTTAGATTCCTCTGTTGAGAGTTCTCTGGTTAGGTCTGGACCCGCATATTTTATTAAATTATTTGTTCTTTTGATGAGCAGTTTCTTGAGTTTTTTGTATATTTTGGAAATCAACCAATGTGGAGTTGGTGAAGATATTTTCCCATTCTGTAGGCTGCCATTTTGTCTTGTCAATCATGTCCTTTACTTTATAGAAGCTTCTCAGTTCCAGGAGATCCCATTTATTAATTGTTGCTCTCAGCTCTCAGTGTTTATGCTATTAGGGCTATATTTAGGAAGTGGTCTCCTGTGCCAATGCATTCAAGTGTATGTCCCACTTTCTCTCCTATGAGGTTCATTGTGGTTGGTTTTATGTTGAGGTCTTTGACTCATCTGGACTTGAGTTTTGTGCATGGCTATAGATATAGACCCATTTTCATTCTTCTGCCTTTTGATATCCTTTCATGCCAGCGCCATTTTAACCAGAATATGGAAACAACATAAATGTCCCTCTACTGAAGGATACTGTATGTATGTACTGATAAGGAACATATGGTATATTTCCACAATGGAGTAATACACAGCAGAAAAAATAATGACATCTTGAAATTTGCAGGAAAATGCATGGAGCTAGAAACCATCATATTGAGTGAGGCAACCCAGACCCAGAAAGACAATTATTATATGTACTCATTCATAAGTGGCTTTTAGATATAAAGCAAAGAAAATCAGCCCACCAATCACAATCCCAGAGAACTTAGACAACAATTAGGACCCTAAGAGAGACATACACGGATCTAATCTACATGGGAAGTAGAAAAAGACAAGATCTCTTGAGTAAATTGGGAGCATCGGGATCATGGGAGGAAGTAGAAGGGGAGGGGAGAGGAAGGGAGGGGAGCAGAGAAAGATGTATAGTTTAATAAAATCAATAAAAAATTTAAAATAGATATGAAGATCTAAGAATGTTTCAGGGTATAAGAAAGTGATTTGTATGTAGTTGTGGAACATTTGTAAGGTTGACCTGGTTTTATAGATTTAAATTACTTTATTTGTTTTTTGATAGTTCTATACATGGGTGGATACAATATATTTCAGTCATAGCCCTGCAAATGTTCTCATCTATCTACTCATGGATCACCTCCTCCATCCTTCCCAATTTCAGATCTTCTTTTTGTCACTTTTATAATGCACTGAGTCCAATCACTGCTGCTTCTATGTGCATGGGTGTTTGGCACCATCCACAGGAGTAGAGACATCCTATGAGGATCCAAAGTAGCAAACTGACTCTTTCTCAACCAGAGGTGTCAACTCCCAATGTCTTTCAGAAAGACATGGGCTGCTTGAGTTTCTTGTCTCTTCATGCTGCCATTCGGAAGATGGATTGTGATTGCAGTTTCTACGCCAGTGTGTAGCTCTGCCTTCCATGTGTCACACATCACTCACACTAGTTTATTTCCTTGCCCTCTTTGAGGAAATCTTTCCTATAAGGGCCAAGTGAGTAGTGAGTAATATTAATTTTAGGTTTAATATAACACAGAAGTCACTGTAGTAAATGTTTATTTATTTGAAATATCAGTAGTTGAATTTTCAAAGTCTCCCCAGCCAGTGCTGGCCTTGCTTCCTACTACTCTATAAAAAACACTAAAAGCAAAATTAAATTACCGATGGTTCTTTGTAATGAAACATTGGCTAAAGGTGCATCATTTGCATGTATTGTTTTATCTGATGAAGTGTCTGAAGGTCTGCTGCTTATTAGAGTAAGATAGTCAGTCACAAATATTCTGCCCTTTAAACTGTAGTGCAGTGACGAGGTTGTTTAAAAGGTGTTCAGACTGCATGCAAGATGACAACTGGCCTAAGTTTTGTGTTGTGTTCTCTCTCAGATATTTGTATTGCTCTCATCTCTAAAATCATTTTTCTCACAACTTAAAGATAATAATATTCTTAAAAATATTATTTACCAAATACAAATTAAACAAAAAGAGTAAAATAAGTCCTCAATTCTCCAAATAAACATTGACTACTACTTTACAATTTTTAGTCTTAATGAGAAGCTTTCCAAAAGCTTCATCACTCCACTATCTTTAAGCATTCCTAAAAATGTCTGTCCATATCCATAAATAACAACATGTACTATTAAATTTAATAAATGATGGAATTCTGCTTCTTCCAATGTCTTCTAGCTTATCTATAACTCTTTACATCATACAGTTGGCTTTGTGAGTCTATTATAAGCAGATAATAATAAATTCAACTTTGGAACTCATTGCCCTTAAGAGTAATTCCAATTTTCTTTCATCCCATTAATGACAAAATAGCAGAAAATCCTATATTCCATGATAACTATATTTTAATTGAATCAAAATCTATTGAATTTGTAGGAAATTCGGTGAATACAACATCAAATTGATTAATAAAAGTGTTTCAAAGGCCAAAATATTAACGGTTGCTGTTGTCAGAAACTTAAAAGTTTTATGTAGGAAGAAATGGTTCAAAGATGTTGACCATACGCTGCCTGACCTAGGTTGAGCTCCTAGCATCCTCTTGGGCAGCTCACAATGCTCTCTCTCATCTCTACAGGCACTGCATGCACGTGTTGACCTTAACACACATGCAGGCAAAACACTCATAAAATATACAAGCAAGTATGGCCTTTGAAAGTCCCCTGTTCTTAGAAAGAAGCTAAGAACAGTTTCTCAGTATGTTAGTTGTTCTTCTGGTGGGCATTTCCTCTTTGACATCTTTTGGTAATGACCATGAATGATTTCTAGAGTTGTATGACCAGAGTTCAGGTTACAGATTCTCCAATTACTAACTGTGAATGTTACTTAACCTCTATTTCTTTTTCTGTTAAATTGCTTTAATTACAGTAGCTAATATAGTATGATAATTTAATTAACTGACAAGGGTGAAGATCCTAAAAGAGTGCTTGGCACACACTAAGTATGAAATCAATATAAGCTATTAATAACTCAAATGCCTGTCCTGAATTCACGAGGGAGGCTTTGAAATCTCTTGCAGACAATGGATCATAGGGGAAAGCGGACTTATTTTTCCACATAGAGGGCACAGACGGGATTTGTTCCTCTTCAGATCAACACTCTATAGTCTAACCTCTTCCAGCAGGACTTCAAGGCAGTTTTAATATTCAGAGAGCTTCATGCCATTTATCTTGTAAGGTAGTAATAATGAAGATGCTCTTACTTTTCCTAATGTTATCATTTCATTATGAATGTCAAAAACTCTATTGTTTTCTAGCATTTTAAAAATATCAACTCAATGCCCTTACCTATGACCTTCTAAGAAAAGAAGAAAGGAAGCATTTGAAATATGCATTGGCCCTTTCTAGTGTTGGTCTGTGTTACTGAAGCAGGAACAATCATATTGCAATTTGAATGCTTTGTTAATTTTTTCAACTAAATTTTTATTTAATTTATTTGTGAACGGATTTGCCATCTGCTGGATTTTAAGGGGTTGTGAGCTGTTCTATTTAATCTTTATGTGAACTGATTTCCCCATCTACTAAATTTTAGGGAGATATGAGCTGTTTTCTTGTCTTCCTGTCATAGAATTAAATGGAATCTATCAACATTAATAATTAACTCTAATTACCTGCCAAATATTCCATTTTTAAACAAAACTTAAAAGGAATCGGAAAGCAATTTTCTAGCCATAAGATATATTCCATAAAGCAGAATTCTAGATATGTAATGAGGAATGAATTGAAACTCCGTAGTCTTTCTAAAGTGCATTACAGATGGAGAATGTATTAATGATATTATATACAACTTATAATCAAGTTTTCCTGATCTACATGTATTAATTTTTAAAATACACAATTCTACTGAGCCCAGAGGAGGGTGACAGATTGCCTGGGACCAAACAGAGATGACTGTGACTCACCAGAGTCAGTGCTGGGAACTGAACAAAAGAACTCCAGCCTCCAGAATTCAAAACTTTTAAAATACCAACATGTGGTTACATTTAAAAATTATATACCTTATTTCATAAAATTTCTTCAGTTCAAATTTGATATGCCAGAAATATTGTATAAAGCTACCTTTAGGCTCTGTGTGTACAGTATATATGAAATTGAACTTGGCAAAATTGTTTCATTATGCAGTCTTCAAATTAGGCCCCAAGCAATAGATTTTAAAATGCTTCTTCTCACAAAGATATATTTTATCAAGATATTGTTTGGTGTTTCTTATTAATTTTTATTTACATTCATTGTGGCATTTAGTATATGTGCATCATGATATCTTTTTCACATTTGCCTCCAATATTCCCATCTTCCTTTACCTCTAGCATTGCTCTCTGGTTTTTCCCAAATTGTCTCCTATCTGCTTTCATGTCAAGTGATAGATAAATGATAGGCAGACAGACAATATATAGGTGCTTCAATAAAGAGTTAAATCTAGATTTCATAGAGGAGAGAGAGCAGGAGATACATTGTCTTTCTCTATTACCCTCTCTTGCCCCTCTTTCCCTTCCCATTAGAACTCTATCTATAAGTACATATTTATGAGAAAACCCATGTAATATTTGTTTTATAAATCTGGCTTATATGCTTTTCAGGATGATGTTTTGCTTCCATCCATTTTTTCTACAATGACATACTTTCATTATTTACTGCTGAATAAAATCTCACTGTGTATATAAACCAAATTACATTTATCCATTCCTTTGATGATAGAATCTTGGTTCTCTTTCCTGGCTGTTATGGATTTGGTTCATCAACGTGGATGATTGTCTCGGTGATGTGCTTATGGAGACACTTCTAGGCGTAGGCGTATACCTGGTGGTTTATGGGAGGTATAAGGTAAATTTTTCTATCTCTGCCAAAATGATTGCTGTGGTGAACTCTCTAGTTCACAAACCCATCAGCATTGTAGAAGGGTCTTTCTTTTCTACTTCACCTGTATGCAGTGTTGTTAATTTTCTTGGTGATAGCCATTATCACTAGAGTAAGATGGAATGAAGCTTTAATTTTCATTTGCTAATGCCTCAGGATGTTAAACATCTCATGTAGTCTCAATAAGTGACTCTCAAACTAGGTTGTATTGTCTGTGAAATAAATAGCGCATACAGAAGAAAGATGTTATTCTGCAGGAGAAAGCGAAATCTTTGCTTCAAGTTGTATACATTTGGTCTGAGTTACTCTTCTGCACTGTGTGATGCCAGGTAAGTTTTCATTCAGTTTCGATTCATATTCATTATGCCCAATCTATGACTCTACTAGATATCAAGACATTAAAGAGCACAAGATTTAATGACCCCCTTATGAGCGGACACACTGAGAAACCAAACTTCTGCAAGAAGCCATCAATCTAAAAATTACAAACGATCCAGCAACACAATAGAGGGCAGTATGTGAATATGCTTGTGTGCCTGGTAAACATGACAGTCCATTATTTGCTACATATTTCTGAATTTTTTCATCTTATTCTTTCTGTGCTTTCATGGGGCTAGAGCTGGACCCAGAGCCCTGTGCAGTCTATTAAAGTGCGATAAAGTGTTATGCCCACCACTTAGTGTCTTAATTCCCAGAGACCTTCTATCTTGTTCTATAAAATCTTTGGTATGTGAAATGCTGTTCTTAGCATTAATAATTCTGTCATTTAGGTAAGAGTCCTATGCTTTCTTAAAATACTGTTTAAGCCAATTGTCGTTACTGCTTGAGCCAATGGTAGGTACTTTCTGAGCCAATGTCATTATTTTTCCCTGTCCAAAGACAAAGAGACAGTGGTGGGAACTTTGCAAGAAAGTTGTAATGCAGAGAAAGGACAGTTTGGAAGCTCTGTCCTGTGTCAGCTTTAACAGAGAACCTTGGCAAGTTACACTGTCTAGGACTCACACTTAGCAAATACAGCCACTACCTCATGTTTCTCCGCTATAATGTAATTCTCCAATATTATATGTATTAAAATACCAAACATTTAATAGGCTCTTTTGTAAGTATGATTTATTAATTGTAAACAATTTGTTTTTGAGTTCAAATATACTAGCTTAGGCAGTAAAATAAAGTGTACTCGCCTGTCTTCTCTTAATCTAATTGCTTTAATTACTTATATGTATGCATGTTCCCTATAAAATATGATACATAAATAATAAATAATTCAGAAAGAAAATGAAGTTTCAAAAAGTCCATAAGTAGTTTTTCCTCTGATAGGCAGCCACTGTGAAAATTTTCATGGAAATTATTACATGCAGCAATCCTTGAATTCATGCATACAAAGGTATAATTTTTATGAAACTGCATTTTCATATGTATGAGTACATATTTGTTGAGAATTGAGGTATTTTTCTCCTGTAATGTTTATTTATTATATCACAAAAAAACCTTCTATGACAAATCTCTAATGAAAAGTTCTATCCACTTGTACGAATATTTGTAATGTGCCTTCTGAGCTATAATTAGATCTTCTTCACCATGTAATTAAAACATGTTTATACAAAGCTTCTGGGAATTCCTTTGTAGACTTTGACTGTATAGGTGTATGACAAGACAGTGTTTAATTATAATTAACTGTAGGTCAATATCATGGATGAACAGAAATGCAATGCAATACTTGAAAGACAAATAAAGGCTTATATCAACATGATCACTCACCATAATCAAGTTGGCTTTATCCCAGAGAAGAATTTATGAGCCAACATAAGTAAGTCAATAGTTGTACAGCTGGTCCAGTGGTCAAGAACACTAACTACTCTTTAAGTAAACCTGGTTTTGGGGTTTGATTCCCAGAGCCTGCATGGTAGTTCACAACCATATGCAACTCCAGTTCGCGGAAGTTGAATCCCTCTTCAGGCCTCCATGGGAACCAGGTAAACAGACGCACATTCAGGCAAAACAACCAAACTTGTCAAATACAATAAATTTTAGAAAATGAGTAATAAATATAGAAAATCATATAAATGGTTGCAAATGCAAAATTCACTTGTCTACACAATAAAGCAGAAAAAGCATTTGACAAAATTCAGCATGTCTTCACAATAAATACCCTAGAGAGTATTGTACTTGGAGGGATTAAACTCCAGTGTGATTAATACTATGTCTGTCAAATCCATAGCGAACATTATCCTAAATAGAAAAACTTTAACCAATCACATTAAAATCAGGAATGAGGCAGGACTGTTTACTACTCCACTCTTTTAATTATAGTAATTGAAGCCCTAGCTATAGCAATAAGACAAGAAAAGGGAGTTCAAGGTATACAAATAAGGAAAGGTAACCAAAAATAAACCAGTTTGCAGATTATATATTATACATAAAAAATACCAAAAACTTCACCAGAAAAATTCTACAAATGATCACCACTTTCAGCAAAGGACCATGATAGAAAGAAAATTCAGTGACATGAATCAGTAGACTTTCTATATACCAATAACAAGCCCATTGAAGTAGAATTTTATAAATTCTCCCATTCTCAACAGCTTCTAAGAAATTAATAAAATATCAAGGAAAACATGTCAAAGGAAGTGAAAGACTTATACAATGAGAATTTAAATCTCTGGAAAAGGTATTTGAGAAAGACACTAAAATATGAAAATACTCCCCATGCTAATGGAGTGGTAGGTTAATTTTGTGAAGATGGCCATCCCACCCAAAGCAAGTAGAGACCAAATGTAACCCCATGACATTCTTCACAGAAACAGGAAATAAATATGGAAGTATAAAAAAAATCCCAGCGAGCCAAAGTTATGTTGAGCAAATCAGTGATACCTGATCCTTTTGGAATTTAGAAAGAAGAGTCAAAGAAAACCCAGTGCAAATAAATGGACCATCAGCTCATCTTCTGTAGAATCAAAACTTATCTCAAAAATTCCTATACAGAATTCAAATATTCCTGTGAGGTACATATTAAATGTCATGTTTCACTCTTACTTGTGTCTGTTCCCTGATTTCCTTTTCTATGTGTTTCTTTCAATGTTGCTCATAGTGGGATTTTTTATTCAGTTTTACAGTGCAGTCTAATATCTAGTGACTCACTGGTACTTCCCATGTAGGTATTATGCTTTTCCTAGCTATTTTCAAAATTCATTCTTGGTATTAATTTTAAAATCTTCAAACAAATTCAGCTTTCTATAAATCACGCTAGTATTATCTAATTGTGTAGTAGATGTATACATAAATGATGATAATCTTTCAGCATTAATTCATCATGTGGAATACGATGCCTCCTGAATTTCCAAGTCTCAAATGTTTCAGTGCCTTTCTATAGGCGAGCCTGGGCTGTAAGACTACTTCAAAAATCAACCCAGGAAACAACTAAGATATTTAAACATAATATAAATGTTACCATTTCTCTTGAGTGGAAACTTTGCAGAGTCCAGAGAAAGGAGTGCTGTGTGGTCAGTGTTATCAGCTTTACCTGGAGATACCCAAAAAAGAACTCAGATAAGAATTCAGATCACATGCAGTGATGTTTGCTTAGGGATTAAATGACGGAGGGGCAGCCTTCCCTCAACTAACTCACAAAATGCAGAGTCCCTTTGTTAAACTAACATCAGTGCTTGGATAACAACATTAACAGCACACAGTGAAATGTTAAAGAACTGCTGTTTCATTTCTTACATTCTCAGATTCTTATTAAAAAGAGTTTTCAATTTAATGATATGCAACTTTGATGTCATTTTTTTCTTTTCACATATTATCATTGTAGATAAGACAGTTTTCAGGGACCTGCACTGATGCAATTTGAAAAACAGCCTTTTTTGTTAAAAAATATGAATATAAATTGTGATTAAAAGTGGTTATATTTAGAATAGGCCATATAAGCTGCCAATGGAGGGCTTGGGAAAATAAAAAATATAAACCAAATTCAGAGCATGTCAACCTCAGAATCATGGCATAGTTTCTCATCAATTATAAAAAACATTTGAAAACCTAACTAGTCTTGCATACTAGTTTGTCCTAGAATGCTAATCACTGCCTTATAGATTAACAATATTATGTATCCAGCTATATATATTATATATTCCCTACTGCATATTTTCTTTCCTTTCCTACTTTTTCTGTATTCCAATTATGTTGAAATGTCTCACTTACATTTATAAAAATGTTTACATTTTTGAAGTTATCGACAGTAACTTCATAAGACAGAATGAAGGATCTTCTTAAGTAGGAATAATATCACTTTTCTTTGAAGTCAGCTGTGCTTTTCTGTTATGGTGCTGATCGAAGATAAAGATGCTTTCTGACAGTTTATTTGTAGTCTTGAGATCTACTTCCAGGTGACACTGGGCACAGAATTTTGGAGAAGCACACTAAATAGATGCACATTGATATTCTTCTCTCCTGTATGGACACCACATAATCGTTGCTTTCATCCCTTCCCATTAGATAATCTAGACTGCTCAAATCTGTGTGAAAGTGTACAACACAGTAGTGACAGACATAAAGAGATACTTTTGTAAAATAACGTACAGTGTTTGTGTAAGAAATATAGAGAAATATTTCTCTTTTATGTACTGTATTCTTTCTACTATTGATATTTAAAGAGAGGAATCATATTTTTGAGATTACAACTTGATTTTAATATTTCTCCCTTTCCATTCATCTCCCATATCTTCCCAGTGCATCTCTTCTTGCTCTCTTTCAGATCCATTTCCTTATTTCATTAATTGGTAATGCATGCATGCATATATTTGTTTACACATATATATATCTAAATAGAACCTGTTGATTCCATATAGTGTTATTTGTGTGTATGTTTTCAGGGCTGATAGTTGATCACAGAACAACCAGTGTGTGCTCTTCTGTGGGCAGAGCCACATCTCCTGCTCCCAGTTTTCCTTAGTTGCCTGTAATACTTTGTGTACGGTTTGAGGCCTCATGGGCTTTCCGTCATCCAGTTTGGCTGGTTTGAGATGTCTTCCAGTTACAGCTCACATTTGGGCTGTTGTGTTCATGAGAGTTTAAGGGTGTAGCCTCTGATGTTACTACGAGATGCAATCATAATCACTAAGTTATGAAAACAACATAATCTCTTCATTAGTCTATAAATATTTGACCTTATAATCACAGATAAGTGTGGTCTTCACCTCTTATCAAAAATAAGTTTTAGTGTGTATAACGTTTCTATGTTTTAAAGTTATGTTCATTAAATTATTAATTCATTTTTGTGGTTCTGCCCAATAAGGTTCATTCCTCAAACTTGCTAGGAAAATGCCCTTCCATGTAGCTTCATCTCAGCCTTTGTTTTGCCTCTTACGGGAAATATTCAGTACATCTGATAATATGGCATTGTAAGTTGATCCTGCATTCACACAATGTGGTTACTGTGTGGGATAGGGCATTTCAGTTCTTTTTTCTTCCTCTTCCAACTCTGATCTTCTGCTGATATAAGGTTTGTATGCTTATAAGCATTAGGTACAATATAAAAATAAATAACGCTAGTAGAGTGTCCAAAATGCCAACAACCATGTGAAAATAGCATAAATGTATTGTGATGGGATGAGTGGTAAATTTCTCATGTAGTTTGAATTAAACAAGAACAGAATTTCTTGTAACATTCACAGAAGTAGTTTTTATATACTCATTTTGACTTTGACCTTGTTTTTCAGTAAGTTAGTGTGATTATAAGAACTGGGATTTCTGTATGAAAGCATCATGTTTCCTCAAGGTTTTCCTGTGCTTTTCAGAAAGTCCAGATTCAGAACAGAATGATGTTTCATAGTGAAACAAAGTTGTCATCATTTGAAAAGTTTATTTTTAATGAGTTTGTGGCATGGATAATTTCTTGCAGGGTCTCATGTCAGGCTGACCAGTAACTCAGCGTCCGCTTATATCAGCTGCCTAAGGGTGGGAAAATAGGCTTACACCACTTTGACCTGAATTCTTTGAGTTTTAATTAATATTAGCAAGCCAATTTTTACAAAGCAAGTGTGTGTGTGTGTGTGTGTGTGTGTATGTTGTTGACACAGGGTTTTATGTGACCCAAATTGACCTCAAACTCACTGTATACCTAAGGATGACCTTGAATTGCTGTTCTCCTTTCTCCATCTCCTGTGGGCTAGGATTTCAAGGCTGTGACACCATACTTTGAAAAATAGGTATGTTTTTATGACCACACCTCTCCCTCTTTCTTTTACTCCTTTCTTTTCCTTTCTCCTTTCTTCTTTCCTTCTTCTTTCTTTCTTTCTGTCTGTCTGTCTTTCTTTCTTTTTTCTATTTCTTTTTATTTCTTCCTTCTTCCCTCCCTCCCTCCCTTCTTATTTGTAAGGGAAGATTCTGGTCTAGCCTAGTGCCAGCTCAGTTGAGGAATCCACATGAATTCTTCACCGTGCATCCTATTTTCTTCCAGTATCTAAGAGATATGAGCTAAGTGATATCCATAGGGAGAGAGGACAACCATGACAATGCCCCATGTGACCTGGATCTACCTTCTGAAACAAAGGCAGGAAGTAACACACAGCACTTGAGAGTGCAGAGTAGACTGGAAGACTGGGGCTCTGTCTGCCCTTAGGAGAGACGGGAGGTACATTAGCTCTCTTCTATGTAATTAATATCGTCCCACTTATGAAGTTAACATTGTATCTTTAGTGCATCTGTGAAAGCTAATAACAAAACACTGAGTTACTTAAGAAAATGAAAAACAATCAACAAAATGTATAAACATGAAAAGGAAGTTTGCTTATTCTTATAAAATTTTACTATAGATCTTTATGTTTATTTTTAAAATAACATTCATTGATAGAAAAAATCTTGTTTATAATTCAAATACCTATTTTCCTTGCAAAGAATTTCAATGAAACATTATAAAATGATAGCTATTTAGAAATTCATTTTAATTAAAATAATCATTTATTTGCTATCTAAATTAAATGCCTTATAACTATTCTTCGATTTTAGTATATAAAATAATAAACTGAGAGAATATAAGCTATAAGCATCAATTCTTTCAAGCTTTTACTAGGGAAGCTTTCTTTCAGACCATTATGAAATAATAAAAAAGAGGAGAAATTCCATATGTATCTGTTCTTAGCTTTCTGTGGCTTAGGCATGTAAAATCTCTTTCAGTAAAACCCGAAGAGACATCTAACTACTTATCTCCAAGATAATAAATAACTCATTTAAGTATCACTTAAAATATTTTATTAATTCTTTGAGAATCATCCATACATGCAGTCATTTTCATATTATTTGTCCTCTCATAGTTCCTTATAATTAGTGCCAGATCCACCCTTAGATACCCTTCTAACTTCACAGGCACGCACGCACTCACCACCACCACCATCACCATGTTTATTAAGTATCATATCAAGTCTGATTTGTGCTCTCCATGGTCCCTCTAGTCATGGGCATCCATTGCATGTGATTACCTATGAGTGACCACAGGCTTAAAGGACCCTTACTTTCCCCCAGCGTCTGTCAGTCTTTATTAACTTCTCAGTCAGGTGTAGGCTTGTGTTCACAAGTGTTACAGTCCTTTAGCTTGAGATGACACGGTCTCTCTTCAACACTGCACTATTTAAAGGAATGAATAGTGGGTGTATTTATGATGACTTTAGAGTCTTTAAAAAGGTCAAGTCTTACCAGGACATTGGTGAATTCTTTTAAGATCATTAAGAATTAACTTTTCTGTTGATAAAGGTAGTGATAGTTACAGTTTATATTTTAGCCTTAATTGTGTCATCATCAGTTATTGACTCATACTGAATCCTTTAGAGGATTTCTGCAGAACCATAAATGCCTGTGTTTGTGCTGTTTTCTCTCCATGTCTGCATCGTATCCACAAAATGCGTACACCTAAACTAAAATTATATTTGAAATTACTCATCCACATATTTAATATTTGGGATAATTGGTTGCTAATCTGGTAAATTAACTAAATGCTTCCTTGTAAACTTTAATGTCTTTGAGACGATGCACTGGGTAGAAATGTTTCATAGCATTGAATCCCACATGGGTAAACCAGGACTTATAGCTGCTTTGATGAAAGCGTAATAGATCCTCCTGCCTTCCAGGAAGAGCCACATTTGGGTTTTATCTTAAAAATTACAAACCAAGAGCAAAGTAGAAAATGACCATGGCCATTTTCAAGCCATCCACATTAGTTCCCTTTAACACTTTTGGTTGCTCAGCATGCATGATTTGAAAATCAAGCCGCTTTTAACTGATGGTCGCCATGAGATTGCAAGGTATGCACGTAAGCATATCCTTCATCCCAGCTGAGGGAAAACAGCGCAGAACTTCAGCTCTGCTAGAGATATGGCAAGCCTTTTGTAGTTTTACGTTGTCTCCTGGTTGGGACGTGGGCTGTCGCACATACACAGCAGGTCAGGGTCCCTGCTCAGGTTCTATGGGACAAGAGTAGTTTGCCTCTCTGGATCTTACCTTCGCTGGATCCTCCTCGCCAGATCTTACTTTTTCCCTAAGAGCAAGAGGCAAAGAAGCTATTTCTGTGGCAGCAGAGCCGCCTTCTAAGCGGCGGGGCTGTGTACCAGGATTGTGCAGCGTCCCTCTTGGGACATTTTCACGTACACAGTACCCTTTCTCCTGCTGATTGAATACAGACGCTACTCTGAATGCTTTAGACTTTTCTTCTAGGAACCAATGTTGTAAACGTGCTGGTCAATGCTGTCCTAGGGACAGTATTACTAGGAAAATAATCCTGCTCCTTTCCCACGTGTTAGTTCTTACGCTGTGTACTTTGCCGGAGCTATATCATTTAATCTTTTACACTCCAGTGGTTTGAATATTATTCTTTTTTGGGGGGGGGAGGTTCAGCACAGTAGGCCTTTAAAGAAGTTTAAGGAGTCTCTATGAGTAATTCCAAGTCAAAAACGCATAGTTGAAGAAGGAAGGAAATATAGACATCTCAGGTAACATGGGCTACAGAAAGGCACATGACCTTCCATCAAGAACATGCTTCCTAACCACGAGGAACTGGGCAGCTAAAGCAAGAATGGCCGTGTTTGTTGTGGACATAGTAGCTGTGTCCAAGTTGGAATTAGTTAATTTTCACAAAGGAAATTATGTCACTGATCTTCAGCTCCTCTTTTAAGTGCTGTTATTAGAATAAGAGGTGTTTCCTTAAAAACTACTAATAAATTATTACAAAGTTCCTGAAGAGGAGCCAGAGGGGAACTTTTAGACCCAAAGTTACTGTCTTCATGCTGTATTTTTATAAACAAAATATTTAGTGTGGATGAGTGTTTTGCCTGTCTGCCACCTGTGTGCCTGGTATCTACCAAGACAAGAAAAGAGCACCAGTCTCCTGCAACTAGAGCTGCAAACAGTTCTGAGCTGCGGTGTGAGTGCTGAGATCTGAACCTGGGTGTGATGGAGGTGCAGTCAGTGTCTCAGCTGCTGAGCTACTTCTCCAGGAACTTTTTATCTGATTTCACCCACAGATTGCTCATCCCTGCCTTGGCCTCTCACACTCAGCGTCGAAATCCTAAAAGTCTAGATTGCTTGGTATTTTCTCTATGCCCTAAATAGCTGCCCTTGGTGCTTATAATTTCTTTGGCTGAAAACATGCTTATAAAATCTTTGTAATTTTATTATTTTGTTTATTTTTTTTCAAAGCCCAATTAATTTTCAATCACCTCAACTAATCTTTTATTATTTCTGCCACCTTCCATTACTGTGCTGTGGACATGGAACCAACACTTCTGAAATGACAGTAACTAAAACAAGCTTTGAGAACTTATTTGTGAGTGTGTACGTATGCATTCACATAGTGCACCATGTGAAAAGAAAACAGTACAGAGCATTGCTTTAAAACGGTGACTGTTGGAGCTGGAGAGATAGACAGCTCGGTGGTTAAGAGCAGAGGTTGCTCTTCCAAAGGCTCTGGTTTCAATCGCAAGCATGTACTCGATGGCTCACAATCCTCTGTAACTCCACTCCTAAGAGATCTAATCATCTCTTTTGGCCTCCATGGGTGTGTGTTACACAAACATACATGTGGGCAACAAACCACACACACATAAAAATAAATAACAAAAATTTGAAAAGTGATAATTGCTGAGAGAGCCCACCTTTTAAGCTGCAATGAATAGCATTACGAGGCTAGTAATATATTATTTAATTTTCTAAGACATCTAGAACAATTTTACTCTTTGACTTAAGCACACATTTCTTTAAAGAACACACTCATCAGTCATGACCAAGAGCTAAAAACTAAGACACGAAGAGGTTTTGTTCATATTTCAGCATTTGCCTATATTAAAATCCTTCTTTAGCAAAGCTATTTTTTCCCTTACCATCTAAACGTCCTTCTTCTTGCCTTCTCTTCGCGTCGTCACCCTCACGTGCACATGGCATCTGGGAGAGACTTCCTGACTATCCTTTTCCATTTTGAATTCTCAGTGTATAATACTTTGCAAGGCTGTAAAGATGCATGGGTGAAGAAAAATGAGCTCTCTTATACTTCTCTGCCTTCCACTGAGTCATATATTTCTCTCCAGCTACACACCAGACAAAAGAGAAGGGCAGAATCATCTGTCACTTCCTGCTCTGAGATGCTTAATTTCAGACACTGTTCCCAAGATCTAAAAGCACAGATACCTTCTGTTTTAGAATTATAATCTAATAATCAGATGCTGGGGTTGAGTGATCTCCAGGAGTGCTGCATTGTGGGTAAGTTCTCTGTTTCTGAATTCTCTTACTCATCACAGTCCTTGATTAAAATGCACCATGATTCTGTCATTGGTTATCACACTGTAAACATACAACTTCAATGTCAGAAGGAGTCTGCAAATTGTCCCCCTGTTAATTCCTAACTCACATACCATTTGCCTTCAATTCATTTGGAATGTCAATTTTAACCCTTTAGTGCTATGTACAAATGAAAATCTTATATGTGATTCCTTATTCATTAGTAGAACTAAATTGCATGGGTGGTTCATACAGAAAGCTTTAGATTTATCATTACTCCCACTTTCATGAAAAAAAAATGCTTTTCTTTGTTCAGAAAATATTCTTAAAATCTTTTATTCTTATATTCTCCACCATGGAAACAAGTGATGTCAGTGCTTAGTTGAAATCATGGATAATGCTGTAGTTTGGAAATGTCTGTACAGCTTTTCTCTAAAATCGGAGTTTCTATAGTTTTAGACCTGTGGAGATCATTGCATAAATTCCTGCTTTGCCTTCCTTCACTAAAACTGTATATGGGATACTATTGCAGGATGAATAATGTTTCTCCTCCTTATCATCATTTATATGTCAGCAAAGCGAGAAACACTTTTAAGGAAGTAAATCAAAGAGGAAGAAGAACAGAAGCTCTCCCGACTAAGGGCTTAAACCATTGTGCATGCAGTCTACTGGTGAGTTAGAAAACTGCTTTTGAGCATTGACCTATAACCATCTCAAATCCATATCACAGCTCATCATCCAGTTATGCTTGCACAAACTTCCATAGTCTTCCTCTCTAAATGGTGACTCTAATGGACAGATAGAACTGTAACCATGGATGTGCGCTGGTGCAGTTGATGCTCTGAGGTTTCCATGAGCAGGAAGCACCCAGGGTCTTCAGAGGGTCCAGTACTATCTCTAGAGACCACAGACAGAAGCCTCCTGGGAATCTTCTTTCATGAAAGGGATATTTGAACAATAGTCTTTTAACTTACTGATATTATAAATAATACCAGTTAAATAAAACAAATTGTCTTCACATTGTAAAAGTGATTTTTCCCTCCAGGCTTCTGTTTTCATATGTGCAATGTGGGATGAATCGGGTACTGTTAGCATGTACTGTCTTTATCTACAAACTTAAAATCTTCTTTGGTGTGTATTCAGCATATACTGAGACATGTATATTGTAGTGTGAAAATTCTGGCACAAAATTATCCAGTTCCTCAAATTATGAAATCTTTACTAATCTGTTACTATTTTACTCATATTTCCTTCCTTAATGTTCATTTGTATTTCTCTTCATTTTTCTTTCTGATTATTATTTGAGATTTAGTTAGTGTGTTGTGCATTTTGTATTCTACAATTTGTTTTTGAACTTTTAAGTCGTTACTTTTAATTATCTATTTGAAAGGTTATTCATTTGTTGTTGCTATTGCTGGTGTGTGTGTGTGTGTGTGTGTACATGGGCATGTGCATTAACAACAATGTGTAGCTACTCTCTTGCACCGGTATGGAGGATAAAGGACATCAGGAGAGTAATTCTTTTCTTCTACCATGGGGAGCCTGGCATCAAGCTAAGGTTATAGAGCCTGCTGGCAAGTTCCTTTTCTTGCTGAACCATCCTGCCATACTATTTCTTGTTTTTTTGTGTGCATTTATTTATTAAAAATTACCACCTCCTCCTCTCCTCTCATTTCCCTCCCACTCCCCCCACTCCCTCTCCCCCTCCCTCTCCAGT
>LOEQ01001884.1:150560-179075 GCA_001685075.1 Bramus lutescens
GGAGATCATGAGCAAGGAAGTCAGGACCATAAGGGGTGCGCCCACCCACTGAGATGTTGGGACTGATCTATTTCTTTTTTTTTCAATGTAGAGTTTAACAACATAGATCTTTTCTAAGCATTGTTTACATATAGGTCACATATTTTTAGTAATATCTATTTGTTATTTAGGTCTGTGCATATAGAGGCATCTCTTATTGAATCTTTTTTAAAGTGTGTTTTGGTTTAGAAGCATTTTTTAATTTATGAGGTTTTTTGACTATTTAAAAATTTCTAAATATAAGGTGGGCAGTGGGGTTGCACACCTTCAATCCTAGAACTCAGGAGGCAGAGACCCGCAGAGTTCAGAGTTCAGGCAAGTCTGATCTACAGAGAAAGTTCCATGACAGCCAGGGCTACAAAGAAAAGACCCGTCTTTAACTCCCCTAATCCAATTACATTGTTTCATAAAATTATAGACTAATACCATCAACATATTCATTATATTTCTTTTATAAGCTAGTTGTAGTTAGGAAAAAGATTACTTACTTCACTCTGTGAGTCAAAAATGATTCCTAAAGTTAATGAATCAAGATTTAGATATAATTATTATAATAAAAAATGTGAAGCATGAGAAGATGAGGTAAAACATGTTTAAAAGAGCAAAGACGTTTCCCTAATGAATAAGGAGTCTCTTCTGATTCGTGGAAGAATTGAGAAGTCAGGGCCTTTGGGCCTCACCTTCTATTCTGCATAAATAATTACTCTCTTACAAAGTAAAATGCAACAATTTAAATTCACCACAACTTTGTTAGCTATGTACACTTTCTGCCTCTGTGTATTTTGTATTAATTGATATGGAGGCTGCCCGTAGACATGTCTATTCACAGCTCTGTCTAAAGGAGACATTGAGAAATATCCTGTTGAGGGAAGGACTTAGGACTGCAAGTGGAATCCATGCCAGTGGTGTATACCAAAACTTCTCAAACTTCTTCCATTTGAAATCCCTTATCCTGTAAATTTTAAGCAATCTGGAGAACACAGATATATTTTAAAAAGTATACAGTTCAAGCATTTACTGTTAGTAACTCATAAAGAACTTACTTTAAAATAACCCTTTTACATATACAAAGATATGAATGTATAAACATTATTTATAATTTACCATTATTAAAGATGAAAGAAAATCTTCATACAAATGATTTTAGAATTCTCAATAATGACAGTATCAATTTGCATAAATATACAATATTAAACAGCAAAAGTGAGTTTAGGGACATATCCAAGCTTTTGGAAATTCTGTTCTCATCTAAAGCCATAGTTTATTTAAAGATATTTATGATAATCTAGTCAGAAGGTCAAAGGTCATTTTTTCTCATTGAAAATTCTAATAGAGTATAATCCAGAGATAAACTAATTTTAAACTTACATGCTGAGGATTGATCAAGGAAAAATTTTTAGATGTTTGTTTTCAATAAATAGCTCATTTTTACAAGACGGGAAAACATTACTTCTCCAGGAAAATAGCAACACACAGCTGTTGCAAAGTTGAGCCAAGATGTATCCATGCATTTGTGGGTGCTGTGTGCTATGATGCAATAATATAGTATGCACATTTCTGTTGGGATCAAGGCAGCAGTGAAATTGTGACACCAATGTAGAGAACTCTGCTGGGAATAGCCAGATTTTATTTCAAATTACCTTATGGTGGTCACAGGTCAGATAACCTTCAGGTAGCAGACCTTTTACGGCTCCTATTTTCAGGCAAGGAATATAAGCTGGCAGGCAAAGAATATAAGATGAGTTTATTGGCTTATAGTTTCTTCTCAGTCATATGATTGATAATTTGCTGTTCATCCATCTTTAGGTCTACAAAAGCAGTTTAATTAATGAGGTGCTTTCATGTAGTTCAAATTGTATATACATGCATTATACATTGTCAACATAAAAACAATTGCGTGGCTAACAGAATTGGATGGTGGAGAAAGAATAAGACCGGCTAGAAATAAAGGAAAGATACACTTTTACCATTCTTGCATCTTTATCACTCTACAGTCATATGGAAAGATACACTTTTACCATTCTTTTATCTTTATCACTCTAAAGTCATATTTAGTAAAGCAGAAAAATGGATGAAGTAAGAAACAAGTCCTATGTTAACATTTTCAAAATTTTAATATAAAAGTGTTAAAGCAAAACAAACACAGATTAGATTTGGAGAGTTTGAAAAATATAGAATTTATTCTTCTAAATTCTTCACTGTTCCTACTGGTAATGAATGGCATTAGCAGATGATAATTAAAATAATTGCAACGTCAGTGTACATATATATCCAATGAATACATTTATCAATGGAACCATTAAAAATAGAAAATCTTCACAGAGTAATGGTGGGATATGAGAATGGGCTTCTGAACTTTAAAGTTTATATTTCTGCCCATGGTAGAAAACATTTAGCATAGCAAAGACTTACAGTTCAGGCAAAGATAGGATGTTCAGACAAATCACTGACAATATCTGTATATATTGATAGGGAAATATCAGTGAACTTCTTCAGTAAGCAAATGAGATAAACATATATCTACATCTATTATAAGCCATGTAAGTCATCCCAGTGCATGCACCTCCATGCTTCTGCTTAATCAGTGCATGGAAACAGCCTTAAATAGGAATTCTTTAGAAAATCTTCCATAATAAACACACCTTGCTCAGTCTGTGCAATCTTACTCCGACAAATGTTTTCAGGGCTCAGCGTTTGGTAGTGGACAGCAGCTGGTGTGCTCCTCTCTGGATAGCTTTATGTCTCCCACTCTCAGCATTTCCTAGTTCTTGAATCGCTTAAACATTACATTAAAAAAATGACTATTAATGAAAGTGACTCCAGATGCTTTTTTGGCTCATGATTAGAGAAGACCATTCTCCTGTGAACATTTTATTTGTTGTTTTTAGAGCATGCACCTGCCTTGCTTTATGATTTATAATTACTCTCGATTTCTACAAAATGGATATCAAATTCCTGAGTTTTTCCATTATCATTGTTCATATCAGCAAACAACCACAGAAATCTGTGCATACTTTTAGGGTTCAGAATTTTAATAGGCAAAGGTGATGGTTTCTATAGTGTACGACACAACCCTGCAACATGCACCTGTGTATAATGGTATTTACTTCCTTGATTCAACCTAACTTGTCAAAGAACTCATCCTATTATTAACCGACAATGTTTTTGAGTCAAGAGACTGCTTTGATATGCACTTCTGGTGAGTTTCCATTTCCCTTCAGGGTTTTTAATAAACTAAAAGCAAAAGAAAATTAAAAATATTTGCATTCCTTCCCTGTTCTGACAGGCTATGCAAATCAGTTGTGCTGTTGGTAGAAATATCCTTATAAATACAATGGAATTTGGAATCTGGAACCTGAGAAGTGGGTTCTGGAAGAGTTGCACTAGGAGAGAGCTTGGTCAGTAGTCAGTAGTATTTCATCTCAATTCCATCAAAAGAAAAAGACAGTCTCTCCCTACAAACACAGCCAACTCCCCGTAGAAAGCCGTTGCATGCGGCCGGGGGAAAGCACACTCCTTAAAAGCCTGCTGTTTGAGTGTGGTCTCCTGAACACAGGTAAAGATGGATGAGGAGAACCGGCTCCTCAGTGCTTTCACCTGAGAGTCACACATGTGCAGTGTCACATACATGCACAATGCCTCACACACTGTGCACACATACCCAGTAAGAAAGGAAAGCCAGAAGTAAGGGAGGAATCCGCTGTGTGTCCTGATATAGAGCGCCCAGTATCAAATAATGCTGGTGAGAGGAAAATAGGAAGAAAAAAACAGGCTCTAATGGAATATTTATGATCAATTAAAAAATGGTTTGCTTTATTATAAATAAAATTGTCAACTCACTAGTAGATTGCTCAGTGGCTTTTTAAAATGCAAAACTCAAGAACAGAATTCAAGAATTATGACAACGCATCCCTTGGTTTCCCAGGCATAATGACGATAAAAAAGACTCCATATCACTTTGAAAAATGAAATATAAGTAACAGCTCTGAGTTTTTCTGGCCCATAGATATGACAGTTAATAGATGGTAGATATTGGCACTTTGCTTAGGACATTGCCATTTACTGTCATTATCTTAATTAGAATATGATCTTCTATATTTTTCAATGTATTTACATCATGGGTGACAAATTTCTTCCCTTAAAAAATATTTATTTATCGTAAGGCACTTTTTATCAAGACAGCGTCTGAAGGAGGGGAGATCAGATTTGTACTCATTTAACTCTTGGACTCTTAGAGTACTTGACATACTGCAAGAAACTAACAAAAACCAAAACAACTTTAAGTGGCTGGTATTTTCAAATTTATCTTCCCAAACACCCTTACCTTTTCATTCAGCTTAACTATCAGCTAATTTGGACATAAAATTTGGAATTATACTGTGTGAAGTCTGGATAGATTAGTTTTGTGTGCCTCTGGACTCTGAGTGCAGGGTCAGGATAAACTCATTCTGTTAGTCCTTCCTGCAGTCCCACCACAGTCATAGGAAGCTCTTTCCACGCAGTTCAAACAAGTGGTTCTAGAAAAAGAAATAGGCGTATTTTGGGGGAAACTGTGGGAGTTTTTATTATGGAGACAGGGGGCAGTGGAAGTTCGCAAGAGCCACACTGCCTCACAGCTGAAGCTGTGTGAATTATTTCTGAATAGACTCCGTTGAAGCGGAATGGGGGAGACACTGATGTTAGTGCCAGTTGATGAATCTCGTGCAATGCTCATCAGAAGAGATTGCCATCCCATAGTGTATGACAGCTCATCATGGTTGCAAAAATTCAGAATGGAGTAACTAACCTTGCTTGGGTTGTTTCTTCACATTCATTACTTGTCTTTTTGTCCCCAAGCCCATTTGCTTAAAAATCTTAAATTTGAACCCAACTGTGCTTTTAATCTTCATCTATCTTAAAGTCAATATACAGTGTGTAATCATATAACTACTCTCAAACTTTAGTTATTTTGGGATAATTTCTTCACCTCCAATATACTTTGTGATTTTCTTTAAGTGTTACACACAAGTGGTGAGAGCTAAAGCCTTTGGAGCAGAGTATACCTCAGGAACACTTTTCCATATAGCAGGGGTGTGATTCATTCCTCAGCACAGGACAACCAGACGGATGCTTTCATAGTCACACAAGCTAAACACAGAGACACCAGACCAAAGAACTATACTAAAAGAAGAGACAGTGGGGTTTCCATCCAGGTGGTATTGTGATACTCTCTGGAATGCGATTATGATACATTATGTCTGCTTCATAGCAAGTGACATTCAAGAACTATGTGGAGACTTTTAGGTTTGCTAAGGAAAATAAACGGCTCTGTTAAGTGAACCTAGGTAACAAATGAACAAACAAAAAGATGTAAAGACAACAGATTCCTACTTCATAATTTTTACTTAAAAAATAAGCAAGAACTATCATCTGTGAACCAAGTAGCCCTTGGCCTGAAGCTTAGGGGACTGCATGCCCCCACTCTGAGCGCATCTTACCCAAGATCAGCGTGCCTGCACAGCTGAGAGTCCGCTCAAACCAACACCCGTGCAGATATCTGCTTCTTTCCTGAGGCCTGAAACCTAGTCATTGTAACTGCTGTAGTTTGAGAATATCTAGCTCTGAGAATATCTTTGCAGAACACCTTACAAGAATGGATAAAGGCAGCTATTACCTTGAACGTTCCTGATTGTGGCAGGAAAGTATTTGCAAACAATAGTGGAAGGTACTTAAAGAGCAGATGGCTATTTCTGCCGTCATTTTTGTGGAGGTCTATGTCCCTGTGAATGTGTGAATGAATGAATGACAGAAAAATAATAGCATTTTGATGAATAATTATCCATGTATCTTACTGTAATCTATTCTGAGTAAAAGTATGTCAGAAATTGAATTTTTGACAACTGACTCATATACAGTTAATTTTGTATTTTCAGCTAAGTTTCAGTCAATATCAAATTTGGATATCAATAGCATACAATTGATTAGTTGGTTTTAGACAAGAAGGGATCTCATAGAAAATGTTGTGTATATAACACACACTTACTTAGGAGACTACTTTTCAATATATTTGTGTTTTATGATTCAAGAATATGTACATTTTCTTGCTAGTAGGGAATTATAAGGTAATCTTAATTTCATCCCCAAACTTCTGAACATAGTTGCTCTTCTATTACTCTGTTTAAATTAGTTCATAAATATATATGATATTTCTGATGATTGGTACAATGAGTATTATAAAAATAGGGAAGATATTTAAAAATGAGGATACTATTCAGTACTTTACAACAGAATACTTTTTAGTAGTTATTTGGGAATTTCATACAATGTACCCTAATCACACTTGACTTCCTTCTCATTCCTCCCACATCCACCCTCCCCTCCTTACCCCCCCAAAAGACACCAAGTCAAATTTATGTTACCCTTATACTCATTAGAACATGGTCACACTCCCAAGGGCCGTTAAAGAAACCCGAGTCTGTCCCACTCCATCACCAGAAGCCATCAGCTGTGAAGAACAACCCTTCATCATCTTTGTCACAATTTTTAACGACACTCGTCCATAGACTCCTGTTTAGACTGCTTCTTTTTTGTGGAGGCAGAGGAGAGCGGTTGTCTCAGAAACCATTAATGTTTCTCATTCTCACTTGTGATTCTGAGTCATTGATACCACTGCAAAAGAAAACAAAAACAAAAACCTTCCTAGCCCATATCAGAAAGCTGCAACATAGATCATGGACATTAACATGGTTTCACGCCATGGCTCTGATCACAGACATCAACATGGTTTCCAGCCACAGCTCAGATCATGGATACCACTCTGCCCTGGGTGGCACTGGCTCTCCTACTGGTACCCGTGCATGAGAGCTTGCAGCTCTCAGGCAGCCATGGCATGAACCTTTCCATTCTACCATCTTCCCTCACTCCAAAATTTCATGAAACCACTTTTTAAATGCATCTTCCCAGAAGACCTGCCTTTTTAAATGTGTTTCAGAGATACTATGCACTCTGTAGACTCCTCCTCAGCGGCTGCATCTTTCTGAGAAGCATCCAGGGGTCTCTCAGGCTCCATGGAGCATCCTACAGCTCCGAGGGTGCTGGTAGCCATCATCTTGAATCTTGCTCCATAACCAAAATTTTCAATTTATAGTCTATGTAAGTGACACAATGAAGCTTGTTTTCCCTGCTAGTAATTTGTCAGCAATACATTGGGATTCATTTCTCTAGTCAAATAATCTTTCTTTTCATTTTTTATCTATAATTTTAATCACATTTGTTTATTGTATACACTTGTGTATGTGCTGACATGTCTTCATGTGTACTTATGTGTGTTACAGCATGTGAAGGTCAGATGATAATTTGTGGGAGTTTGTTTCTTACCATGTGGGTCCCAAGACTCAAGCTTAAGTCTTAAGGCTAGGTGACCAGTGCCATTAATCACTGAGACATCTAGCAACTCTACTTAAAAATTCTTAAAAACAATTTTCTTATTCCCTTTTCTATTATCATAATTGTTATTGTTATTAATGTTCTTTTTCCTTCACTGTGGTGACCAAGCCTCAGTCTTTACACCATTATAGGGAAAAGCTCACCACTTTTCTGCATTGCAAAACCCGATTTCTGTAAACATTTTATATAAAATTTTAAATAACCACCTAGCTACGGTTAGCAGAGTTGATATCAGATCCAATCATGGCAATCAACACTGTCTCCTAAATTTAGTTTAACTCAATAGCAAATGATTTTCCTGCCCTGAAGCAGAGCAATTTTGATCTAAAGCTTGGTTTCATCCATCCAGTAAACTAACCGTAAAGAGCAGAGCATTTTTTTTCTTTTCGTAAGTTAGAATTCTTTGCACAGCTTAATTTACCAAGTTGCTTGTACTTCATCTTTGTGTCACTTACAAAATGGCCTTGGCATTTGTCCATTTTCAACAGATAATTTGAGTTGTATGATAATTTGTTTTATGAAGATGTTTTTATGTCTCAATAATGAAGATCTATTTTCATATGTTAAATAAAACTATAAGTACTTAAAGAAATATGCAGGTTGTTTTCATCTTATAGAGTTCTAGTAAATTAAAATATTAGTTAATATTAGTGCCAGGCAACTTATGATAAATACTAAAAATTAACAAAGATTTCCATTATTATTGTGTGATGGTATGAAGAACACTTCTTTTGTGTTCACTTGTAATAAAGTGACTTTTAATTTCTAGAAAAAAATTGTTTAAACGTGTAAAGTGATGGAGACAAAAGAAAGGTTGAGGAATTTCAAGTCCACTTAGTAAGAATAGTTCACACACACACACACACACACACACACACACACACACACAGAGCAGACTGACTGAGAGTTGTACCAGACACAGCCTCTGTCTCTAAGGAACAAACCAATATCATAAGTGTGTGTGTGTGTGTGTGTGTGTGTGTGTGTGTGCATGTGCATGTATGTGCAGTATTTATTAAGAATAACTTACAGGCTTTGATGGGTAGTTAGTAGACAATAGTTCTGTGCATCCTCCCTAGTGTATTTCAAGGAAGCCATGGTGGATAATAGTGAGATGTGCCACATTCACTGTGCTTTAGTGACCTCTTTCTCTCCCAATTCATGATGAACTTAGTTTCCCTTTTAGGGGGTTTCTTCTGATGATTCTATACAGAAGGCAATGGAGGGATCTCAAAAAGCATAATATCAGTGGTAGTAAAATTCAGCTGAGGTCTTTCACTAGTGCACATGTGTGTGGAAATACCCTGGTCTTCCTTTTTGATAGGCCACGAACAACTTACATGTAACTCCAATGCAGCTAAAGTAGAAAAGGGCTATCCCATCACAGGTGGGGAAAGGAGAGGTCAGACAAAAGAGAGACAAACAGAAAAAGAAACGAGGGAGAAACAGCAGGAAGAGCAGAGCCTTGAAGTGTTCTTACACCAAAAGGCAGAAGCTGTCAAAAGAGCCACAATGAGGACAAAGCACTGGCTCTTCTCTACTTAAATGTCACTTATCATATTCTGGGTATATTTTTACTAGGTGATATTTCAGGCTTTTGAGGAGCATGGCAATGGATTGCTGAAAGTTAACTCCAGCAGCAGAGGGTCACATTCAGCTGCACCACTATTGTTTGAGGGGCGAGTAAATGGTGAATGGTGTTATATCTGAACTTTGTACTTTAAATGGCAGAATCATTCTCTGCTGTAGAGATTGCTATCAGACGTAGGAAGAATAAAAGTAATTCCTTTCCATCAGCATTTGCTTATATTTAAGTTTTTATTCAGTGTGAGAATCATTAATGCCTTTATTATAAGCTCTACATACAAAATATTAACAAAATGAGCATTAGTATCTTTAGCATAGTGTAATTATAATTCAGGGAGTTACGTACGTAGCTGTCTAAAGGCCTGTGGGAAGGTTACTTCTATTTCCCAAATGCCATGAGCATTATTTTTTATTGCAATAAACAATGAAGTTTCTTTTAAAATGAGAATCCTAGAATTAACATATAAAAACCTATTTTTTAAAATAGAAAATAGATGACCATAACTCTTGATAGAAAGCTACATGTGCTGTTGGTGATTAATGTGCATGGTGGAAACAAAGGACCTGGAATTTTGATATAGAAATTCTCAAAGGAGATACATGGCATGGACAAGAGCACAGGACTTTTCAGCACTTATTGAATTTTATTGGAATTGATATACATGTATATACTATATGTTCTCAAAAAATCTATAATATATGTGAACTTGAACATCACAAATGAGCATATAAACAAGGCTTCTGACTCATTTTCTCTTTGGCTGGTATTTCTATTATGTTTGAATGAGATACTATTATATTTAGAGGCTCCATCAAGAATTCCAGCCACCAGAAACATCCAGTTCAGATAAATTGTACAAACATTTGAAAGAAAGTCTTTTATTCTATAAATCTCTGGTTTTATTGATAGTTCTAATATTTTAAAAATTAATCTGGAAGCTTGAGGGGAAGAAATGTTAACCAGGATAAATGTAGCACTGTGTATGAGATAGGAAAAGTTATCAAAAAGAGTAGTCAGAATACCTGTCCTTGCTTTCAACACAGATTCTGATGTTGGTCAACAGTTACTAAGTAATTAATGGGCCTATTACAATTTATCTCTTCAGACATTTCATTGCAAATTTGTATTTTGTCAGAATGTTGTTATTTTAAATTATAGATTTTAACGTGATTTACTTTATGTATTTGTCCATGCATCAATATTTTAAAACTATAAAATTCATGAACATATGACCACATCTTTACAAAGACACAACAAGGAATAAATCATTTAGAAGGTCGAAATGACTGTGGAAAAGGGGAACCATCTTAGATTAGCCTTACAATGTATCTTCTCAAATTGAGTTATCTGATGTTCCAGTGGGAAACTTAATGTTGGCTTCTTTTAATTCTTCCTCAAAAAATGAAACTTGGGATGAGATCAATGTGACCTGAATTCAGGAATATATAAAACAGAAATAGAGTTGAGAACACAGGATTTCTAAAAGCCCAAAAAATAATCTGCATTCTTCTTGTGTTAGCCATCAGTAAGAGAATATGGGAAACTAAATGTTTACCCAGCAAAGATTTTTCAATAAGAATCCCCCAAAATAAAAGGATCTCTCGCCCTTCACTCTCCCTGGACTCAACAAAATACCCATCACACAAGAGCAGTACAGCAAATGTTTTTCCATTGAAATTCAATTAAAATGTCTCAATTAAAAATGAATTGCAGATGGGTCCCTATTCTCCATCCTCCAACAATCCAAAAGATAGGGTGGTTCTGCTAGTGACTGAGAACAAAGCAGACATGGAATATGGAAAAACCAAACAAGCAGCACCAGTGAAAACAGAATAATGGCTGCAACTGTGGAAATCAACCCCCACTTGTTGGAGACTGGTTCTGCAGTCCTGTTTCTGTTCCTTCATGTAGCAGGACTACACAGACCAAGGCCACAACAGCTTTAGGTAATACTGACATTGTCCGTCTATCGCCCTCATACTTCCAGGATCACATAGGATGTTGCTTAGCTTATGAAAACTTGGGTGGCATTCAAAGACAATATAAAGTATTTATTATTCATAGATCAGTCCATTTCAAGCAAACAGCATTTAAATAAAATTCATGAGAAATAAATTATTGAATGACACCTTCAATTTATAACTCAAATAAATGATGGTTGGTGGATCCATTGCTTTAGTGATGGTCCAGACAGGTGGATAAAATGGTAGGAAATTTCCATAGAATTCATATGGTAGCCAATGTTATGTCTTGTGTCTAAGTTAGGCAGGACAGGAAATTTGATAGCACTATTGCTAATTGATTATGAATTTAGTGTAAATTGGGTGTGTAGGCAATAGGAGGACCTCTAATATGACTCCAGTGCTGGCTAGTCATTGAGAAATTGTGACCGAGATCGGTCTACTTGTTTTTGAATTAGAACAGGAAAACAGAGCAGAGCCACAGACAGCCTCTCTGACAATCGCCCTTGATATCATCAGCCACACGGGAAATGCTTCACGCTGGATTCATCAAAGCTGTCCCAACAAACTTCCTTTCAGGAAATTTGCATTTTTGCTGTTTTTACATTTTAAAACATTCTTTCTAAAATTGGAAAGAAAACCAAGAAAGAATAAATCTAGGTGTCAAGGATGCCTTTTTCCACATCAAGGTGCCCAGTGGCTAACCAGAGGCTACATTTCATGAGATTATTCAGTGTAAAGGAAGGCACTGTAGCCTCAGAGTTATTGCGACAGGAAGGGAGCTTCCTTCCTCACTGAGGCCCTGATGCTTGCCTCAAACAATTTGAAGTCAGCTTCTCTTTGATTTAACAAAATACACAGTTTTGAAATGAGTTTTAAATCTTTTACTCTCACTATCTATAGTTATTGCTCAACATAATAGATTTGATTTGAATAATACCCACTGCTCTCGCCTCATCCTTTTTAGTTCTTGGTTACCTTTGCTTTATGCTTTCTGTTCATCACATGGGGAGGCTCTGTGAGGGGATGGTTTAAATGTGATAAAAAGAAAGCCAGAGGTCTTTGAGCTTGATAATACTGTGTGAACACATCACTTTTGATGTGAAATGTCTCCAACACCTGAGCCTAAATAGTGCTTGATGATATAGCGTGAGCACATTGTGTTTGGTATAAAATGTCTCCATTGCCTGATCCAACAGAGAAAAAAAGACCAAGGGTATACAAAGCGGGAAAAAAGGAAGTCAAACTCTCATTATTTGCTGATGATATGATAGTTTACATAATTGACCCCCAAAATTCTATAAAAGTACAACTCACAAACACCTTTAGCAGTGTAGTAAGATACAAGATTAAATGAAAAATATCAGTAGCCCCCATTTATATAGATGATAAATGGGAAGAGAAAGAAATCAGATTTCACAATAGTCACAAATAACACAAAATATCTTGGAGCAACTCTAACCAAACAAGTGGAAAACCTGTATGACAAGAACTTTAAATCTTTGAAGAAAGAAATCGAAAAAAAAAAACACTAGAAAATAGAAGGATCTCCCATGCTCTTGGGTATGTGGAAGTGACATAGTAAAAATGGCAATCTTACCAAAAACAACCTACAGATCCAATGCAATATCCATCAAAATCCCAGCAAAATTCTTCACAGATCTTGAAAGAACAACATCTAACCTCATATGGAAAAACAAACAAACAAAACCCTGGATAGCAAAAACAATCCTGTACAATAAAGGAACTTCTGGAGGCATCACAATACCTGACTTCAAACTCTACTACAGAGCTATGGTAATGAAAACAGCCTGGTATTGGCATAAAAACAAACAGGATGACCAACTGAACCAAATCAAAGACCCAGATATCAATCCACACACCTAGGAATACCTGATTTTTGACAAAAAAGCAAAAAATAGAAAATGAAAAAAAAGAAAGCTTATTCACCAAATTGTGTAGAAATGACTGGATATCAACATGTAGAAGAATGAAAATAGATCCTTATCTATTATCATGCACAAAATTCAAGTCCAAGGGGATGAAAGACATCAACATATAACCAACTACATTGAACCTCATAGAAGACAAAGTGGGATGTACACTTGAACACACTGACACAGGAGATCACTTACTAAATATAACCCCAATAGCACACACACTGAGATCAACAATTATTAAAAGGGACCTCCTGACACTGAGAAGCTTCTGTAAAGCAAAAGACATGGTCAATAAGACAAAATGGCAGCCTACAGAAGAAAAAGATCTTCACCAACCCCATACTGGCTGATTTCCAAAATATACAAAGAACTCAAGAAACTATTCATAAAGAGAACAAATAACCCAATAAAATATGGGAGTTTAGACCTAAACAGAGAACTCTCGACAGATGAATCTAAAATGGCTGAAAAGCACTTAAGGAAATGCTCAGCCTCCTTAGCCATCAGAGAAATGCAATCAAAACAACTCTGAGATTCCATCTTACACCTGTAAGAATGGCCAAGATTAAAAAAAAAAACAAAAAACTGAAAACAGCTTATGCTGGAGAGGATCTGAGGAAAAGGGAATACCCCTTCATTGCTTTGGAAATCAGTATGGTGATTTTTTAGAAAATTAGGAAACAACCTACCTCAAGACCCAGCAATACCACATTGGGTATATATCCAATGGATGCTCAATAATACCACAAGGACACAAGGATATGTGCTCAACTATGTTCATAGTAGCAGTATTTGTAATAGCCAGAACCTGATAACCACCTAAACGCCCCTTGACCAAAGAATGGATAAAGAAAATGTGGTACATTTACACAATGGAGTACTAAACAGTGGGAAAAAATAATGACATCTTGAAATTTGCCTGCAAATGGATGGATCTAGAAAACACCATATTGAGTGAGGAAACCCAGACCCAGAAAGACAAATATCATATGTACTCACTCACAAGTGGCTTTTAGACATAAAGCAAAGGAAACCAGCCTATAATTCACAATTCCAGAGAATCTAAACAACAATGAGGACCCTAAGAAATACATACATGAATCTAATCTACAAGGGAAGTAAAAAAAGACAGTAGCTCCTGAGTAAACGGGAAGCATGGGGACCAGGGGAGAGGGTTGAAGGGGAGGGGAGAAGAAGGGAGAGGAGCAGAGAAAAATGCAGAGCTCAATAAAATCAACTGAATAAATGAATAAGAAAGAAAAGAAAATGGAGCGAGCCGAGGAGAGTGAGTCTTCTTGGTTTCACTCCTTCAGCTTCTTCATCTAGGTTCTCACTAGGCTGAGTTCTTGCCTTCCTTTCCTTCAATGATGGACTGGGATCAGGACACATAAATCCAAAGAAATCCTCTCCCCCCATAAAAATGAATAATTTTTTACTAAATGTAGAGACATTTTAAGACATTTTACTTTTAAGCTCTGAATATAATTTTTCAATAAAATAAAATAAAATAAAATAGTTGATGGCTAGGGAGATGAACCAGGTGTCAGACTTTCTTACTGTACAAGCCTGACAACCTAAGTAGAATCTCTGAAAGCAGATAAAGAGCTGAATGTGAATGCAGTAGCCTGCATTTGTATTCCCACATGTCCTACAAGGAGGTGTGGATTTGGGAGGGGGGAATTAGCTTACTAGCTAATGCCTGGAGGACAGAGCACATGTCCTGTGACAAAGACAAGACAGGGGATCCTGCTGGAACACCCTGCAAAGAAAAAACCTGCTTGAAAGTCCAACATCCACAGGTACCCCACAGCACATATGTCCCAATATTCATACACACACACACACACACACATACACACACACTCACACACATACACACATATGCACACATATACACACACATACACACAGAGACAGAGAGACAGAGAAAAAGAGACAGATCACACATACACACATACACACATGCACACACACATACACACACAGAGACAAGCAGAAAGACAGAGAAAAAGAGATAGATGGACAGATAAAGAGACTGAGAACAAAAATTAAAGAAAATAAAACAGCTTAGGTATATATGAAGAAAAAAACTACTGATGAGATCAGATAGTTCATACCTAGCAGGAAGACATTCTTCATTCTGTCACTAGCAGGAACATTAAGAACTCAAAAGTAGTCGGGCAGTGGTGGTGTACGCTTTTAATCCCATCACTCGGGAGGCAGAGGCAGGTGGATCTCTGTGAGTTTGAGGCCAGCCTGGTCTACGAGAGCTAGTTTTAGGACAGTCCCCCAAACTACAGAGAAACCCTGTCTTAGGGGAAAATAAAAAAAACCCTCTAGATTAGACTGTACAATGGAAAACATTCTAAAACAATGAAGATTTCTTTTTTACAAAAGGAATTAAAGGGGGGAAGAAGAAGAAAAGAAAACCAAAAAAAATGGTTAACTAACAGTTATTTAAACTTTACATACAAAGATAATTTGGAAATCTAGAGGTTTTGCTCTTTAAGTACAAGAATTTTATTTAAATTACCAGTATGTGCAGTATCCTACTTTAATGGATAATAGAACACGCTGTAGTTTTGGGACTGTAAAAAGGGTTTTGTCGTCTACTAAAGCCTTGCTTATCATCACCTGGCTTTAGTAGTGCGATCAGATGAAAACTCTGAGAGAAAGCCTTACATGCCATCTACCCTGAGTGTACTTTGTTCATGGCTATGTCAGATCCAGAAACATGACAGTTTATTGTGCTCTTTAAGCCCATGGACTAGGTCTTGGTAGAGCAATACAGTGACCATCTTCTTATACTAAACAATCAAATTAAGTTCCCACACGACATCACTGACAACCCTTCTCTTTTAACTAAATTCCGAATTAATCTAATGAATAGACAGTCTTGGCCGGGCTGATGAATTTGGTACATCTCTTCCTAGAATGTCATTTCAAGTACACAAAATTTATACACACACATATATGTATGTATATGTCAGTGGTATGAGATACATTATTTCCATAAAAGGTATAAGACGATGTGGACATCGTTGTGGATATAGTAAACCCTGACATCTAGCAAACAGGTTTAATATCAAAGGAGTGTTGAGGGTAATATGCCACAGGAGTCAGAACGATTCATGTAGTCAAGCCAAATGAAAGCATCTGAGATTCCCAGTGATGAACACTGATCTAGTTTAACACCACCTATCTAAAATAGAGAAAAATACAAAATTCTCTTAAGGGTTAGTGTTAGTAAATATCTCAGTTTGGGTAACTGTTACGGTGATGAAACAACATGATCAGAAGCAAGGTGGGGGTGAAAGGGTTTATTTGGTGTACTCTTTCACACTGTAGTCGATCACTAGAGGAAGGCAGGACAGGAACTCAAGCTGGGATGGAACCTGGAGGCAGGAACTGATGCAGAGGTCATGGGGGAAGGTGTTGCTTACTGACATACTCAGCCTGTTTTCTTATAGAACCTGGGACCACCAGCCCAGAGATGACACCACCCACAATAGGCTGGGCCCTCCTCCATGATCACTAATTAAGAAAATGCCCTGCAGCTGGATCTTACAGAGGCATTTTCTCAATTGAGGTTTCCTTCCTTCATTATTACTCTAGCCTTGTGTCAAACTGACATAAAACTGGCCAAGATAGTAAACTTAGTTTTTCTGGTCCAAGTTTAAGAGCAGAAATTCAGAATCTCAGGCTCAAAGAAATAAAAATAATGCATGGTTTCCAAGCCTAAGATTTTAGACACCAAGCACGCTATGCTGTGGGGGACACAGATTTGTTCATTTCTTCTTAAACAGATCCTTTTCTGAATAGTGTGATTTTTTTTTTTTTGCAGAGTGTTCACAGGAGTAAATAACCCGTAGTCAAAGGTAGGAAGCCTAACTTGAGCCCCCTTTGTTCACTAGAGCAAGTTTGGATTTCCAGGTATCCTGGAAGGAAGTGTGCTCTAGGAGTACAACTCCTTATCAGTGATCTCGGAGACATCCTTTAGTTTTCCAAAGCAAGGCAGCAATACAGACTGTAAAGCACATGTCTTGTTACCCCTATGGCAGAATAAGTTTTTGTTATTTATTTTTTTAGTTTGTTTGTTTGTTTTTCATTGTTGCTACCCACCTGTCATCCCCACACAAGCCTCTCACTGCCTGAGAGATTTTGTCATCCAGGGCATGGCCACTGCAAAGAACAGCGTGAAAGGCTGTCAAAGATGGCTGTCACAGTCTGTGTTTCTGCTGGGCCAGTGTAGTAACTGATGCAGCCATGGCATTCCCCAGCTTTACACGTCACGTGGCTTTCCAGGTTCCTCTCATGCCCGCCCAACCCCGATGCTCACACAAGACCTGAGTCAGCACTTCCTAAGATTGGTACTTGAGTTTTGACACTGCTGCTTCCCAGTGAATTTCTTTCAGTCTTTCCCTATTCATTTATAAAATAAACATGATAGAAATAGTTCTTTTCCTTTAAAACATCTTGTGTATGGTGTGTGTGTGTGTGTGTGTGTGTGTTGTGTTCATGCTTCTTCGTGTGAATAAAACACATGATACATGCAAATGCAGCGGCCTGAGGACAAATTCAGATGTCAGTCCTTACTTTCCATCTTGCTTGAGACAGGGTACCCAATAAAAGACCTCTGCTTCCTGTGTGCTAGCCTCTACCTCAGGACCCTCTGCATCGTGCATGCTGACGTCCAGCTTGCAAGGATTCTCTGCTTCCCAAATGCCTTACACACACTGGGTTTACAAGCAAGCTATTGCAGATGGCTTTACATAGGCTTCAAACTCAAGTCCTCATGCTTAAAGCTTTATTGAGGGATCTTCCCAGCTCTGTTTTACTTACTAAAAAGCCTTTTCAATCATCAAATGTATAAAAGTCATTAAATACAAGACCTGAAACACAAAGCAAACAGTCAGTAGTGTAATAGTAAAAGTAAACACTGGAACTTGTGCCAGTCACTGGAAATTAATGTTCCCTAGACGTCATATTTATTCAAAGCATTTTTTAAACAAAAGCCAAGCCTAATTTTTGGAACGAGAAAGTATTCTAGTTTTAAACCTTTGAAGCCATGCTTTTGTATAGAGTTGTATTTTCGAATGTTTTTTTCTTCTCATCATATTCAGAGCATAAAGACCCTTGGAGGTTTCTTCATGTTAGTTTTAAGAGTTCAGTACTTCAACTGAATATTTCATCTAATCTAATGGCATATTTCTATCTTTATGTGATTAGGAAGCAAAACCTAAGAAATAACTTAGCGGATGAAGTCCGGCTACTCAGTAAGGACTTGGGAATTACCTACAAAGAGGTCCCAGCAGGTCCATCCACAGCAGATAAGAGTTTTAAAAGCTTAACATATACATTAAAAGCTTCTCAAGAAAAATCCTAGAGAAAACTTAAAACTGAAGATAGTATTTGACGAAGATGATAAAATTCTAAATATAGCATGCTGATAAGAATGGAAACTATATCAAATTGATTTTCTCTGGAGGCAGGAACATACCGAAAAACATTCTGTTGATGGGCATCCTAGAGAAATAGGAAGCGTAACCTTTGAACTATGGCTATGACCGCTGAGGAGGTGGTAATTTTGACAGTGATGTTGCAATGGCTCAAACTCCAAACAGGTCAATTAGCTTTAACAAAATTCTTTTTCACCTCTGAATGAATTTGACCACTGAATATTTATATAATCATAGTTTCAAATTTTGGATATGCTTCAGTTTATTTTAAAAATTTAGCAGGGATTAATTAATTCTAATTAATTAAAATAATGTTCATGGATTTGTTTTCTTGCTGTTATTAAATTAAATCAAACCTTTGAAATTCAAAATAATTAGCGAAGAAGATCCAGAGTGATGAGATATTTTTGAAAGGGCATTGTTAGTTTATATTGCTATGAGAGAAATATAGAACACTTTAAAACAGTATGATTTTGGTATCTGCTTTTAATATTCTAAATCTGGAACAGAAAAATGGAAAATAATGGAACTTCATGTTATTTTAGGAAATGAAAGCATATTTTTAAAAATTGGGCATATCAAAACAGTTTAAGAGTTCTCAATAGCCACATTTTTTAATAACTGTATAATATAAAAGCAAAATATATAAAATAAAATACTTTTAATTATGACTAAATAAATGTCTATAACTATATTGATACTAATACAGGTAAAAAGTATGTAATTGGCACTAAAGTGACAATATCCTTTGGAGACTAGGGACACAGATGCTCCCACTGACAAAGTAGTGAGTGCATCGACTCTAGCTAGTGAATGAATACTGACGTTGATGAGTGAGACCATACAGAGAAATAGAGCATTTGCATGATGTCAAGGTGTCATTTTTCCAGATGCACATTCACACTCGAGCAAATCGCCTCAGCTTACCCTGTCCTGTCAGTAAAACTTTGACCAAGTGATATGAATTAATGTGGCCAGTAGTCTGTATTGACACAACAGCATCTTTGGTGTACTATATGGATGAGATATAATCATTCAGGTTTCCTTCTCATTAAAACCTCAGACTGCTCACATTTCAACCAAAGATCAGGCTCTCTTCACAAGGCTGTCTATGAAAACCTGACCATCAGTTTCCCTAAGGACTGAGGACATAGCAGGCAAAGGAAATGGAAGGTGTATCATAAATTGACAGAGAGAAAGGAGGAAGAAATTAAAGGTGGCATAGGAGCAGGGGTAAATGTAGGCGGAGACTGCTTGTTCGTTTCCCGGCCGCCCAGACCCAATAATGACAAAGAAACTATATTAATTACATCACTGTTTAGCCAATAGCTTTGGCATAATTTTAGCTAACTCTTACATCTTAAATTAACCCGTTTCTATTAATCTGTGTATCTCCATGAGACTGTGACCTACTGGCAAGGTTCTCTCTGGCAGCTGGCATCTTTCTCTTTGGCGGTTACATGGCGTCTCTGGCTCCACCTACTTTCTCTTTATATCTCTGTTCGGATTTCCCACCTGGCTTTACTCTACTAAGTCATTGGCTGAAACAGCTTCTTTAATACCCAATGGTAATAAGACATATTCATAGCATACAGCAGGGAATCCCATGTCAGGTAAAGCCCTACACCAGAAGCTTCTGGGATCTGAATAGTTCCTTACACCAATTTTTTTAGAATGCCACACTATGGCTCAAGGTGCTGCCCTGTTGGACTTTGAGGTTTTGATAAGTGGTTCTGGAAGGTGATCACACAAAAGAAAGCTGGATGAAGAATACTTGAGAACTTTGTAAGTTTAGATCTCATCTATAAAATCTAAAGTTAATACACAATCTTATCAAATAACAGTTCTCATAATGAAATGAATATATCTGCAAGACAATGGCTGACATTTAACCAGCAATGTGTACCATGAGTTTTTTGTTTGTTTTCAATGTCTTTATATTTACTTAATACTTAGAAGTTTTTCTTTTGTTATTTTGTTTATTTGTTTATATTCTTTTATTATTTTCTTTTATTACATTATCACCATTTTGTGGGTAAAGAACTAAGGAGAAGAATAGATGAGTTTGTCACCAAACAGTTAGCCATGGTGCTGGAACTTTTCTATAAGACAGTAAAACAATAATGTATATTCTTTTCTTCCTTTTATTGAAAATAGGTATTTTTTCTCTTGCAAATATTCTGGATACAGTTTCCTATGCCCCCTTCTCCTCCCAGTTATTTCCATTTCCCTTTATATCTATCTCTTATTCGAAAACAGTCTTTTAGGCGACAGTAGTGAAATAGTACAAAAGAATATATGATAAGATAAAACAAAACATCATATCGGATTGAACAAGACAAGCATACAGAAGAAAAAGTCATGATGACTGTCTTGCTTTGCCCATAAAAACTAATTTCTATCACTTTTGTTATAAACAGTTCTATATCTCTGGGACTTCATGTAATCAAGTTCCTAGTGGTGTACATTTGCTTTAATTTTCTTGGGAGCAATATTTTTCTATGAACTTTATATATATGTAGTTAATTTCCTGTTGGTGTGCATTTGGTTTAATTTTCTTGGGAACAATATTGTTCTACGATTTTTATATAAGTATTATCCTGTCAATTCCCACTACTTATAAATTTATTACATTTATGTATATCATGTACATACACATTCATGCTGGTGTGTGTCATACATTGCTTTACCTGCTTTGAAATTAAATATTATCTCTTCTCCTCCACTGCTTTATTTCTTAGGATGAATTCCTGGAAGAGGAATTGCCAAGTCAGTACTTAAATGGGTTTTTATACATCTTAACTTACAACATTGTCATGTAAATTGTTGGCAGCTAATAGTCTATCAGAAATGAGTGGAGCTACCTAGACAATTGTTCTTTAGTATTTGTCTTATATTCCTACAATTAAGTAGTTACTAGCATTCTATCTCCAAATTCACAAAGTACAGTGCATCTCTAGTCTATTGTCAATATTATTCTGGGAAACTTATTTTTGACATTGAAATGTCTTTTTAATGTTTTCTTTGTTGAGACGGTTTCTATCTATTTCTCATCTTACATAGACTATCGAAGCCACACTTAGCACCATCCCATTCATCCTTGAGTAGAGCTATCATACATGTTTAAACACTTGCTCTACTAATCTGAACTGGCTCACTTTAAAATCAGTTTCTACTAAGTGAATACCAGTCTTATTAATGTTTCAATGGAGGTTGAGCTAGATCCTGGCCATCACAATGCTGTTTTGAAAAAACAAAGCTTCTTTCATGATCTTTAAAAGCATGTTTCTCCTTGGTATTCTACCTGTTTGGAGTTTTTGTCTAGAGTCTTCATATAGTCTGTGTATTTTATAGGTTCTGTAGATGTTGGTTCATGGACAGTTGCTCCCTTAGATGTCACATCCCATAATGAAAAGCATACCTTTATATAATATGACAACTGTTGAAGATGTTTCTCCAAGAATTAATTTGCAGATAATGCATTATTATAGCTTATAAAATCTTTAGTTTTTGCTTCAATGTATTATCCTTTATGTATATCCTGTAAGTGAATATAGATTTTTTTCCTTCCTATTGTAGAAAAATTCTTTTATTTTTAATTGCATGTACACATGGTGTTTGTATATGGATATGTGTAGATGCTTATGAAGGCCAGCGCAGAGTGTTTGAGCTCTGGGAGCTGGAATAACAGGTTCTAATTTGCCTGATAAGAGTGTTGGAAACTGAATTCAGGTTCTCTACAAAGGTGGGAAGGACCCAGAACTGCTGAACCATCTCCCTCCTGCCTTTCTCAGTTTTAAGCTATCAGTGTATATATAACAACTCAAATACTTTCTTCCTCTGAAATTCAAATATTAAAAAATGAATTTATGTCAATGACTAAGAAATTGAATATTAAAATGTTTAATCAAGGAGATCATAATTGAAGAAACCCAGAAATTAGTTATCAATTTTGTGAGGGTTTTTCTTTTAATCAGCATTGTGATACTGAACCCAGGTCCTCTCCATGCTAGGTTAGTGCTCTAACACTGAGCCACACTACCAGGCTCCTCAGTGTGTTACAATCTAAATGTTAAAATTCATTGTAAACATAATCATTTTATATTTCTTAAATTTTCTTTGAATAATACAAATTGTATACATTTGTTGGTATGCAGTATATACTACAAATGCACATATATTTTGTCATCCCATTTCCGATTTAAATTTCTGTATTTTGTGTATTTACTTGCAATTGCTCACATTTATATTGAAGATAATAATATTGTCATAATTCTTTCCCTGATTTGGGGTAAAAGAAAGAAAAATACAATTATATTACACTTAAGAAGAAAAGTCATTTCTCATAATAAAGAAAATGGAGACACAAGCACACTGATAATTTAGAATGAGGAAAAGCATTTGAGGGTGTCTCTTTCTTTGGATGACAACATCCAATAAAATGAGCCATTTCCTCATTGCTCTTAGGGTGGAGAAAACTTAACATTTCTTATTAACATTTTCTTTTAATCAGTAGAATCATTAGCCACTCAATCATCTCAGTGTTGCTTGCCCTTCAGAATCCTAACCCCAGACTCCATGTGATGCCCCACTGACTCCCATTGCTTTTGAAAGGAGTTCTGTGCTCATAATTGACAGGAATTCTCTCAGGGAATTGAAACTATAAATAGATGTTTAAAATTTTTACAGTAAGACAGAAATATCAGATGGAAGACATCAGTGGCAATTCCTAGCTATATTCCTTGGCATCTCATTTCTATTTGAGGACCAGTTTAAATAAATATCTTGTCCTGGTGCTAAAGTATTATTCATTGGTGATACTTCAAATGAGGCACAGGGTACATTTAGGCAGTTTCAGATTCATGAGGTCTCCTACATCTGTTTAAAATAATCATCAAATAAAGAATAAATGCAATTCTTTCGGTCATCTACTAAATCACTGTTGACAGTGAGTGAGGGGGCCTGTTGATTCTGGTTCCTGGTAATGACCCACAGACTTGGCGATCGGGTGAAACTTTAGCATTGACACTAACATACAAGGAGGAAGTTCCTTTTATGTCCACATATACAGGTCCCCAAGGTCTGTCTATACTGATTTTATCTTAGGTGAGTTAAATTCAGAGGAATAAATATAACCCATTAGTAATAAAGTTCAAATAACTCCCAGAACGTCCCACACATTGGATGACTGATGTGCAAGAGAAACTTACTTCTTCCGTGTTTAAACACTGCGAATTCAAAGTTCACATATTTAGAATCTGATGAAGACTGGTTTCTCTTTCTAAGATGGCATCAAAGATGGCTACCTTCTTCTGTCAAGAACACAGTTGTGACCTCAATGAAGAGAAGAGAGAGGGGCAGAAGGACTTTTCTCAGAACTTTATTTTAAGCTGTAACTTCATCATAGCTAAGGTATCTTCCTACTCATTTCAGCACATTGATATACTTAGTCAACATGTTCATACTGGAGGATGCATTCTGACCACAGCAGTATAGAAAAATTCACCTGAGTGTTACTATTTCTACAGATCTGTTTGTTATTTCCTGGGAAATCGTTCAAATATTAACCCATGACTGTAAAAGTACAATGTGTGCTAGATTGCTATCCCCGCATCTGTCACCTTGTGTGTTTCTATAATGAGATATTCACAATTTAGAAAACAAACTAGGTGTTGTGTTCTGTTGCTTTTTAGCGCTTTGTATCTGTGTGGCACATCAAAAGGACTCCACTTAATTTAAACTTAAAATGCATTTGCTTGATGGCTAGGATGATTGAGATGTAGAAAGAATTCCTTTTGAATCATTTACTGGCATTATAATGTAATTATAAAGGCCAAAATTACAGTAAGATGCTGGAAAAATATAATACTTAAAAAAGCAAATGTGAACTGGATAGGCTAGAGATGACTATTGTCATGTAAATTTGATATATTAATACACAAAATACAAAGCAAAGCAAATTATTAACCATGCACAAATAGAATATTTTTCAATAGGTAGTTAATGAATAAGTATCTAAAGGAAACAAAATTATGATGTCAACATTATTTTTTGCAAGGCATTCAGTTAAACAGAATATTTTTAGTGTACTAAACATCAACACTCAATAGAAATGGAGGAAAGAATAGAAGAGACAAATTAACAGAAAGGAAATTTAGCTTGTCAATGTATCGGGCAAAGGAAAAGAAGACATTTTATAGCCTAAAACATTCTTAAATACCCAAAACTAGTTGTAAAAAAATAAAATCAACTATAACATGAAGTATTAATTAGAAAAAGCAATGTAAATAAATAAATTCTCTTGAATTACAAAGTGTAATTTAAGGTCACACTGAATATTTTTAATCCTGAAATATATACTAATTAAAATAATAACTTTATACTTTTAAATGCCTTTTGATTTGGCAAAAATTAAATTAATTGTAGATATGTATTAGAAAACATGTCCTTGATAAAATTAGGGCATGCATATTTCCTTGACATTTTAATAAAAGAATCAGAAACAAAAAGAATGCACATCAGAGGTTATTTGTATTGGTTGTTCTAAAAACAGATATATCCCATGCTGGCCTTGCTATAAAAATGCTTAGATAATTTACATTACATATATGCAGAGTCTTGCGCATATACAATGGTTATGCACAAATAACCACAGTTACATACTGTTATAATTAGTTATATGCTGAAATTGGAAAAATACATGGAAAATTTCATTTTACCTGTGAGAAACAATGTGCACAGCTGTATAAGAGGATGTGCAAAATTAAAATAAAAGTGGATATTTCAAGAACGTAAGTTGCATTGTGAAAGTTGATCAATAATTTTTTTATTTATATTTCTCTCAAATTTACTACTATTGTATAATTCTTTAGATTTCTCAGAGGGTAAAGAGTCATAAAAGTGAAGTAAAATTTCTAACAGCATAAAATACTCTACAGTCTATATTTTAGTCAATATCCCTCTCAGTTTGCTTTGTAACTGTTTTTTTTTTCCTTGTGGATGTAACAACAAGGGGAGGCTGCTCTGCTCCTGGTGTCTGTGGTTCTATGAACAGTGCCTATGCTGGTTTGTACAGCATTGATAAACTCAAATATTTTAAGGCAAAATAATTCTAACATGGCATTTTGGTAATAAATTTATACTAAAATTGAGTAGAAACCATCATTATCTTGACAAATATTCCACCCTTATAAATATTATTGTCTTTGTTCTTACTCAGGCAATTCTTTGTTTGCAGTCTTCTCCTGACTCAGTAGGGGAATAAGGTGTTCATGACCAGAGACTACCGAAGGCAATAAACATAACACAACACATTATTCCACAATTGCTCTACATAATGATTGTCTTATACTGGATGATACTACATACAGAGTTCGATGCAAAATGTATCTTGAAAAATGGCTCTCATTGGCTGGATTTCACAGTGCATCAGCAGCAGAATGGGTCTACATGTCATTGTCATTACTTGATTTGCTTTTTGTGATATGAAAGTAAAAATTCAGCACTCAGTGTTTATCAAGTCATTAATGACTTAATTTACTTCATAGAATTTCCGTTCCTACTGAGATAAAGTGTGTGCTTGCTTGACCTCTCTTATCCTAAAGTCGTATTTCTTTCAAAATCTTAGAAATACTATTTAAAAGTAGAGATGACTCTCTCTATCTCAAGATTTGGTAAATTTTATTCTAAATGTCAAATATTGTTTTAAAGGTTACGATTAGAATGCTAGGTTTTACTCTGTGTATCAGTCATATATTAAAATATTTTAGCTTATTTACATGAGGCCCCTTTAATTGGAGGCTGAGTTCTGCAGGAAAGCACCAGTGTATTAGAGTCATTTGCTATGTGTTATCCGTGAAGCGTTTTATTTCTTACAGGACTCTTATCACTCATTTTCTATCATCAGTTTTAAAATGCAGTTTTTATATTTGCTAGTGAAACATCTTTATTTTCCCAAAGTGTCTCCAGGTTTTCCTATAATTTAAGAACTTTTTAAAAGCAAGCAAGTTCTCTTTGGAAGACTTCAGTCAGAAGAGTTAACCAAAGACACAGTATTAAGGAAAATCACTTTGACCACTACAAGTTTATTCAAACAGAAATCACAAACATATTTATACTGGTTGAAATTTTATAAAACAGTTTTAGCTGATTTTCTAATTATATCTATTCTTTAAATATTACAGGTGTATCATGAAGAAAGGCTCGTGACATATGATAGTGAGGCAGATAGATAGAAAATCTTTAACATTCTTCTTTATTATGTTCCCAGGACTCTCAGTTACAGGCAGAGCAGAATTTCCTAGTTAAACAATAATTGACTTAATAATAGATAAACTAAAGCACAATAAGATGCTCAACAAAATGAAGTTTGAAAGCATCATAAGCTAAAACTGTGATCGGGTTTTTGTACTGTGTTCATTTTTTTATATACTAATCTTTTGATTAGATAGTAGCTTATATTATAGCACTTAATCAATATAAATGCTATTCCAAATAAATTTTGTTTCAAGGTATATATGCTATTAATATGAATAACTGAATCTTTAAACTTTTGAAAACTACAGGTATTTATATAATTATTCTGTACACATGTATGTGGGTAAGGGAAGGAAGAGGGAAACGTGTGTGCCGCTGCGTGCGGAGGTCAGTCAGGAACCCATTGAGTCAATTCTTTCCTTCTATTATGTTTGTCCAAAGGATCGAACTCAGGTGGTTAGGCTTGACTATGTTAAACACCTTTGCCTGAATAATTTTCGTCTAAATATAGATTAAGGAAAATATTCACTCTTGAATTATGTGCCCACGTGTATTTTGTTTTAACTCCTAATGGAATTATTAAGTGTTTTAGCAGTATTTCAGGATACAAGGTTCCAATTAAAATCAAAGCTCAGAGGTTAACCTTCTTGTCATTTGAATATGAACTATTGCATACATAGTTTACAAGACATGTGCAAAGGCAGAGTTCTCATGACGTCGTCGTTAATTACCTGATCTGCCTGGAAATGTTCCGTTATCAAGATAGAAGGCTACATTTCAAATCAACTATACAATTTTGGTGTTTGTATTCAGTATTTGCATGCAGAATGATTTTGAGATGAAAATTGAAGGCTTCTAATTTTGTGCTGAATGACAGCTATGTATTTCCATAAATGTATGAGCATTTTGACATGAAACTGTTATTTCTCTTCTGAAGTCATAATTGCTCAGTGTGAAAGTAGGCCATGGGAAGGAATAATAATAATAATTTTCCTTTTTGAGATCATGGCAATAATAAGCATAATTTCCTAAGCTTCATATAAGCAAGCAGAGCCTGGCTTCTCAGCAATCTGACAAGACCATTGCTGAGTTGGGAGAGCGCAGATAAATTAGCACTCACTGCACCTCTTGTCTTTCAGATCTGTCTTCCTTAACAGTGGCCACTGAGTTAGCTTCCTGCCACTTCTGCACTGGGCACTTGGACAAAGTGAGCAAAAGGGAGGTCAGGGGAGGCATCCCAAAGGGTTGCTGCCTTTCATCTTGAAGCCTTCAACCTGACTAACCATAACATGCTGTTTTTAGGGGAGCCTGTTTTCTTTGAGAAGAATCCGTTTCTCTTGGTTGTTAAAAAGCAGAAGTGTTTTGTTGATGTTGTTAAATGATGTTTTAAAAGTTGGATCAAATCTACGTTGAAGAAGGTGCCTAGGACGGTGGCGACTGAAAGGTACATATAAGGGAGAAAAAGATCAGAGCAATCTGGTCTGGCAGCTGCAGAGGACTGTTTGTCTGCTCAGAGCAACAGGAAGGACTAGCTGTACTGGGCAAGAAGCCGTTGAATCCAATAAAACACAGAACCTGCAAAGGAAATATGTTCATGAAGTTTAAAAAGCACCACCGTCACCTGTCCTGTGAGGTGGCTCAGCAGGTAAAGGTGCTAGCTGTAGATCCTGATGTTGGCTTCCATCAGCAGAAGGCAACAGGGGGAGAACCTATTTCTGTGAATTGTCCTTGATCTCCACTTTGCTGCACACAGTAGGATTTATTCTCGTGCCTGCACAGACAGAGACATGATAGCTGATGATGATGATGATGATGATGATGATGATGATGATGATGATGATGATGAT
>LOEQ01001884.1:179182-191142 GCA_001685075.1 Bramus lutescens
AGATAGATAGATAGATAGATAGATAGATAGATAGATAGATAGATAGATGAGTAATGACAAGATAATTTTTCTAAAAAATCACTATTGCCAACTCTAACCATGAATGACTCAGAAAAAAAAGTGAAAACATTCAAATTCTCAACTTTATGGGTGAAAATGTAACAACTTGTAGAAAGAGGCAGCTATTTCTCAAAAAATGAGGAAGTGTGTGTGTGTGTGTGTGTGTGTGTGTGTGTGATTATATAAAGTCACTTGAGTTCTCTTAGGTCTTGTAGGATTTTCCGGAGACAGTAATAGGTTTTATTACCCCACATAAGTGTGAGAGCTGTATAGTGGGATCTGAAACCAAAGGTATCCAAGTTTCTTAATGTACTAGTTTTATGGAGAATTTCCTTCCTAAATACCAATTTTCCCATTTCTTGGGAAATCATATCTCCTCTGTCCAGACCTCCATACTTATGCTCATTCCCCTGACTTGTCCTTCACTGCCTTCTATTTTCTACTGAGATGATTGGCAGGCATCAAACTCTCATGCCTGTGCAGTCCACTGGTGGTCAATGGAATCTGCATGTGAAAAGGCTGCTTCTCTGTGTGAAAAGCCTATGCCTTGGCCACACAGATTCTTCTCCGTGTCGAGCCTAACTGTCCTTTATGGATATTGCATTAGCATTGTGCACAAACGTTCAACTGCCTTTCTCTTGAACCTTTTTCCCTGACCCAAAGCAAATGCTTTTTCTAGATATGAATGTGTGAAAGGTGGTCATTTATATATACTGGAGAAATACAAGCAGATAGCATTGGAATAAAATTGTTATTGCACTTTGATCTTGAGAGAAAATTGATTTATTGTTATAAAATAACAAAGTACTCTTAAAGCTAAAATCTTTTTTACCCTACTTCAACCTGACGAAAAGGTTTACTTCCAAGTTATAAACCCATTCCAACTCTGGCTTCTAATGGAAACCCTGAGCCCTTTGCTCACATGTGGCAATAGGAGCCATTGCTCAGGTAAAATGCTCTAATATGGTTGAAATCTGTGTGCTCTGGCAATTTTCAGCCAAAAAATAAGGAAGAGTTGATTGCACCTCTAATTAGAGTTCAATGAAGTGATCTTGGGGAAAAGGCTAGAAGGAAATTAAATAGAGAACCCTCCATCATTGGATGTTGTCTTGAAGGGAATAATGTATCGATTGGAGGAGAGAATAGTGGAAGTCAAGTAGGCATGATGTTGCCATGCTTAGTCTTGGCAGAAATGCAGTCCTATTCCAGTCAAGGCAGTTCACTGTCCAGAATAAATCCTGTGATGGAACAGAAAGATACAAGGCTACAGATGCTGCATTATACAAAGATATCGTGAAGGTTGGCAGGCCATGCCTGCAAATGAATACAACTGTAACATTACATGTCATAGCGTTGTGCCTTGACCATTATATAAATTCTCTTTTGTGTGAAGTTGCCCTAATAATCAAAGTCACTTTAAGTTCCCAGTTGGAAGCATTGTGGCTTTAATAAGAGTATCTCCTCAGAGGCTCCTTAAATTTTTGTGGCACCAGTGTTAATTTTATAGCTCTCTTCATAGACAGAAACTGTTTTGATATTTATAAAGTCAAGGGTTTTAAAATCTCTTCAGAGAATTTAATTTAGTCAAATTATAATCCTAAAATTGTTGAACTTTTCCCCACATTACAAATGTTTCCAGGACATTAGTCTTCCCATATGCTGACCTTAACCTGCATGTTTGTCTCTATAGTTCCTAAACCCATCTCTTTGCCATGGATGCCCACCAGCCTTGAACCATAAGGATAATATTGCTGCCATGTCTGGAGGCATTTGCCAACTCTAGTCTTAGAATAACCAGGACGGTCGGTGTGGGGGAGTCCTCGTCTTCTGTCCTCGTCTCAAAGTTTATTCCAGTTTAAAAAGGCTGAATTTTGCTCACCATGTGACTCAAAGTAAATCTAATTATACCCCTCCGAAATACACCCAGCAGCTCTGTCCTCATCCAGTCACAATAATGCCCATCATTCAGAAAAGACAAAATTGCTTCTGGCTCAATTCCTCGCACCTTGCTGTGAGTAATAAATACTTGATGAATGACTATGCCAGAAGTGTCCTAAATGGCAGAAAGCTCACCTGCAGACAAGGTCAGAGTAATTGTGCATCAGGACGAGGCAGTCTTCACCTGAATCACCATTCTAAGTCCATGGATGAATATGATGGCTGCATTACTGGTGGGCCCAGCTGAGGTGCCTCAGAGCTTTCATCCAGAGGGCTAAAATATAAGAGCTTACACAGATTTGCAAACGTAAGATGTGATTTCACTCAGAGCAAAGCCAAAATGCACTGTCAAGACAGGCAGCAGCCTCATGAGTGGCTGTACTCAAAGACTGCTCCTTCCCAGCATCCTCCCATGGAGTAAAGAGAAAGAGGGTTTCGTCTGCTAAGGGACATAGTTTAGGTGGTTCTCCATCTGCGCTGACAGATCAAATTATACATAAAACCTTATTTGTTCTGTGATTGTCACTTCCCATAATGCATCTTCTGTAATCATTTATCTAGGAATAAAAAAACAAATCAGAGATTCTCCCTGCAAGTTCATTTGGCAGCATTGTTTCACCTTCCTCGTTGGCAGGCATCAGCGTCTAGCCTTGGCAGAACGGCTCCTTCTACTCTCCTCCCTAGACTTTCCCCATTGCCCTGAGTCAACTGTGTGTGCAGCTGAATGCACAGGAGCAGGGCATGCCCCAGGTTTCCAAAATTTTTCTGGGTATGGTTCAAAGAAGGGTGTTTGAACAGACAAGTGGAGACTCAGGTTTCTAAGTTATTCTTATTCTAGGCTACCTCAGTGGTATTTATAAAGGAAACTTCATAATGATGAGAAATCACCTATCTTTCTAGCATTTACTTCTCTAAAGTATGTTTAATGTCAAAACATTGAGAGCTGGGCATGTGTATTTAAGTATATCTTATTATTTTACTTTTAGTGTGTCTACTTTAGTTTCTTTCCTTTCTCTTTTTATTGAAAACAGATTATTTTCACATGCAATGCTTCCCTAGCACAGTTTCTCTTCCCTCCACTGTTCCCAACCCCCCCATTTCCCTTCTCACTTAGATCCGTTCCCACTCTGTTTCCTCTTCAGAAATGATCCCTCCTCCAAGAAAGAACCAAACAGGAAAAAACAAGGTACAATATGGGAAGTCCTCATGTGGAAGCTGTACAAGGCAACCCAACAGGAGAAAAAAGTCTCAAGGGCAGCCAAAAGAGTCAGAGACACTCCTGCTCTCACTGTTGGGGTCCCACAATGAAACACCAAGCTATCAAACCTACCATATACGCAGAGAACCTGGTGTAGATCCATGCGGGTCCTGTGGTTTGCGGTTACTGCTTCAGTCTCTGGGAGCCCTATGAGCCCTGCTTAGTTGATTCAGTTATCCATGTTCTCCTGGTATCCTCCATCCCCTCTGACTCCTAGAATCTTTCCTCATCCTCTTCCCTGAGGTGGAGATATGATGGAGACCTCCACTTTATTCTCTCTCTCTCTCTCTCTCTCTCTCTCTCTAATGTCTGGATGTCTCATCTGCTCCAATTACCTGTCCAGTAAATTTTCTTTGATGATGACTGGACAAGGCACTGATTTATGAGTTTAACAAAGTGCCATTAGGAATCATTTCATTGCTTTTTTTGTTTAATTTTCTCTTGCCAGTTTTATTTGGTTCTACCCTAGGTCTCTGGGCTATCCAGTCTCTAGTTCCTGGACATCCAGGCAGTGTAGGGCATGGACTCACTTTCATTGCATGGGCCTTAAGTTAAAGAAAACATTGGTGGCCACTCCCACAGGTTCTTTGTCATCGTTGTCCAGCACATCTTGCAGGCAGGGAAGCATGGATCTCCTGGGATAGGTGAGTGTGGAAATAGGCGTTTCCATGGGAACGAGAAGGAGAGAATGATGGGAGAGACAACTGGAATTGGGGGACATGAAGAGTGGTATGGAAACCTAGTGCAGTGGAAACTTCCTGAAATCTCTAAGGGTGACCCTAGTTTGGACACCTAATAATGGAGGATACTGAGTCTGAACTGGCTATGTTTTGTAGCCAGGCAAATATTCCAGTATTTGGACTGGGTTATATTATGATGAGTTGTTGATAGAAAAGGTCCTGCAGAGGTCCCTAGACAACCCAGGCTGATGCTAGAAGCTTGCTCTCTAAAAACTTGACAACTCCCTGTCATTCCCTGCATCTTTCTGCCGTCTCTGTTCTCTGCTTCTTCCATTTTCTTAGCTTGTTATGTAGCCTAGGCTGCCTTGAATGTCTTCTTGTCTCCACTACTTTGATGCTAGAATCATAGGCAACACATCTAGCTTATAAGGTACCAGGACTGAACCCAGCTCTTCATGCATGCCAATCTAGCCTACTAATCAAACATCTTAAGCTTCATTTTAGGCATCTTCTTAGTCATCTTCTTATTCAGATGTATTATATCCTTTATAAATGTTAGCTGAGATGAACAAAACATTTTAAAGATTTTTGTTACATAAATTTCATATCTGCGTTCTCGTTTGACTGGCAGAATAATAGTGTAAGATAACACCAGTCATTCTAGTTTACACATGAGCAAATGAACCCCCGCAGCATTTACTTCCCACAACTCAGCAAGTGCCAGAGGAAACCAAACAAAATGGAGGGCAATGGCAGGTAAAAACCAGAGACTAAGAGATCTGATTTCCAATTTATAGAGCGTGGCAGAGTTCCTGGCCACTGGATCCTAACTCTGGCTCCGAGGGTATACAGGGGGAATTGGAGGCAGCACTCTGCAGCAGGTAGAGATAAGGGTGAAGGCAGGAATATCGGCATATTTCAAAGCCCCACAGAGGTTACAAGCTGTCTTGGAAGATGTATTTTCCCTGGCAACCATTACAGTAGGTGGCGATATTGCATTACCTTGAATAATGGGAGACACCTTTTCCCCCCTTTAAATCTAAAATTAATCTGCATAATAGCTTTGATTTGCCTCTCCTCCGTCTCTTATATGCTTTCTAGTTACAGAAACTTTGGGCTCAGCATGAGAAACAGACAAGAGACTGTTTCAAAGTCAGACCCACGATTCCAGGAACTTTCGGCCTACTGAGATGTCTCATAGGTCTCCGAGTTTCACACATTAAAGATATTTTTACCTTCTGACTACTCATCTCTCTGTCTAGAATTTTCTAATGAAATTCACCTCACTCAATCAGCAATAACCTTGGCTTAAGCTTGGAGAGACAGTGGACATGTCTTTAGGAGGAAGTAGACTTTGTGATCACTTACTGTGAGGGTTCAGCTCAATGGACATGCAGGCTCTTTAGATTTTTAAAGATTTAGTTGAGCGTATTTCACCAGCGTCATAGCTACAACAGTGTTACAGCCTTCATAGTTGTGCACTGAATGTCACCACCCAAACAAGAACAGCGTTTGTCTCAGCAATACTAAAGTACGAAGGCTCAGCACAAACTACTGGGGGAGATGACCAAAATGGTTAGGGATGACCCTTGACCTTTTCCACAACTATTGTTCCCTTAAAAGTTCATCCATCCGACACATTCTTTCTAAGTACTTTGGATCTTCACCTTATGTCTAACATGTTGCCTGAAGCCGTAATTAATTTTTGTATAATTATTACTCTGGGCTTGGAGCCTGTTTCTTCACCTCTGCTCAGCCTTCCTCCTTTTGTCCTTCACGTCATTCAGGAAGGAGAGATGCAGCTTTAGTTTCCTCTGCCTAAAAATTCTGCAGCAGCATACTGATTATTTACAAATCCTGTGCTCGTTTTAGTGCCCCTGCCTTTCCTGCCTGCTATGCTACCTAGCAATATCATTGACCCCTGCTACTTCCCTTCTTATGGCAAGATGTGGAAAAATTCTGGTCTCTTCATTTCTTCATGCTGTTGTATTCTCATATCTGTCTGAAATATCCCTCCAGTCTTCCAAGTTTTAAATTCGTTTTTACCAAACGCAATCCCAGAAACCATCACTTCTGACTCTTTCCTTGTGTACCATGGGGTGGCATAGTTGCTTTCTCTTTCATACCTTCTCACCCTTGGTAAAGATTTAGTAAAGCTTTTAGTGCAAAATATTACTGTTACTACCATTATCATCATCTCATTTATTAATACTACATAGCTAGATTAATCCTACTGGATGACTAATCTTGGCAGCCTCAGGGGAGCCAATGGAAAAAGAATTAAAGGGAAACACATTAAGAAATCACAAACCATATTTGATCTTCAGACACTCAACTATATAGGAAGCAGACACTTTGGAAACTGGCATTTCTCTCATTGATATTTGCTGCACACACACTGTTTTAGATGCTTCGGAGTCTTACAATAAATGGGTTTTCAATTGTTGTGAACTTGCAACTTTGTTGTCTTATAGTAGAGTACTGAAAACTCTGAACTATTCTTACTAGGCTGTGATTGAAATCTCATTGTGGTGGGCTGTGATGTGTCTGTTTCACCATTTTGGGGAAATGTTTATCAAATTCAGTGTTTCCCCAGTATTGGACTAAGGATTCATCCCAGCTTGTAGATCACTTCCTGGGAATGCTTTCTGTCTGCTCCTTTCTCGTGCCTCTTGTCCACAACCCTTTCAGGACTCAAGCAATTACATGGGCTGTACCCAGATACCCCATTTGGCTAAGTCTTTCTTGCTACATGAGGTCCTGCGGAAGTGCACAGGATAATGTCATGCCCATTTTAAGAAGGAATTTTCCTGCCAGATTATTTCTGCATAGCTGGAAGAGGAAGGGTCCCCATATAATACACACACCTGCTGATTCTGGAAGTCAAACATCTTGTTTTAGATCAAGTCATCTGGGTATCTTGCTGTGAGATATCTTAAAAGACCAGAAATAGACTTGCATTGAGTCTAATAAACTACTTGAGATTTGTTTACAATGTGAGATATCCTGCTGAGATGACATTTTAGCCCCTTTCATATTTAGGCTCTTTTGTTATTTTAAAGGGAAACATCATCTATTATTAAATATGAACATCTAGGGCCAAGGATGCCCTATTCGCCTATATTCCCTAACTTGACTTCAGCCTTCATTTCCGTCTTCAGTCCATCCTCTCCTGCCGTCATGCTTACCCTATTGGCATGGATGTTTGCAATGAGACATCATCCAGCCTCAAATCTCTGGCTCTTAACATCTTTACAGCATCCTTCTCAATTCTTTCCCCCATACCATCAATTCCACACTCAATTAGAGATCTTTGTTGTCAACCTTTATTTCATTCAAACACAAACTCTTTCCTTGGCCAAACTTCCTGCTTCCAATCATTGAATTTGTCAGTCAGTAATCTCAAATTGACTCTGTTCTAAACTGTACGACTAAACACAACCTGTCAACCCCCTTACTATAAACTCTTCTTACTTTCTACCCAATTTGCATTGAAGGTCTGCTAACAATGTCTTGGTCAAACGTAAATATCTTTTATCCAGGAGTATCTTAATTCCCTTTCACATCTGGTGACTTCTCCTCTACAACCTCATGAATTTTGACTCATCTGGTTTCAAGACAATTTTGAACAACTCGTTGTTTTCTTTTTTATTGTTGTTAGGTTTTTTTCCCCTTTGTTTCACAGTATGATTCTTCACAATTAACTTTCAGTGTTTTCCCTGCTGTGAAATTCTGATGGTGATCTTCACCAAAATGGATGCCTTGGCAAGAAAACCACGGACTCCCACTGCCTTCCTAAATAACCACCTAATCCATGTGAGGTAGTGAAATTTGATAACTTCCCTCAGAAAGTATGCTTCCATATTGCTGCCGCCCTCTATTGCCCATGAACATCTACCGATCTGCTGCCTGTATATGCTCAAGAGACTTCTGGAACTTTCAAGAGCTCAGCAATAAATGCTGAAGGTGGGGTGAGATGTTGAGCTTCTAGACATGAGCCTGTTCAGGCAGACTTCATCCTAATACTTTTATTTTAGCAGTTTCTATCTCCATTCTACTGGACATCTACATGCTGGCTTCACTCTATTAGGTTAGGCAGGAATCTATAACATAGTATTTTGAATACAAAACAAAGCATCTTCTCTAAGTAGTAAAGGAAAAATAAATATGAAAGTCTGTTCATTGAAGTAAATGAGCATTAGGACATAGTTCTGCAAGTGAGCACATGGATTTCTTTTTCCTGTCCATGAACATACAACATTCTCAAAACAAATCAATGCTAATAGAATAGCATGGTGTTCTTACCCCCTTTGGGGTACATGAATCATTGCAATCAATTGGATTTGCATTCATAAAAACCACAGTGCACAACAAAAGTTAATACTGGGAAAATTAAAAGCCACACATAAAGGAAATGAATTTCAAGATATTATTAAATTGCTATGATAGAGTAGAAAAATAAAATAGCTAGTTAAAGTTCTGTCTTAAAAATCAGTTTTCACTGACCCTTAGAAATGATTATTTCTTTTCTAGAGTTCACATTTATTTTATAAAAGAATTCTACATTTTGCTGATTTCACAATATATATTTATAGGTTCTTGTGAATTAAATATGAATTTAATTCAGCATTTTGCAATATTTTTCTTTTTGATTTCCAATTTGTCTTCTAGGTATCAGTAGAAAAGTCACAACAGTTTCTCTGTCTAGTACTGAGGCAGTGATTTTCTGTGCAAACTCATACATCTTAAAAGAAACCAAAACATGTCCCTCCTCCTTTTCTCTTTTGTATTAGAGACATCACACTTACAACTCCAACAAGTCCTGATGAGATAACTCACACGGCTGTAACCAGCAAAGGCCACAGCAGAGCTTGAGTCTGTGTCCTGCCCTAATGATGTGTCATTGCTGCTATAATTACTGCATTTCCTCTTCATTGAAGAATCCAGCTGGATTCTGAACATATTCCTGTGGAAGAGTCTAGTTGGTTCTAGCTTTGGTGAATCTAGTAGGCTCCCTGTTTTGACTCTTGCTGTTCTGGTTGGATATTTGTGTATGCTTTACAGTTAATTAGTGTCTATCAAATTCTGCAGAAAACCTGCCACTGTAAATGTGGGGATTTTAATATTATGGTTGAATACTACTTTGACAAAGCACTAACCACAGATATTCATTATAATAAATGGACTAACAGATACAGAATTAACACTCTTAGAGAGCTAAAACAAACTTCCTTCAATAGCTCTAAACAGATAAAACTTTAACTGAAAAATGAAATTGTCCTATGGCCCAGTCAGGTAGAGCTGAAATAAAGTATTGAAAGTAACAAAAGTAATAGAATCAGGTCTAATCAAAGGAGTATAGAGAGTTGCTTCCAAGAAGATTCAAGTATTATATGCTCTTCTGTTAAAATAGTTCGTCTTACAGAGACAATAATACATACAGAACCTCTGAGAATTTTCTTATCGTAATGACAAGTTTCAGTGGCAGTTCTGGTCCTTTATATCTGCTCTGCTGCTATGGGTCTACCTCTATCAAAATACAGCCCTGTTTGCTAACCAGGGAACAGACATCTTTAGCAGTTTGGGAATACATATCTTTAAACAATACAGTGAAGTTATCGGATAATAGAAACCTTGGCAAATTTAATGTAGACTCTGAACAGTATCTGTATTGATCATTTTGACCAATAAAATTTACATAATTAAAAAGTTTTAACCTGCCATTTTCAAAAATGTCAGAATGACTAACATAATTAGACCAAACTAATGTTATTAAGAAATAAAATAAATCTTGAAACATCTTTATTTTTATGAAAGCTTTTGTTGGAAACAATTGAATTTGGAATTTTAAGATTTTTCAACTGAATTATATTTCCACGAATCTACTTACACTGCATTATCTATGAAAACCAACAAAGAAAAAAATTTCCAACAGAATAAATCAAGCTAATACCTGATCTATGTGTTCCTAGATAAAAATGCTTCTTATATTTTAAGTGGTTGGGTAAACTGAGAGGAAGCGTATTTGGGGATGTGTGGGGGTTATGAAAATAACCTTGACAGGAACACAGCCTCTGCCAGTCTTCTGCAGGCCGTGGGACGACCTGAGCAGTTGCCACAGGGATTCTACCGCCTGCAAAGCCTGAAACAGTCCTTGCTTGTTCCCTCAAACACTTAGTTATTCATCCACAAAACCACACTCTTGTATAATTAACAGTTTAATTCTATGCCTTTGACTTGGTCAAATTCAGGACATCTTTATTTAAAGATATCAAATGTCTACATGAGTTAATTATGAAACACGTAACCAAGGGAAGGAAAGAAATGATGCAGCTGCGTATAACAGAGCTCCTACAGGATTTCCTGGTCCAATCTCCTCTCTGTTTCTCAGTCTTCTCCTGAAAGACTCGGGAGCCCCAGTGGACCTTCTGCTCCCTTCACCAGCACAAAAGGACAAAAAGACAATTATTTGGAACTATTCAAAAAAGTTTGGAGAATAACATTCAAGACATTGAAAACAAAACGAAGCCTCATAACTATATCATGCATTCTGAGTCCAAAAGAATATTAATTGTCAAATGTAGACTTTTAAATAGACTCAGCTTTTCTCAGCATTCTGCTGCATGATTTGTCCTGTAGTATGCGGCGTCTCAGATGTCAAGAGTTAACAGGACCTGGGTACGGCCTGTCTCTGGTTCTGGATGTATATGATGCCATGGAGGTGTGAGCATGCCCTCCTGCTAATACCACACTTATACAGAGATGCATGTGACCAACAAGAAGGGGAAAAAAGTATCCAAAGATTAGTATCTGAACATGAGTTTGAGAATTTGTGAATTTTTCCACAAATCTTTTGTATTTCTTTGATATACCTCTATTTCTATTTTATGTAGTTTTTTTTTTACCATGAAGACTCACAGAGAAAATGAATAATCTAATTTCCCTGTTCTAAAAGCAATTATTTAACTGAAATAATTACTTCAAATTCCAAACCATCTTGGGGGTTTCCAAAGAAAAACAATCTTAGAATGGGGATTATAGCCAATGATCAGATGGGCAGTGTCCACATTCACCAGTAGATCAATCTTACAGCATGAGCAAACGGCACAGTTAGTTATCAATCATTTGGCTTTTACCTCTGTAGGAGCTCTGTTGGAGAGGTATGTAGCATTTTCCCCCCAGTTGCTGCAAAGAAAACTTGGTGAATATTAACTAACTTCTCAAGGACAATACAAGTGACTAATGCAGCCTTGTTTTAGAAGCAGATATCATGGCTCTGGACTTAGACCACTGCAGCAAATTCTCAAAAAAAAAAAATCTGAAGAAAAAAATACCTATAATTTCTCTAGGAATTAGAAAAATTTAAAATCCAATTTAAAGTATGCTTATTTAATGAATTTGATTTATCAAAATTAAAGTCTAGACTTATTTTTGGGACATCCTTTCCTATATTAAATGAAGAGAATCTGATAAAAATTGTATTAGCAGTTTACATGCCTGTGTTCTTCCTAGTGTGGATGTGTGTTCTGAGCAGCCAGTTACAGTAAAGAAACTCAATGCATTCAGGTGTTTTTAAAAATCCTTAATCAAAAAGCATAGGAATATAGATAAACACAACGTTTAGAAGTGAACTTCTTCTATGATCATTTTTGTTAAGTTTTAAGATATATTTTCTCTTAGTGGCTTAGCGTATGCATCTATTTTGAATTAGATATAAATAATGGGGAAATTATGCTCAATCAGTGTTTACTATCTGTTACAAAACCATTGCTTATTTTGCTTTCTCAGGATTTGTATTCTGTGTGTAAAACTTAGGTGTGTATTACCCTCATCTCCAGATTCTCTGTAACAAACCATCTGACTGTGCGCTAGGAAACGCTCATGTCCTTTTCCCCAGGTCTCCACATTCTGATTTGATTATTGCATATTGGAAATGGGAAATGAACTAAATTTCCACAGAGGGTTTAATTTTGTGTGTGTGTGTGTGTGTGAGAGAGAGAGAGAGAGAAAGAGAGAGAGAGAGA
>LOEQ01001884.1:191178-201338 GCA_001685075.1 Bramus lutescens
AGAGAGAGAGAGAGAGAGAGAGAGAGAGAGAGAGAGAGAGAGAGAGAACTGGTGCTGTGGGCTGGGATCTATTGACTTACTCAGAGAATCACCACACTGCCCTTCAGGATGTCTGAATTAAAGGATGCACTGTGGTGGATCTCATCAGAGTAGATGCCTTTTGGTTCACAATATTATACAGTTTGTATTGTGATTTCATATGTTTCTTGCTTGTCTACAATTCAACTTCTATACTTAAATTTTGATGAAAAGCCAGTAAAAGCAAAGGATCAGATGACTCCATATGTGATATATTATAACAAATACATGCTTAGTCTGCCACCAAAATGTGGCTTCTTATACACAAAGTCCTTGGGAGAGTGTGCTTCAGAGGTATGAAGCAGAACCCACACTTCTTCAAGGAAATGTTAGTCTGCCATGCTTTCCTCTAATCCCAGTCTTTTCAATTTTTTCAGCTTGGGTAGCTTCTCACTTTTGTAAACCTTGGGACTGCCCTGAATTTTGGGGGTAAGACCCAAGAATAACTAAGCTCACACAGGTTATTGCTTTTGCATGGGATGTCTTGATCTTTCCCCTTAGGAGGACCACATGCATATGCAGTCAGTGTCTTCACACTTCTGTTCTGCTGCTGATGTGGGAACAGCTGCCTTGGGGACTATAAAGATTGTTCTTGAGAGAACGTGTGTAAGAATAAAGAAAAATGTGATAAGTCAAAGTTTCAGGACAGCCTAGTGACATCTCATAATGTCACCTTTTTCTCAGTATATTTTCTCTGTAAGATTGAATAATTTAAGATTGTTTGTGATTACAGGTGAATTTTGAACAAGTTAAACAGGTTTAAAGTTAGCAAGCCTTTGTCAATTATATTGGAATATTAAATCCCAAAATTCCTTCAACAAACTATTAATCTTGTTCTTTTATATTACTTTCGCATAACCTTCAAACACATCAGGGTTAGTGCATATTGACTTGTGCCTGGGCCAAGAAAGGACATGATTGCAATTATATGAAACTCTTAACTATTTTGCGAGTCTACAGCATTAAGCCAAATGATGATATCAGAGCATATGTTTAGCAAAGTTACATTTTCTGACAATGAGTCAGACACTCTTAAAAGGTTGAACAAAGAGATTGGGTGATACAAAATAGTTTAGAGAAGAAGGCAGCAGCAACAGAACAGAATGATCAATGTTTCAGCTATGTTGAAAACTGTAGGGAGCTTTGGGCTTAATACCTCACTAAACCCTTGGTTTCAAGGGATCATGTTTCATGTACGTAGTACTCGCAAAGATCTCCACAAGTTTTGTGAAGATAAATGACTTGTGAGGCAAAAAGTGAACAGGTCAGAGAGAGGCACTGTGTGTTTTACTAGTAGTTCATACTGGGATCAGGGAAACTACCACTGGGCTTTCAGGAATGCTAGGCACTGGTCATTCAGATCTGGAGTATTTCTGAATCATATTGATAGCATCCAAGAAAGAGAACCTAGGATGAGATGGAGCAGAAGTTTTGGACATTGGACAAACTGATTTTGCTATGACTGAAAATGGTGATGAGCCTGGGTAGCTAAGTTTACAGAAGCAAAGACAGCTAGATGGTCCTTTTCTATCCATGTGTGTTCATAGGAAGGAACTTCAGTCCCGTAAAGATTCAGTCACTGTCCTTTGATATTACATGTTATTTGGTATGCAGTACGTATTCATAATATTCAGTAAGAAGAGGTTTATTGCATTCTTCCCAGTTAAGCTTTCTGCTTCTAGATTTCTGTGTGTTTCGTGGAGGGGTCAGTGGCTGCCTCTGATGAGGANNNGGAAGGTTTCTGCCTGTCAGTGCTGCTGTCTAGAGGCAGGATGCAGAAGGGTGGTAGGAAGGCATGCCTGTGAGCCAGAAGTGATCGAGGACTTCTTAAACCAATGAAGAGACTGCTGAAAGCTGGGACAGTTTGTCTCCTATTTTAAAGTCTCAAATGAGACTCTGTGTCAGTCTCAGGCAAAATCCTTGAAATCCTGTCAGATATTTCAGGGAACTGTGAGGAGATCTTTTATTACAGCCTTTCAGATCCTCCATGCTCTCTAGAAGTGGGCTTTAAACTGCTTGTAGCCTTTTTTTTCCCACAGCACAAACTCTAAGAACTCTAAGAACAAACACTAAGAACTTTTGTATTTCTATGCAGGCAAAAAGATTATTTTTGAAGTATAGAAGTAGAGATTTACTTTTCTGAGACATTTTAGAGGACTTATGTCTAACAGTGCAATTTAAACTTTTAAGAATTTTGTAATATATTAAACTTATGTGACTTCAGGCTGTCAATGTTTTTTTTTTTTTCAAATATAAGGCTTTCAGTTTACCTAGGAATATCTTTAGATATCAGGTCTGTTTTTCACCATTATGTAACCTTTTAAAAATGAAAGAGAGGAGTAAAATTCTCCCTCAGTCTGTTATGTTTCCTTTCAAGCCTCTCTCTTCTCATTGGGTTCTGTTCCACTGACAGTGATGGGAGGGACCATTCTAACCCTGGAACACGAAAATGACAGCCTCCGCTGCCACGGATTGGGTTCCCTTTCCCTCCTGTTTCCCATTATGACACTAACTTCCTTTTCTCTATATTCTTATTGCTGCTTTCTTTCCCAAATGGACAATTTTCTGCTATTAACCTGTTGTTATCTGTTCCCATTTAGTTTCATGCAGACAGGCACAAATAAAGACATCTACTCCCATTGAATGTTCTCTTCCTTGACATGATTGCTGAAGAAGGTAGGCCCTATATCCACTCTTGCTTTCTCTTTTGGGGTCCTCCACTCCTTGCTCTGCTCTGATAATATGAGCACATGGTGTACAATGACCCTGCTTGATAGCCTGTCAATGACAATGAAGAAGTTTTGCAGAAACTATCTGCCCACACAGCATCACAGTGAGCTCTTCTGTGGTAGGTCAGTGACATTCTTACTGTGGCATTTGCTATGGAGTGGGTATGGAATTGGAGATGCTGTGCTGATACTCACAGAGACAAGACAATGCTGCTTTGCTTTCTCAGTCCCATAGTGACCCAGGTACTGTTGGTCCAGCTGCCTTCCTGAGGGGAGGACCCACTCAGAACATTGGAGTTTCATGTAGTTTGCAGACACTGTGAAGCCCCGAGCACTGGGTGTTATTCGGTGAGATTGGACTCTGCCCTGATGATGCATTTGTAGACAAGAGGGACATGTGGTCCTGATGTTGCTCATTCTTGTCCTGGCATTATCCTAAAGCTATAGAAGAGAAGATGACAAGACTCCATGTGACCCTGACCTGGGTTTGCAAGGGCCGCTTGCACTCTAGTGGTGCATTTTGTTACCAATTCTGACAGTGTTTATGGATTTGATGAGAAATCCATCTCGTGGAATGTTTCAGGCCAGCCCAGAAATTTGTGGCAATAGCAAAGCAGCTGTGTCTGCAGTGGCACTCCATCATGCTTCATGTAGTGGGACATGACACCGGCAAAGGGAGTCTCAGACAAGAGTACCCACCCTCTCCCCATCCCTGGCACACACAGTGTAAAAGAAATTAAATATTATTTTTAAATAATGGAAGGAAACTGATGCCAAATGCTGTGGGCATGGTGTTATAGACTCTGTAGGATTTTGATAACTTTTATCCCCAAAGAAATAAAAATCTTCTTCATTTGCTGATGGATTGTCCATGTAATTTAATCATGCGGATTGTGTCCTTGAAGTCTACACGGGAAATTAAGCTTTGCTCTGTAAATAGAGTATAGAATGAAAATCTTCATAGTGTGAGAGAGGCACAGGGCCCTCAGTTCCTTTACTGCTGCCTTCTGACTAAGGAAGGTGAAGCACCCTAACCAGCTAAGTCTCTTTATTTTTAACAGAAACAAATCAATGCTAGCTCACACCCCAGTACAAATCATTTTAACAGAATGAGATACTGAAATGGAGAGAGTTTAGGGAATGTGTTTAAAGTCACAATCATGGAGCTTGCTTATCAGAGAGTCATAACCTGAATCCATCACCGCCTAACTCCAAAATTTATGAGCTCTTTGTACTAGACCACATTGTTCTTTGAAACTAATATTTAGGCTATGTATTTGCTTCTCTATTCAGTTTACCCACTGAATTTCATGTTCTACTAAAGTCTGATCTCTGATTGAAGGTTACTATGAAAACTTTGGTGTTCACTTTTTCCACAGTATTTAAAAATAATATTTAATTTCTTTTACACTGTGTGTGCCAGGGATGGGGAGAGGGTGGGTGCTCTTGTCTCAGGGAGGGACCTCAAGTCTTCAGATTTGGTGGCATGAGTTTTTGCTTGCTGAACCGTATCCCAGCCTTACAGTTTAATCTTCAGTCAGGATTAAGCTATCATTTCAAATAGTTTAAATATTAGTAAAGCGATGGACAGGGCATTTTTAGTGTCACAAGTCTAGAGAAAGTTAGCTGCCATTATATCGATCTCAATGAACTGCACACACATTTCCACTGCTTTAGATTCATTAAGGATCTGATAAAGGGCTTTATTATACATTAATGGTTGATAAGCTTCCATCACTTATGTTACCAACTTTATAACAGACTATAGAGATATGTGATATATCACCCATCTCTCCTTAAAATTCAGATCATCTTACAGCTGCATGCATCCAACTAACATAACTTTTTTCATTATTTCTATCACAGGGCAAAAATAATCTGTTTTTTAAGGCCATTTCAAATTTCCCCTGTTACGGAAGAAATATTGTATTTCTTTTCTGTTCTTTTTTATTAAATATTAACCATGTCCACCCTGCTAAGGCTGTCTTTGATAATTAATAACTGCCTGAAAAGGTCTTTGAAAGCTTGAAATACTAAACCATCCTCTCCAGCAGCTCCTGGCATTTCTCCCCTAGGAAGAATTGCAGGTCTTGGCTATCTTCTGAGTGTAGACATCATTAAAACCAGTAAAAGTAGAACTGGTCCATGAAATAGTTACATGTTATTGCCTCTGGTCAAGCTTGGCAGTCAGGAATGATGCGAAACTCAAGAAGTCCAGAGTTCTGCTTCATTAAAAAGAAATGCCACCAAGAGGCCTCTGTTCATTCCTTTGTGAGAGGGTATATTAGCGTCACAGCCACTGGCCAGTGATGCCTTGTTGCCAAGACTGAAATGCTATAGCAATTGATCCATTCTTACTCTGAGGTATGTCGTGAATTCCTGCAACTCCTTTGAGTTTATTCACGATATCTGCAGGGTCCAGAGTTTATAGATAATTTCTTTAGAGTCAATGACACACAGAGACTTTTCCAATCCTCCATCTTTCAAACTTGAAGCTGATTGGTATTCTCTGTCCTCCATCCAGGGAAATCAGAGTGGCCCTGAACCTAAGCAGTGTCCTAGAGAATGTTTAGGCTAGCATCTTGTTAATTTTCTCTTTGACCTTTGTCCTTTCAGCCTACCAGAGATCAAAGACAATGCAGGATTTCTCTAGAAATATTCACAGATGTATTTTAGTCAAAACTATATACATAAATGTATGAATAGGAATCATATATATAGTATGATGGAAAAATGTTTAAATTTTGATGCTAAAGTTGGCTTGATTACAGTTCGACTATTATGGTAATTTATTGATCTCTCATTTAGAAATGTAGACTACAGTATCAACTTACCTTCCCATCCATCATCCTTGGTGATAGAGCAAAAAATAGTGCTTTGAAAATAATTTGTATAATAGATTTAAAGAGCAACACAGAAATTTTTTTCTCTATAAATCTCATAGATTTACTTTTAGTAAATCATGTTAAAGAATAAATTAACAATAGCAAAATCCATATAAGAAGAGTTCCGTGTAATTTATTACACCTTTTATTTTAAACAGTCTGAATATTTGAAAGGGATCATAATGGTTTCTGCTAATCATTTCACACCCACTAATATAACACCACCTGCTTATGCTCGTTTAAAGGCTGTCTATATAATGTTGGCCCTAAAACCAGGCAGAAGCAGATTACTGGCAATGACTTTGATTCTTAGTGGGCTTGGCAAAGTCAGCGGCCATTAGTATTGATGTCATCATTGAAATTATATTTTAAAAAGGTTCTGATTGTAAATGACCAAAAGGGAATAGAGAGAAATTGAAATGATTTGGTTTGTTGACATGGGATGATTGTACAATAATTATCTTTGTTTCATTTTGAATTCTGCTAACATAATTTTAATGCCTCTACAGACATTTTAGTGAGGACTATTGTCAAACTGAAGACTTGCTTCTAGGTTTATTAATTTATCTAAAAACAAATGCAACTGTTCAGACTGGCCAACACCAAGCAGACTCAACTCAGGACCTTGAGAGTCCGTCTCTATTTTTCTTCTGTGTCACAAAGTACTTCCTTTCACCAGTGACTAGGCAGATGGGGCTTCCTTCCTCAGCCCCCAATATTAATATTACTCACCTTTGTGAAATGACTAGCAGGTATTTTTTTTTTCTGTCAACCAGTCACAAGATCGGGTAGTCCTGAGCAAATGAGCCCCGTGGAGTCTGGTTGGGGAAGAGGGGTGATGTAGTTAAGACCAAGAAATGTCTAATATAATGATATTTGGCACGTGGAAAAGAAGAGCTGAGAAAACTTCAATTTAACCTTTCACTTAAGTAGTAAAGTAGGAGCTACAGATCCTTTCTTCCTTGGTAATAAATTGTAACTATGGGCTTAAGTGACTTGTCCTGAATCATAGGACTGTCTCAAACAGAAGTATCTTGTGTTGAGAACTTTTTTCTGAACAAAATCAATCCAAAATTGTGTGTGTGTGTGTGTGTGTGTGTACTGTGCCAAGTAAAGACCTCAGTTTCCTAGAAATTGCTGTCTCTAACAGTCCTTTTCTGCTTATTTTATTTTATTTACATTTTTCCATTTATTTTACATACATCCATCCTCTCCGCCCGTTCCCCAGTCCATGTCCTATCTCCGTTCTGCCTCTGCATTCTGTGCTCTTTATAATTAAGCAGTCATCTTACTCGAGAATACTAAAAGTTGCTTGTAAATGGCATTGTTTCATTCTATGCTATTCCACATTGACATTTACAAATAGACTTTTCAAGGCAGAGCTTCCAGATTGCTCCCCTCATCCTCATGTGTCACAATTAGCATACAGAAGACATTCTCGGAGCTGGACATCCGGTGTCAAACTGTGAGGTTGCAGAGTGCTTCACTTGGGACACTGGAGTGCCCATCCATTCCATCACTGCAGCAGACAGTTTCTGCAGCAGCAGACAGAAGCTCCAGTGGGCCGTGATCTCATCCAGGAGTGAACAGTTTGGGATCTTGATGAAAGAAGTTTCTACTTCATCACAGATAGGATAGGACTTCATCACGCCCTTTGTGATTCTGGTTTTGTTGCATAGTGGTGAACTCTACTTTGACTAGCACAGGATGAGAAAACAGACAAACACTTAGGAATAGGAAGAAAGACACTCTGACCTTTGAGTAAGCTAGTTAAAAGCCTCCATGACCATTCTAGTAGCCAGAATATTTCCGGACTGAAATTTGAACTTTTGATGTTTCTGCCACATTATTCTGCTATAAAGTGACTGCAACAATAAAGTGTATTGTTCATTACTGTAATTTATAGTTTTGTTACCCACAGAAGTATGTTTTCAATAGCTCTGACAAAACACCCAAGATTATCAACTTCTACAGTGGAAGGGTTTGTTTCTTTTTTCAATTTGACAGTTTTCTTATCTATCAAAAATGACCTCCTTAACCATAAAGTGGATATGGTAACAAATAAGGGACATTAAGAATTCAAAGAAAAAATTGTAACACATCTTTATAATTTGATAGCACTTTATAAAATTTATAATATTAATTATCCATTAACAATACAGACATTACCTAAAATAACAATATTTACTATATTTCATACATTGGTATATGTGTCTCATTAATGTAAATGTATATGAAAAAATTAGAAAAAGTTCCTTTAAATTCACTGTACCTTTAAAAGAGATAACTTTTTTACAATCTTCACATATAATATTTAAAAAGAAACTCTGAAAAAATAAAATTGAGATTTTTTAAAGTAACCATTTAATATATTACAAATGCAGTGCTTTGCTTTTATAGTTAAATTGTTTTCTTCCATTTTGCAAAACCTAGGTGTGTCTCTATTAATAAGTGATGATAATAAGTATGTAGCCCAAATGAGAAATGAATCAATATTAATCTCACACAGAATAGACTCTACACAATGATGAAACCTTATGAGAATGTAAGAACACTCCTTAGATAAGATAATCATCCAGAAAGACTGGCAAAGCCATCTAAGGTCTCAAAATATTAATTTCCCTTTTTTCTCCCTCAATATATGTAAATATTAGCAAGCCCGCTGAAAGACTGAATGAGAGATTAGCTCAAAACTGTCAAGGCGAGTATCAAAACGGCACCTTCTAGGGCTTGTAGGCAAACCAAGTGCTTAGTGAAGACAGGCTAATTTATCACAGTGCAGTTGCGATAGCAACCGGGCTCTGGGGGTCACGTGACTCAGAGCAGTTTCTGTTGACTGGCTCTAACTGACTGTCGGTTCAGCAAAGGTTGCACTGTTTCCCATGAAGAGGAAGAAGGAGCATTGATACTTGTTGAAAAGACATAATAATAATAGTGTATCTCAAGCCATGAAAGCAGCTCTTTGTCTCCTTGACGTTTGTTCCTATTCTGGCTAAAGAGATCCCTCCATTTCTCTGCTACATAAAGGTCCCTTATTTACTCACAGATTAAATATGTGCTCCTCTGTTTATTGAGGGTTTCATCTTTCCTGATTGAACAGCGAACAAATATTCAAATCTTTTTTCATCATAATAATATTTTATTTACAAGGTATCATGTTTTGTATAGCTCTTTTTCCTGCTATTTTCCCTAAGATTTCAGGAGATCTACTAGCATGCAACATGAGCCTTCAACTAAACTTTTGCCAATGTAGTAGGTGGAGGGTGACAATGCTTCCTCTGATCATAGACATGAGGTTATCTTTAGGGAAGGAAGTTAGGGTGTAGCTGTACCCATACTTTTCTTGTTGTCTCTTTTCACTATTGTTTTCATTAATAGGTAAGAAGCAAGGCCATAGGGTGGTCATGTTCTTAGATCAACGATTCTACACTGGGGACTTTATCATGGAGAGTTTTCACTAAAGAAAACTGGTGTGTAACATAGGAAAGAATGAACTGTAGAGTCAGATGTATGAATTTCAGATCCTCCCCCTGCCACTTGGCTTGCTGAGTGCCCTTAGGGATGTGTTTATACATCTATGGATTTCTAATGTCCAAATTGATAAAAAAAAAACTGAGAAAATCTGTCTTGTGTGTGAATTGAACCTTTATGTCACATGTGCTGAGTGCTGGCACATAGATCTCATGTATCCTGCCATGCTCTTACTGTGTGCTACTTCTTAGAACAGAGTCATCTGTAACTGAATGCCTTGGAATTCATGTGTACACCAAAGTAGAAATAACAGCTGGCAAACTCATGGTTGAAAATGAAATGCACTTACAGAATTCATTATTATTCAGTTACTTAAAATTCTGATTCAGAATAGGACTATGAATACCTATAATTCTGTGACGTAAAAACTAAATTATCTGACAAATACCAGAAGTAGAGCTGCAGACTTTGACACAATTATTACATAAAATGTTCATAGATTAAGAGGGTACAATTAAAAAATGATAAAAGAAAATAAATAATATAATTCCATAGTGTTGTACTAAAATAGAATATCTTTTTAATAAATTCTGTGGCCTTTACCACTTTAAAAAACATAATAAAGAAAAGATGTGGTGGTTAACTGGTAATGGCCTCAGCTTTGATGACTTGGATCACCAATAACCAGCTACTAGTATTAAGAAACCCTTTAAAAGCCTGCTTTCTCATTTTCAAGGGCGCCAATTCCAGGTTGCAATTCCAGGTCTGGAGATTTAACTCAGTTGGTAAAGGGCCAGAGTGGTATTGGTTCATTTCCTGGTACCACATAAATCAAGTTCCGTACATAATGCTTGTGATTCCCACTATGTGGAAAGTGGATGCAAGAGGATCGGAAGTTCCAGGTCACTTTTAGCTCTTGGTGAGAAAAAGTCCAGTCTAGAAGACATTGAGAGAGAGAGAGAGAGAGAGAGAGAGAGAGAGAGAGAGAGAGAGAGAG
>LOEQ01001884.1:206145-224373 GCA_001685075.1 Bramus lutescens
CTGGTTTTCCCACCTATACTTCCTGCCTGGCCAATCAGCATTTATTTAAAACATGATTGACAGATTACAGACAATTCTCCCGCAACGATGCAGCATGTTATTCCTTAGGCAGCTACATAGTGTCTCCTTGACTCTGCCTATCTCTCTCTGTATCTTTAGATTTCCTGCCTAGCTTTATTCTGCTACTCCATTGGTCAAAATAGGTTTATTTACCAATTAATAAAAGCAACAAATATACAGAAGAACATTCCACATCCACATCACACACACACACACACACACACACACACACACGCACACATGCTACATCCATTCAGTTTAACTTTTAGCTACTAGATTAGCTGGTTTGGGTACCATCTTAACAAGGTCAGGATCACAGATGCAAATATCATGAGGCATCACTAACCTGATACCATTGCATAATTACAGATTTTAGATATTACATTTCTAACCCCAGGCTGCTAATTTTTTAGCTGTCTTTTCATCTCATAATACATTTTGTAATAGTCTGTGAATAAATCAATGGAAATAGATTTCTTATTGGGAAAAAAAACTCTCAAATTATGGCTTACATTTCATGAGAAACTCACATCTTTGCATATGGAAGACACAATCAATTCATTCATTTTCTGAATTAACTGTCTACAGGAATGTCATGGAAAACAAATCTACTGCAGAAATATTGTTTACACTTGCTAAATCTGCAGAGTCAAGTCTGTATCAGCAGGCAGGAAATTTATTACTCTTGAACGTCATGTAATCGGAATTTTCAACATTTTTGAGAGCATTCAAAGAAGAAGGCATATTGTATCCTCATTCTTGCAAATTATGAAACTCTGGAGTCAATTTCATGGTTGCTGATATTAACTATTTTATGTAATCAAGGGAAGAAGTTTGATTTCTTAATTTTGCCACATGGAAAACTGTTGTGAACTGATTTTGCTGGGAATAATAGGGTGACCTTCAAGTTTCCAGGCTCAGATTTGGCAGCCTTTCTTACCATCTGCTACTCCTGTGGTCATGCTTTTACAGGCCTTTTCTTTCTTCCGAGACCACAGAACTTATGTTCTACCACTTGTTTGGCTCTATAGCTTGCAGGGCCATAAAATTCTACTGCCAGGTTAATGTTCACGTTTGAAGCATTTTCCAGATTTTCCACCTTTCTCATATTTCTTCTTGTGAATTGCAATCTTTCTTTACAGTGTGCCAATGTTGTGAGAGCAGGCGGCAGGTTCTGGATACTGGTGATTAGCAGGAGGCTCCACTCAAGTGATCGTGATCCACACAAGTTGCATTTTTGGCTCTCAGAACTTCTGTCTCTAAGTTTTCATATTGACTTCATTTTCATTTAAGTTTCTTGTGAGAGTAATATCTGAGAAGTGTATCATATAAATGCTGCAGCATTACTGTGTAGCACACAGTGAAAGTCAGCTGCTGGCTTTTATTAGTCTCATAAGGTTCTGAGAAGTCTATATCTGCTCACCTTCAGCCACCCACTGTTGCTGTGGGAAATAAGTGGTCTCCAATATAGAGTAGAGATTAAAACACAGGCTATAATCCTCTGGTTATTGTCTTTGAGACAGGGTGATATGTACCCAAGCTACCTGTCACATGCTAAATTGCAAAAGATAACACTGAAGTGATCTATCTCAAGTTCCTGAGACAAGAATAAGTTTTACTTCTGGAGATATGTAGTCAAGACATACAATTGTAAGAGTCTTAAGTTAATATTTATTTCAAAATAATTAGATGCATAAACAGCTTTCTTAGAGATGCTGTCATAATACAAAAACAGTGTTGTGAAAACATCCAGTATGGTGACCAGTTGACCTTTACTGTCCCTCAATGTAGAAGTATTAGTGCAATGGCTTTTCAATATTATTTTATTTACCATTAATCTAAGGAAACACATGTGCTAGTAAAGATCACACTGAAAATTTGTGAACTGAGAAGACAAGGTTGTGTGTTCATTAGAGCACTTGAATTTGATCAGACTAGAACTTAGCACAATGCTCTCATTCATCCATGAGATCAGCCTTGTGAGACTGAGGAAAAAATGTTCATGAAGAGTATCAAAACCAACAGGAAATGCTCCGAGCATTAGAGGGAAGGACAGTTTTTGCAAGTTTTTTCCCACTATTGTACCAAAATTTCAAAGATAGAGGGTCAAACAATAAACTTATTTTGTGTCAATACTGGTGTTTGGGGCTGTTTTATTTTTAACATTAATATACACTCACAGAAATTAATTTCTACCCCAGTTGTTAATTGAGAGAAAAGGGCTTAGAAACGGGAGGACATAAATATTGCTTAAAGACTAATTCTAGCAACAGGGCTGACTGCAAAAAAACAGAATGTGATAACACATATCTATAAAAGGAGTGACTGGGTGGGTTGAATGACTCAGACAGTAAAGGTACTTGCTGCCACATGAGTCTGACTCCTAGGACTCACATGTTAGAAGAGAACCAACTCCTGAAAGTTGTTCTCTGGAATGCATACCAACACCCTCCACATACCCACAAATAACTAAACACACACATACAAATCGTACTCCAGTACTTAATTTAATATATGACGTAGCATGTTACATATATATGATAGACGGAACTATAAACAGATGATGACTAGAGTTTACTCCATATTTGTCATGTGTTCTATCCAACCTACGCAACAACCTACTGTGCTGTTATCTCCAGAAAAATTGACAGTAAATGAATTAACCTTTAGTGAATCAGAAGTAGGGGTAAATATAACAGTGCTTTGCATTGAGAACATTCCCTTGATAATGAAAAAATAATTTATGGAAGTTAGAGATGAACACTAAGGTTTTGTTACCTTCATATTTGGGCTAGGTCTTATTCAGACATCAGGATAACAAGAGAAACCAAAGTCGTAGAGTAGGACAGAGGCTGTGCCAATGTAATAGGCTAGAGGGCAGACACTGTCAAAACAAGAAACAACCCATTGATTTTCCTGTTTTCTTCTTCATATGTGAGGCTGTGTAGTGGCCATTTTATACACTGTAAGGACCACTGAAACTCAAAGAAGGAATATCATTAAAAATACTTCTATATGGCTTTCAACCCCTGTTCCAGTTGTCACAGTCTTAAATTTTCTTTCACAGCTATACATTAGAGCCAACTCTGAAACAGAAAAGATGACTAACAGATACCATTTGTTTTCCATATCTCCATTCTTTAATTGCAAATAATTTAATTTCTTTACTTGTTTAATAGAAAAAAAGACTAACAATGAGAGAGGGGAGCCATGGAGGGAGTGAAGAGGTGAGAGTGGGGAGGGAAGGAGAGATGATAGATAAATAGATTGAGAGATGATAGATACATAGATTGAGAGATGATAGATAAATAGATTGAGAGATGATAGATAAATAGACTGAGAGATGATAGATAAATAGATTGAGAGATGATAGATAAATAGATTGAGAGATGATACATGGATTGAGAGATGATAGATAAATAGATTGAGAGATGATAGATACATGGATTGAGAGAGAGATGATAGATAAATTGATTGAGAGAGATGATAGATAAATAGATGGAGAGATGATAGATACATAGATTGAGAGATGATAAATTGATGGAGAGAGATGATAGATACATAGATTGAGAGAGAGGTGAGAGAAAAATAGATTGAGAGAGAGACGATAAACAGCACAAGAGAGACAGAACATGAGCTGCTTCATGTTCTCTACTCCAGTTCTTACAGCTTTCTCACAAATATCTGAACAGAATTAAAATTGCAGAATTGTAGTATCAGATACTGAGTTTAAGTGAGCAAGCCTCAACCTGAAAGTGAATGAGAAAGCGGCAGAAGGCCTGGAGCTTCAAGATCTCTGCTGCTTTACCATGACTTACTTTCCGAACTGACTTTGTAAGATGTTTAAGTTTTGGGAGTTTAAAGGAATTACATCTTAAAACCATCCAACGTAGCTTGGAATTCACGAGGCATTCATAGTCATGGGTTGGATTTCCATTTGGCATTAACATCTATACAAGGGAAGATAATACAGTTGATTGTGCAACCCGCTGTTCGTCATATAGTGACCTCCTTCAGGGCTCAGGCTCACTTGGTATGAGGAATGCGTTTGGAGACATTCTGGTTATTCATCCACTGAAGGCTTCATTTGTTTTGATTGTATTCCAGGAAGGTAATAGTTTCTAAACTCAAATTTAATTGAACTTAAAAGAATTAATTTTCATTTCACTTCAGGGATAATCAAGACATTTTCTCGGTGGTATCGCGTTATCCTCTATGAAGGAAATGATTGAAATCTGAACTCAGTGACCTGGACAAAATCATAAAATAAGCAAATGTCAAAATAGAAAAATAATATTAAAAAAAACCCATAGGTGTTTTCCATAGGCTCTTCTTTTTGCAGAAGACTGTGGTGACGCAACTCTTAGCGAATGGCTCCATAAAGCATCAGTGCTACAGGGCCATGCTGATTGTGGTGTTGGTGGTGATTCGCATCTCTTACTTATTTCTGAGACAAACCCTCGGGTGTCATGTAATATCCTCCATTCATTTTCTAATCAGAATTTAATTTTTGTTTGTTTGTTTTCTGTATCATTTTGAATATTTCACTAGGTGCAGTAGGGCCAGACTCAGAACCTTAGGCAAGCAAGTAATGCAATACATGCCCTAAACCTTACTTAGTTTCTTTAAAATTTCATCTTTTAGCCTTTGCTTCCTTTATCTTTTAATACTATAATTACATCATTTTGCTCTTCTCTTACCTCACTCCAAATTCTCCGATTTTTCCTCCTTTCTCTCATTCAGATTCATGGCCTGTTTATTCATAAACTGTTTTTATGTGTACATTTATATGTAAAGTATGTACACACATATCTGTTCTAAAATACATAAATACAACCTGTTCTGTCTAATATTACTTGCATGTATTTGTTTTGAGTGCTGACCATTGGGCAGCATCTTTAACGGGATCTAGAAGATTTTCTAACTATTCACTGAGTTTATCACTTACAAATAATGCTTTTAAAAAACAGACACATTTATCCAGGTTAACATATTTAGAAATATATTATCATTATCATTATTTGCTGCCATGAGATGATGTCTCACTGTGTTACTCACAGTGCATTCTCCTAATCTGCTTGCCTCTGCCTTCTGATTCTGGGACCATAGACAGAAGTGACTACTCCCATTTTTAGCCAGACCAAGTGTAGATCCATTTTTCATCCATTTTCACCAATAAACTCTTGGGATTTAAATAAAAGTGAAGATGATAATTCAATAATAACTGAGAATAATCATTGCCACTAAAATACAGAAAAATAATAAACTTCTTCCTGGTCAATGGTGGTGTATGCCTTTAATCCCATCACTTGTGAGGCACAGTCAGCTGATTTCTGAATTCAAGACCAGGCTGGTGTATAGAGAATTCCAGCATGGCCAGAGATACACAAGGAAGCCCTGAAAAAGTAATAAATAAATAAAATAAATAGAAAAATAAATAAATAAATGAACTTGTAGATATGAATTTACCCAAAAAATTTAAGTGAATTATATATTAAATGTTTTTCAGGAAACCTGCAAATGTATAATCTAAGGCCAAGCCTAAATCTCTAGAAGGATTGTATCACAGAAGAATTTAATAATTTTGGAAACTATTATTATGAATTGGATATTTATGGCAAGATTGACGAAAATATGAGAAACAAGATGAAATGAGAAAGATGAGAAACAAGGCAATTATTTCAATGCACCTCTCTACCTCAGTCTGAAATGGCAATCCTGCCTCCAGGAATCTCAGAATGAGGCTGTGTCCAAGAGCTGTCCCTTCTGGCCTTATATCCCTCTCTAAAGGGATTAAAAACATGTACCACTACCACCTGGTTTCTATGGCAAACTAGTGGCTACTGGCAGAAAAATGTGTGTCTCCTCTGCGTCTGTAGGATTGATCAGTGGGACTGCTTTATTCTCTGATCTTCAGGCACTCTTTACTTATTAAAATACAAGTGAACTATCACTACAGGGTTCAGTTTGTAGTCCTGGCTTCTGTGCTAAGATTCTACCATAGGAAGCATCTGCTCAGCTCCTGTGAATTCTGCACTGGTTTTTACATCCTTCTTCACTTTTTTCCTCATGTCGACTGCCCCATTGTTCTCTATGAAGCAATGCTTTACTGCAGGGTAGCCCAGCCTCTCAGTGAGAAACAGTACTATCCATCATTTTCAAGGCATTTGAGTAATCTTTGGAAAAATTCTAGCAGATAAATTGAAACAAACAATCTTCAGTAAACTAAATTATGACATTTATGCTTAAGAGAGCGAGGATGGCTGAGATAAAATGAGCCCATTGCAAGTCAGTTAACTGCTAGTTTCTTTCTTACTTTCATCAAATTGAAGGCAGTGTGAATTGAGGGGGCAGATGAGGGACAGTTACTGCTGATTCATCACAGGTCTCTCTGGTGACTCAGGCACACAAGGAAGGAGTTCAAAGAATCAATTGTTATCCATGTAAGAGTGCTCTTCCTCATTTGCATCAAGTCATTTTCTGAAGACTGATACCTATAAAAATAAAAGCGAACTGTACAGTTTATGCTTACTAGCATCTTATAAGAATTTAAAATATCAATCATGAGTATAAGAACCGAAGACAAAACAAATATCTATCTCATTAATACATTACTTCCAGTACTACTTTTAGGTTAAGGAATTATCAAGTGTTCCAAATTTTTGTTGAAGAATTTTGAAGACTTTATTCATAACGATTAAACTGAAACCTTAACACAGAGCATGCATAATAACATTTAGAGTCTCATAATCTTATGAATCTCTTAAACTCATATATATAATATTACACCTAATATATATATATATATATGTGAGTACATATATGTAAGTATATTTATGTGTATTTATACATGTATTTACATACATATGCATGTATGCATGTATCTATCTGGGAAAATTGTAAAGAGATAATTCATAGATTTATTTTAAATTCAAAAGTACTTATTTTATTAAGATGTAATGTCATGGAAAAACTTAAAACAATAGTTCAATTCAATGTATAAATACTATAGTGGCACAAACCTAATGATATATTTTATTTTTCACTGTAGGCTCCTGGGTATTAAATTAATATGAATCTGTAGAATCAATTAGCTCAAATAATAAGATAATTTAAAAAATTACTGTAGCACTCCTATGTCTACAGTATTTTGGTAATTATAATCTTTTCAAATGTTAAATGTACATATTAAATAGTGAGACTATGAGCTATATACTTTTAAAAATGCTCTTTCAGAATTCACATTAGTAAAGGGTTAAAAGCCATGACCTCTGAAAGCTTCCAAGGAAACCTTTTGTTCTAAGATCAGTGGCTGTGCTGAAATTGAACACCACATGCTTGCACTCAGGACATTTTGCTGAATAACACAGAGCTGATTTTAAAACATTTAGTACACAATCTTTAAAGATTTATTTTGAATTTTTTTTCTCTTTGGCCACTAAATATTTTTCTTTAAAAATAAATTAGAGCACAAATATACAAATATCTGAGATGAAATAAAATTTTTGGTTTTGGATGGAGAAGAAAGTAGAAGGGAAAACACAAGGATATTATTTAAGACACTGTTTATGACTTAGAAAATTCCCTTTTGTAGATATTAATAATGTAATCCATTTTAAGTACTTAATTAAAATGTGACATTTTAGAAAATTGTACATGGATAATGAACATAAACCACTGATGTTCTTTGAGAATGTTGGTATTTTGATATAAATTTTGCATTAAAATATTTTTTGTAGAAATTGTTCATTAATTATTTTCAGAGAATTTGTACCTGGAAGAGCAGCCCCATAAATCGGAGAAGGAGAGAATTCATGGCAGGAGCTGCTATGTTTTGTTCTGTTTAATCTGTTTTTGTGGTGTGTGAGCCAGAGTCTCTACCAGGTCTTTCTCGGTCTCCTTGACCTTATTTTATTTTTGAGTCAGCCTTTTTCTGGGGCTGGAGGCATCACTTTTAGATGGGCTGGCCAACAAGTCCCAGTGACATTCTGGTCTTGTTTCTTCAGGGCTAGACTTCCAGATTTTAAGAAAAAAAATACTGGGGACTCAATATTCGATCCTCATGCTCTCATGCCCCTCCCCACTGAACGATATCTGAAGCTTAGAGCTGCTTTTTTAGAGTCATTGTAAGGACAGCCACAGAGAGCCAACGTGGAACAGTAATGAATGCTACTACCCGGGTGATTGCTCTACCTGCCAGTGCCACAGAACACTTAGGTATATGCTGTCAACTGCACAATTTGGACAGTTCCTGGACTGTGCCATTCCTGAGACTTGGGGTACAGAACAAAACCTAGAAAGTAGGACTCACTCCCAGAGTGTAGGTGAAGCCACATATCAGTGAGATAGGAGAGAACAATGCTACATGATGCTTGACAAAATGATCATGCTTGTATGTGTATATCTTGAATTATAAATCTACAGATTAGATGAAACCTTATGTTACATTTAAAGGTTTGTTTCTTTTTAAAATAATGCACATTCTCTTGTTCTGGTTTCTCTCATTTCAATTATAATGCAAGAATTTTTAAAAATTGTGTTATTTAATATGTTTCCAACTGTCATTCACTCATTTTTATTGCTATCATTTTTGTTAGACTCAGTATGCTGACAACTCCAATCTCTTCCTAGGCTAGACTTTTAAATATTTTAAAAATGAAATGATTTATTAATTCAAAAAATGCCTAGAAAGAATTTGAATAGTTTTTAAGTCAGGTAGGGAAAAAAAAAACAAACCAAAAAGATGCCCTCCAAAGCTGCTTAAAAGAAAAGCATTAGGAGCAATGTTGCTGATGTCTGCTCATGCCCTGTCAAAATCACTGTGGGAATGACTGTGTTATCTCATGCTCCGCCAATAGTGGATTAATGTTACGACTCATGTAAAGATGGATCATGTTTATTGCTTTTCTCCTACCAAATACCAGACATAGAATCTTTTAGAACCTTAGAATTTCTAACATGGATATATTCCTCATCTTCCAGAAGCATATATATATATATATATATAACAGCATGATTTAAAATGGTTGTATATATGTATATATGGGTATACATACGTGCATACATATATACAAGGATGTAAGAGAACATTATACGACACATAAATGGTAGGTATGATTAGTAAAATCCTCTTGTGGTCAAGAGAATAACCTGTCATGTTGTAGACATTGAATTGTTGACAGAATGTGGAATATTTGGTTGGAGAGATGTCTCAGTAGTCCCCAGCCTTTGCTGCTATTGCGCAGGCCCCAAGTTTGGTTCCTAAAACCCACATCGTGGCTCACAACTGTTGAAAATCTAGTTGATGTGGACCTGGGGCCCTCTTTTGGCCTCTGTCACCACCTGTACACATGTTACACATACCTACACATAAAATTTCTTATAATAAAACTTGTTTGAAAGTATAATTTTGTTTAATATTACAGTTGACAGTTCTCATCTGATCTAATTTCCCATTCTTCTAATTCAGCCTAAGCCTGGATGCAGAAACAGGGTGGAGGCTGTGTCTCTCCTGGTCTTCCTTATGAATGGTCAACGCTCTTTATCGGCAGTGCTTCTGCTACAGAATTCCAAGTGGAGGGACATACAGAAGGGACAGGAAAGTAGGAGAACAACCCTAGCACTGACACTGGGTGACTACGTTCAAGAACTGCTCAACCCAGAGCAAGGAGAATAGTTCAGTAATAGAACACCTGCCTAGCATGTCCAAAGTCCTGTGTTTAACACACAGCAATATGAACCACTTAAATAAAATCACTTGAGAAAGGAGTTGCCATGTTAGTATCATGGAGACAGTGTGATGACTTGCTGTCCACATTCTGTTATCGGAGAGCAAATATTGGAGACAGGTGAGCAACAGCAAAGGTCTCCTACTCTGTGAAGACTTGGCTGTCATGTCCTGAGAACTGTGTTCTCAGGAATGGCTAATACCCTTTATACAAAGTTGAAATGCCAATTGAGAGGTGCCCATAAAATAGATGACACATAGTTAGCTTTCGGGAGAATGAATGTTTAAAAGGAAATAATCTTATCATTTTTATTATTATACAAAACCACTGTTAAAAGCTGTTACATTTTCTAAGGAAGTAGGTTTATTAATTGAATCCAGATTTTTAAAACAAGCTTATAAATTAGAAATATCTCATTTAATAAATGTTGCTGGTGCAAAAGCTCCATGAAGTTCTTCTTCTTTCTGGAAAGCAGCAAAGGATGACTTGCAGAGTTGAGTGGCTCCCGGGAGCAGCAGCGGGAGGAAGAAAGAGTCCCAGCTGCAAGATGAGCAACTCTTGTCATCAGAGCTTTACAATCAGCCCCATATGGTTGATGTCATTTATTTTGTATTCTTGCATATCCTTTCTTTCCTGCAAATTACCAGCTAAGTTGTATATTCACCTTAAAGGAATTTGAAGAGTAAGGCAGCCTGTCAGCCACACCCACACAATATCATAAATTAGGCCACCCACTGAGAGATTTAATTAGAGTTACTTTTTGTTGAGTGACTGGATTGGATCTAACTTTTGTTTCCGTAGTTAGAATAGAACATTACAGATGATCAGTCATTTATAAGAAAAGAGAGAGGCAGAGAAAGAGCAGCTCAGAATACTCAGATCTTTGACAGAGAAACAGATCTTTACAGCATAAGTGTATGCCTACACGATAAGCTCTCTCCAATGTGTTTCTCTCTAGAGATGCTTTAGATGGTGCCTAAAGACAAGGCCAGTGGCACCTTAGGTGTACAGGACCCTGGGTCACAGCATGCTGCAAGTATGATGAACATTTTAGTTCAGAAGCCCTCTTCCCACTAAGTTAGGTTTTAATGCCATCTATCAAAAAGTGCAAATTTTATATTGCTCCAAGTAGTGATCATTATTCTAATTATTATTATTTATTATTTTTCCAGCACTATCAGTAGTGGTAACTCTGGTGAAAATGTCTAGGTTAGGAGAGACTATTATTTTTTATCATTATTATTTCCTAAGTGACATCGATTTGTATGGCTAACATTTCAGCAATAAACAGCAAAATCTAATGCTGCATCCTGCTGAGAGGGAAAGTCTACACATTGAATGAACACTGCAGGGACATGCTCATAAATATTCATTAAGCACAGTTTCATTGAAAATGAGATTTAAGCACTTAAGATGATGCAGAACAAGGAGGTGAGAAGCTATTTCACCATCACTAAGGAAGCAGGAGAGGATGAGGTCATCCAAGAAAAAGGAATAGAACAGCAAATATCTTTCAATACACCAAATAGGAATTAATCAACTGGAGTTTTAATGCAACTGTTAATTTACACTAATGTTTCCAAAGTCCAATCTTCATATGATGGGAGAAAACAGTGCTTTTAAAAATATCATGAATTCAGGAAATGATTGTCCTAGAAAAAGTTCCCATAGAAGATGGAAAAAAATATCACTTCCTGAAGATGACTTGGAAAACTCAAGGGAGCCTGCTCTTCCGACTTTGCATAGCCTTCAGGAAATCGGCAAATTGTGTGATGCTGTTTCCTACCTTGAACATGTTAAGACATGCATGTCAGTGTGTAGAAATATTCTCTGAACTAGCATTACCAAGACAATTTCTTTTCTTTGGTTCTGTGAGAAAATACCCTAATGAAGGGGGAAAGGGGTTTCTTCTGGTGCTCAGTTTGAGTTTAGAGTCCATCATGGAAGGAAAAGCAAAATGGTGGAAGCCTGAGACAACACCACATCCACAGGAAGAGCCAGGAGTGATGGGGGCTGCAGCTAGGCTTGCCTTCTCCAAGACAGGCTCCAAAGCAACACAGAGAAAGCCTGTCTCAAAAAACCAAAAAACTTATCAAGTTGACAATTGAAATTAGCCATCAGAAACACCACAAACTTATCCATTGTTACAACTCCCTATTATTAATTTCAATATAGTTAGGGGGCCTAATTTTCTCCTGATTGCCTTCTTCCTGTGACATTTTTACATTCATCACCTTTTCAGTCAATAAATATTAAATGAGAACCTTTATGACTTTTCAATCATAGTTATAGACCCTGAGGATAAATTGATAAACAGAACAACATATTTTACCTCCATGAAACCCAAGTTTCAATAAAGGGAAGTCAACAAGAAGTTAGCATAATTACATGAAAATTAAAGTGATAGCAGTTTATAAAAACAGATAGTGCATGGAGGGAAAAAAAGAAGTGGGAAATAAAGAAGGAAGAAGTCAAGGGCACAGGATGGGGCTCAAGAATGAGTTTAATCTCAAGAGAGATTGTCCAAGGAAATCTCAGCAAGAAAGTAGATTTGAAGATGGACTATAAAATCAGTGAGTAAACAAATCCTGTGGATTTCTAGAAGTTTCCATGCAGGTGGAGGAATAGCAAGTGTGAAAGTCCTATGGCAGGAGTACTCCCTGTTTGCACATGCCCATTTTTTAATGTCAATAAGAGCTACTTTCCACAATTGTCCTTTGATGGACTCCATGCCTTTATATTCTTTTCTTGACAATAAGGTCATGTTGCACAATTATGTATTTCTAGTAACAAGATTTTCTTTTATGTTTTTGTAATATGTGTGAGTGAGTGTGTGTGAGTGTGTGTGTATATGTGTGTGTGTTGTATGTACATGTTCATGAGGCTATTGGGCACATGTGTATTTTAGTGCAAGTATACATGTGGAGGCCAAATTTTGATATTGGGTATCTTCCTTGCTCACTTTCCAACTTATACTTTGAAACATGACTTCTCACTTAACTTTGAAACTCATCATTTGAGATTCCCTGGCTAATGACTGAGCTCCAGGAATTCCTTGTCTCTGTCACACTCCCTGTGCCAGTGCTGGGACTACAGATGAGTACATCACGGTCAGCTTCTACCTGGGTGCTGAAAACCTATACTTAGTACTAATTCTCGAGCAGAAGACACGTATGCTACTGAACCTCTTTTATATACTGAAAAAGTACATTGTAGAACTGATATTAGTTTTTCTATCTTTATCTCGTATTTTGATCAATATGTTCTAAGTATTTCCTCAGAGAACTTCAAAGATCTGCCTAATCACAGATTATCCCTAAATGAGGTCTAAATCAATGGTGGGATGAGGCTGTGGCCTGGTCACTAACATAGCACCACTTCAGCATCCTATAGGGCTGATTTTAAAAGCATTCTAACATCTCGATAACAACAAGAGAGGTCCTGGATGTCTGTGTGGATTCACCATGGCAGATGTTACCCTTATAGAAATTGTATTACAGCATCCCACTGGATGCCCCGGCAGCTCGGGGAGAGCAGCACTGGTACCCCTGTCCTCTGAAGGCTGCATCCTTTATAAGACCCATCCACGGATCACAGGGAAATCAACCCTTTCAAACCAGCCACAAGTATGAATTTTGGTGATTATTTCTCTCCTCCTGAGATTCCCTCAATCTTTCTTTTTATTCCTATTGCCTGAGTTCAGATCCCCATCCCTTCCCATCAAACCCACACGAGTTCTCCAGTGACCAAATCCTGTCATGTTCTTTCCGTTTGAACTAGTGTATAGTTAAACCTTCTGAGGGTCATAGAATTTCAGAAACTTGTCAAAGATTGGTCAGTTCAAAATCCAAATTGTATTTAACTCTAACTTTGGAAATGAAAGTAGTAAATTTTAAGTAGAATCAATACCTAAAACTTAACCTACAACTTTTCTTTTATGTAGTAGAGAATAAAAATGTAGTTTCTGTAAAGGTCAATAGGTGCTGGCTTTCTAGTACCTGATAGAGGCTTAAAATTCAATAATGCTGCTTATCCACAAAGTTAGCCAATTCTAGTGCCTTGAAATTCTTAGTAGCTGATTTCATTTGTTATGAGAATATGAAATGACCATAGCATCTGGATATGTGTATGATTCACATGGGATGGTTGGGATGAACTGTTAACGTGAAATAATCTACAATTGTCTTGAAGACAGGTCTCTAGGTACACTTGTGATGGATTGTCTTCATAGACGTTAGCTTCAGGGAATGTATGTGAGGATTACCTTGATTATATTGATTGATATGGGAAGATTCTCTTTTACCTTGGTTGGAGCCATGTCTGCCAAGGAAACCTAGACTGTTTCATGTTGAGAGGTGCCAGCATGCATTCATCATCGCTGTTTCTTGCTTATGGGTGTAATGTGACCAGCTTCTTCAAGCTCAGCTGCTTTACCTTTCCTTCCATGGTGAACCATGAGTTCAAAGGAAGCCTTTCTCTTGTAAGTTGTTTTTGTCTGAGTACATATTTTAACAGTAGAAAAATAACTAAGACATGTGCCTATTATTTAAATGAATCAGGAAAATAATATATTAAAATCAGAAAATAGATATGCAAAAATTAGCTGCTTTGCTTTAATATTTCGTTTTGATTGTATATTTAAACTTATTTAATCAAATTATAAGTGAATTAAGCAGTTTTAAGCGTGTAAAGGCACAGGAATGATTAGAATTGTAAAGTAAGAGAAAATATTGAATCATAGTCTGAGAAACTCAGGTGCTAGTACAGATTTGGAGACTTCAAGGATCAAGTGCCTTTGTGCAATCTAAAATTCTTTCTCAAATCTAACACTTAAGAAGTATCATGGAAGAGTGGGCAGAAAGACTGTAAGAGGCAAAAGATCGGGGAGTGTGCTCTGATGTTGTGTTTCCTAGTAATGTCAGAGTTGCACCCCTAAAATTTCACCAAAATGATTGCCTGAATATGACCTGAACAGGGATAGCACCAACAGCACACCTACTCCAACAAGGACACACCTCCTATTAGTGCCACTCCCTATGGGCCTATGGAAGCCATTTTCTTTCAAACCACCACGGGTTATTAAATAATAGAAAGTCAGCTCTGAAAACAAACGTAATAAAGAACGTTATACAGATAGCAGGTTGTATTACTATTTATGAATGCATATAGATATAATATATGTATATGATTACATCTATATAAAACATTTAGTATATGTATATATTAACAGCGAATTAAAAAAGAGGCCATGATTTTGATAGAGAGCAAGGAGGGGTATATGGGAGGGTTTGGAGGAATAGAACGGAAGGGAAAATGGTGTAATTATACTATAATCTTAAAAAAAATAAAAATATCATGGAAGATATTGAACTAGCCCCACCTATCTTACAAACCTGCATTTTGTTATTAAGGTTGCCATATCCTTGATAATGACTTTTGCATTTCCTCATTGACATTCACTCTTTTGTGAGCTTATTCATTAATTATAATTATATTTGTTACTTTCCTTGTCAATTTGATCAAACAGCTGACACAAAGAAAGAGAGAAATACTTAATTTTGAATTACTATTTAAGGGGATATTATCGATCATGACATGGTCACATTCATAATCTGAAAATGGAGAAACGATGGGAAGTGGGGATGGAATGGCTATCTCCTCCTGCTCTACAATCTTCCAAAATGGCTAGATGGAGCTTGAATATTTAAATGTTTGAGCCTAGAAGGGAAATTTCACAGTCAAAGCACTGTCTCTGCCTTTGGAGTGCTGAGATTAAATGTGTGCACCACCATTGTCTGGTTTAGCAGGTTTTTTTTCTTAAAAAAAACTTTTTTTCCTTCTCTTATTCAAGATCTAGTATACTCTTATACTGATAAAGCTGATGACTTCAGCCATCAAAGATTTTAACGACATTAATAAAAGAACCATTTTCTTGTGTGTAGTTTTTCATCAGAAGCCACTGTTGGAAAAAAAGAAAAGAAATTATTTTCCTCAAATGGATCTGAAGTCTTATTCAAATGCCAATTTTGTTTCGTGTATTGAATGGAGATAATTACAGAGACAACATGTTGTAACGTATGAATAAGATAATGATTCAAGTTGTGCATATATTATTCTCCCTCCTAATAGCCAATGCATTTTATTCTTCTTTGTTGTGTATGCTCCAATGCTTGGTGGAATCGTTGGTATTATAACGTTGAAATAACATGCACCATATAACTCTATAGAATGATTCTCATAAAGTATCCTATGAGTAAATGGCTGTTCCGATAATTATATTGTATAGTTTTGAAAGATTTATCTGGCATTTGTGGCTAATAAATCCAATCTTCACCTCTGCCTTCTCCTTGAGGGGACACGTTTATTTTAAGCATGGCCATGTAGTTGCCTGTATACTCTTCTTCCTACTAAGTGCCACATAGTAAAAGTTTGCTGTCTTGTTTGTATTCTTTTGATTGCTATACTATAAGCTTAGAAATTTCAGCTTACTAAATGCAATATAAATTTTCTCCTGTTTGCTAGAATTAGAAGAGTAATTATGTCTGAGCAGTGTGACACCATGGTGAGTCTGCCTGTACAGGGTTACACTGGCAGATGGAAGCCCACAGACAAGACTCTTGCAGTTTACTGCAACATTTTCACAAGTTCCTAAATTGAAATTCTCAATTGAAAGGCTAAGGCAAGATTGAAGAAAAGAAGCAGAGAAAAATGTAGAGCTCAATAAAAATCAATTAAAAATGAAGTAATTGTGCAAGCTTTCATCAACTGCTACATTGATTCTACTATTTCTGTTCTTCAGAAGATGTGCCTCATTTTGTTACACCATGTTGTTATGACACTATTACCTGAAGAGGTGGGCCTCCTTACCTTACCTTTTCATCCTGAAATCAGTGGTCTTGTTTGTTTTTCAGTCTGTTAGACAGTGAGTATATTAAGAGACTGTAGGAGTTTTAGTGGTTCTAATTGGCTTGTATCTTATATTAAAACTTTATTTCTATTGTTTACAAAACAGAGGGGGAAATCTTGTAAAAGTCACATTAAAGACATCTCTTTAGAGTGAAAGAACATGCATATGCACATACAGCACAGAGCACTAACATGTAATGTCAATTGTCAAATACTGGAGAAAATAACTTTCCTTAATTCCCATTTGTTCCCTACGATTACATCCTGTAGCTCTCAGACCGTTTGGTGAGCAACAAAACCAAACTGATTGTTAGAAGTATGACGAGATGTAGGAGATACTTTCTCCATTGTTTCTGGGTGCATTACTTTATTGGAATTAGATGCTATATCAGTTGCTTAGATGCATATTTTGTTTGCTTCTTAATTCTAAACTGACCCTCAGATTACAGAGTCTATAATGAGAGCTGTGGAGATATGAAAGTGAAGCAAAAACTATGGTTCAGATACTAAAATCAATATATTTTATTAACCTCAATAATGGTTAAATTTAGAAGACATGATTGACCTTTGTGTCCAGAAAATAATGATACTACAAATAGCAGGTGTGATTTGATCAAATCTTTATATTACAAGCAATTCATTACTAGTGAGACAAATGTTTTCATTATTAATCTTTTAAAAATTATTGAAGTGGAAAGAAAGACACAGGGATAGCAAACAGGAGAATGTAAAAATGACATGACTTATTTTATCTGCACAAGTTATTATATAAGAATCCTCAATAGCTACTAATAACTGGAAAAAATGTTATTTCATCACCCATTCTCTCTTTGTTTGGGTCTCTGAAATGTTTTAGTCTAAGGTTGAGTATTGTGAAAAACGTCTTCTATCAAAAAATTCAAAGAAATAAAGGAAGAAAGGAAGGAAGGGAGGGAGGAGAGTCTGCAGGTATGGGTCACTGGCTAATAATGCTGCTTTTGGAAATGACCCAAGTTTGATTCCTAGCATCTACATCAAGTGTCTTAAAATCACCTGTTACTACTTTTTTCTGCTCTCTGTGTGCCTGCATACACATAATGTTTAACATATAATTAAATATGTTTTTATATTTTTAAAATATAAATATTTTTAAAAGTTATAAAAAGGAAAAATAATTGTTCTGGACAATTGTTCAAGACAATATATATCAGTATAACATTTTAGAAAGTTAATATTAGATGTTCTGTTAACATTTAAAAAATTAGTCGGGGTAGGAAAACCATAATCAAAAAATATTGCTTTGGAAAAATATTTTAAATGAAAAATGCTAAAAAATTAAACTTTAGTATTTGCTGATTTGTTCCAATATTGTCTTTCTAGTGTTCAAAATAATGTTTCTTTGGTTAATAGAAAATGAGTACAATATTTGATAATTGGGCCATCATTATGGCTCCTTAGGGTTTCTATTGCTGTGAAGATTTGAACAAGCATGTGATCAAACGGACTCTCTGAATGTGGCTGACAATGGGAGCTGACTGAGAAGCCAATGATAATG
>LOEQ01001884.1:229604-254150 GCA_001685075.1 Bramus lutescens
TCCATCCATCCATCCATCCATCCATCCATCCATCCATCCATCCATCCATCTCTTATACTTCTAATGTGTCCTGTTTGTATAATTGGATCTATTAGTGATATTGTAATATTTTTCTTCTTAATATATTGCAATATTTTAAGAGACTAGATTATATACCTCTCATAAGTCTAAGTCCAAATGGAGAAAAACCCCAAAATGTTTGTATTTAAGTTGTTCAGATGATGTGATGATCATCCTATGGGAAGCTCCTGTAGCGGGTTATTAATTGTCTGTAGGGTTATGAGTCTAGGAAAAAGCTCAGTGACACTGATATGTCTCTATACAAATATATATTCTCATCCATATGTCTCATCTTGATGATTAAGTAACTTTGACTAGGGATTTTCTCTATACTTCTCTTTTCATTAGCTCAGGACGCATAGTGTAAGTTACACAAAGTGCGTGTGTACAATGAATTATTAGTATATCCCAAAATACAATATATGCATAAGCAGAAAAAGAAACAAGAGCAGTGTAGACTGAGATCTCAAATGAAAACATTTGCCTACCAAAGCAGTTCAACAGAGCTTAGATTTGTTGAGTTCACATAGTTACATTGATTTCCCATGTTGCTTTCCCTTATACTGGAAGGAGGAGTCCATTTAAATCTGTGGGGAATCAAAGCCAAACAGCCTCACCATGAAGGTCTCTGTCTTATAGCATTTATCTCTTGGGTTAAAATCATCCATTGATCGCTAATCGCCTGTGGTTGTTTACACACAACAAGTTCCCTGGATAGCAGAGATCCATGAGGGGGATTATACATACCACAGGAAGCAATCAATAAGAAAGTCACAGAATGAACTTCCTGAGAGGAAACTGAACGATTTTTCCTTTTGTGACAGTCTGTATATGTGTGCTGGGACTGGCAAAACAGACATAAGGGTTTCCAGCTGGAAGGAAAATGTTTTTGACATTCGGTTTTTATATTCATCATTGTATTGTTACAATGATATTAAAAATGAAAGTCAATTGAAATTTTCTTTTAATAGAAAATTCTTTTTTTGCCCAAATAGTCATAAAGTATCTTTTTGTCATATTTAGAATATTAGTATTTGTTGTCTTTCTAATGCCTAGAGTGTCCAGTCAAGAGTCCATTTCAGTCATCAGAAATAAAAATAGAAAAATAAATAAATAATTGAATAAATAGACGGATGACATTTAGCTTAGCATTTTACAAATGTGACTGAAATTGAAATTAGCAGACTGGAGGCGTACTGAATTATCTGGTAACAGTGATTCAATATATCTTCAATTTAACAGTGATAGTTTGGTATTAAACAAATGAGTATTGCTTATAATAAACTAAAATGCATTGAAATTTGTGTAGAAAAATATGAAGTCTTAAATCATTTGAATCACATCTTTAAAATTCTCATATTCTGATACTTGCATCTTCTCAATTCCAACTATACAGTCTATGCTAATTCCATTTTCCTGTGCAGTTCGTTCACTCCCTGGACATGATATGATTTTTTTCTTCAAATACCTCAAATACATCAGTGTTTGTGCGAATGGGCAGATTTGTTGCTTCCTTTTGCAAATCAAGTAACAGAATGAAGCTTGTTTTCAGTCCAAGTTCCAAGAAGGAGAGTGACCATCTGAAGAATACCTCAACGGTGAGGCAGAAAAGCTCTCTAAAGAGTCTGTGAGCCCCTCCTAGAACTAGATCCCATTATTTTCTTACTTCATAAGGTTATCATATGATTTCTCCCCAGCAGACATTTGCTACTATAATGAATTTCTTGAGTATATTATGATGGTAGCTCAAGATGGGCCATCTATTTCTTGCTACAGACATTGGTAAATACGCCCTGTGGCCATGACGACCGGAAGAGTGAGAGGAACAGGAAGTAAATTAGCCGTAGAGCTTCGGGGAGGAATACCAACTCAACTTCTGTTGTTTGGGTACTGCCTATTAACTGATTAAAAGTCAATATTTATTCTCACTGATTACAAAACTTCATGTCTTTTAAACGATATTGTAATTAGACAATTTTAGCATTTTGAATGAAATAAATTAGCTTTGGGATAGCTCTCAGGGGTTAAGTATAAGGGACAATCAGGTATAGTTGTCCAATTTCTAAGCGTGTGTAGCTGACTGGCAACGGATGTCAGTGTCTGCATACCAGACAGTATTCTTGCTGCTCCAATTATCCAAAGATCACAGTATGGAATCATAATGTTCTCCCTAAACTACTCAGGCCTTCCAGAACACTGTCTGAAATTAAATCTTCTGCCTGTGCATGGCTTATGAAAAACTGAATGACAGTTCATTTTCACAACACATGACAAACATAAAAGAAATTATGAATTAATTTTAAACCCTGCTTAGCAGAGTCTTCTCAAATTGATGGCACCCTTTGTCTCGTCAAAGTCAACCATCAGAGTTGATATGCTTAATTAGAATTACGCATCTCTAAATGTTCTCGACTGACAGCTCTGATCATCCTGCTGGAGCCCCCAGTGGTTTGAAGTCTAAGACAAAACAATTGGCATAAGAGGCTGACTGCATATGACTTCACTTCCATACAGTACATTAAGCGAATCAAAACATATTATTATGTGGGATATTCAAATAAACAGGAGCCCAAAAGCTTTTAAGGATTTGTTTAGATAAGTAGTTGGAGATGAATATGTGGATGAATATAAATGACAGCTAGGTAGATGCATAATAAACCTTTATTCCTATATATATACCTCTCACAACTTTTATTTATATTCTTTCCAAATAAATTGATACTGGACTGGATCTGTAATCATGTGTGTTTAATGAATTATTCAGACTTTTGACTCTCCCATTTTGGCCATTTAATACCACCCCATGGATCCATGTCTACCGTCTACCCCCGAAGCATCCTGTTTCTGAATAAGTGTTGCAGATGTTGCAGGGTGCTGGCTCTTCCCAGTTAGCAGACTCATACTCAAAAGTGAATACAGAGATCCACTCGTTCTTGCATGTAGGATACGGACTCTTCTTGTTCATCAACAGAATATTGCATTATTAAGATTACAGTATTTTACTGGAAAACATTATGCTTTTATACACACACACGAGAGAGAGAGAGAGAGAGAGAGAGAGAGAGAATTAGTGAAGAGATGCCTATACTTTTAAGAATTTATGGTGCTTGTTGTACAGTTTCATAGATAATAATTATGGTTACTCAATTTTAGAATCCATCTGTTTAATGAACTCATAAAGTAGCCTCAGCAAGAGAGTCCCACTCTAATGGCACTGGGTTGATGTAGGACCAAAACTTTAAATGTGAAGTCATGGAGCCTAGCCCATTAGCCATTATAATATGAAATACAGCACTATTGGTTGGTTCAGATCACTGTAGCATAAGCCAAGTTTGTCCCATCATCTTCAGATCTTAGCATGTCACCAAAACTTCTTAAAAGAATACCATGAACAATACAGCTCATTTGATATTTGTCTTTGGAGGAAAACTCGCTATATTTCTCAAGAAGAAATTGAAGTAACAAGTTTGTTATACCCATTAAAGAAGTGACATGAACCTATTTTCCATGTCTTTCACTTGTCACCTCAAATATCATCTTGCAATAAGACTTAATTTACAGTAAACCAAATTTTTGTATACCAGTTCCATCATACTGCCATTTGTTCCTCTTTATTGTCTTTGTGAGATGGCCATGTAGCCTGATAGGAGTGCTGGAAGACAAAGCAAGTTAAATCTTCTTGCCATTTTCCTTGTTGGAGTCCCACATGAGCGGTCTTATGGAGGACCTTAAGCCCTTGAGCGTGTTTCCAAAGCCTGCTGTCCCCAATTAGTACTTGTGGTGTCAAGGGCTCATTTGGTTTTCAGAATGAAGCAGTCCTTCAGGCTCCAGTCCAGCCACAGGAATTGTCATCTGCATACAAACCAGTTTGCTGGGGACCTAGAGCTTCAACTTTCATTTTTCTTTGATGAAAATTCATATCCAACATAAATTACATTTGTTTTGTGTTCTCCGTCTTCAGGTTGTGTCTGCTCTTCTCTATTTAGGTAATAGTGTCACACACTTCTAATATCAGGGTCCTCGAGGTTTAGCTTTGAACTTGTTGCTGAAGCCATCAGAGGAATTCAGTTGCTTATGCCTGAGAGATAGGGACCTTCCCTGCCATTTTCCACAGCTTCTGGTTTTCGTGCTTATAACTGTTAGAGCTGCATTTAGGGAGCCCAACAAAGCATCTGAAGTGTGAAGTTGTGACATTTTGTTATTCCAGAACCACTTCAGAATGCAGTACTGTATTTCTTCTTAGCATTTAATGTTTTGCAGCTGCTAAAGAATTATTCACTATGTGGTAAAACAGAGGAAAACTGATCCCTTCCTAATGTTATTACTAATAAATATGTTTGCTTTTGTTTTCCAAGAGAGATAAGAGGGGTACAGATAATGACTGAATATTTGACAGACGTACACACAAGTGCCAGCTTGCACTAGAGAAAACAAAAAGAAAAATAAAGAAAAAAATATTTTATTGTTGCTATTTTAGAAACCCCATTTTAAATGTCCTGTGAAATTTGATCCCCATGTGAGGAGTGTTGAAATGGATCCAAGAGATAAACATTCTACCACCTTCTTAGAAATGGGCAGACTTATGTTTTCATGGTTTATTATATCCCCAAATTGATTCAGTTTCAAATGAATCATGGATGAACATATGGAGGAAGACACCATACCAGAAGAGAATAACCATTTAACTTTCGGCCAAAGCTGTCTGTCCACAGCTGCTGTGACGTCAGTAGCAACCCTGACTGCTACATTACTTATTCTCTGTGTTGGCAATGCTGGGAGAGACGGAAAGGGAAGTTTCACCATCCTCCACTCTCAAGTTGCTTCTGTTTATGATCAAGTGGAGAGGTTATATGGCAGGGAAAGAGAGAAGGAGGAGCTCCAGAGTCCTTCCAACCATAGCTTTAGATTCTGATGGACAGGTGGGTGTCCAGGGAGGCTACCCCCTTTCAGTAATTGCTTACCATGAGGCTACAGATCTTCCCCCTTCCAACATGTGTGATCTGATCAATTTAAATCTATATTTGAACTATTTATATTGTATCTTTTTTGCCGTTGTTCAGTAATTAGCTTCTTGAAGATGTGTTTATTCCAATTCATAGGAGTTGCTAGGTTTAGTGTCCAGAAATGATTATTTGAATAAAAGGTTTATAATAAAGAGATGAACATTAATCAAAGGGTTTTTTTCTAATCAAAGAGTTTTATTTGCTCTGTCTGGCTAGAGTACTGTGGATAACTTTATATTTGATGAACTTTGATGGTGTACAGCAAAATGAGACAGAGGCCACTTTCTGAATAATTTAGGTCCTTAAGCCCCCTTTACCTGGTCTTAAATGGAAATTTGATTGGATTGCTTTCATCCAATCTGGGCTTCATTTGACCTGATTTGAAAGTCAATAACACAGTCTGATAGAAGGCTCTAATCTATGCCTCTTCTGCTTGATTTCACAAATCTTTAGAAATGTTAAAAATATGGTCTTTTCCATCATGTCTGGGTCTCCCTTTGAAGGACAGGTGGGGAAAAGGAATCAAAAACTGTTCTCCCTGGTGTCCTTGGTTGCATCTGTACAACGACTGCATTTCCTCCTATACCCTCTACTAACAAATGCATTTTTTTAATGTGGGTGTAAACCTAATTTCCCTGTGCATAATGCTCTTGCCTCAAGAGTGTGCAGAGCTACCTGGAATTCACACTAAGTGGTGGAGGAATAAAGGCTTTCCTTGTCACTGTTTGCACAGTCTACAGTATTCACTGCCAGCCCATGCCATTTTATTTGTGTGATGCTTGGTAACAGTCTGTGTTGAGTTTCAGCTATGATTCTTGACATAATTTAATGAGCTGGAATGCCATTTTCCCCTGTAAAAATATGCACATATTTCCAATGCCAACGCAGCATTGTTTATTTTACACATATATTAATTTTTTCTGAATGCAAATTTTCTACTCTTAACAAATATTAACATGAGATGTTCAGTATATAAAATACACTTTCCCCACTTGTATTTAGTTCAGCATAATTGAGGACGAAAATGTACCTACTGGGATGCACAAGGCTTGCTTCTGTCCTGTTCTTCCTAATTAGCTTTTAACAAGCTGTCAGTCTTCTGCTTTATATGTTACTTTTGTGAAGAAGGGGCCCAGATGATTGCAGTCACCCTTGAAAGCAGTCTGGGCTTCCCACTAAGGTCTCTCCCGGCTGTTGGGGTGACCCCTTAACAATACCACATTGAGTCAAATACAATATGGTTTCTACCTAGTACCACACTCTAATGCTGAGCACATATTTCTGTGTCTGTTAATCCTGCCCTTTTCATTAGGGATGCTGTTGGCTTCTTGTACACTTGGACTCCTGAACAATTGTATACTGATCCACCTTGATATAGAGAACCTTACCTAATATTTTTCTTTTTGTTAAATTCTAGTGTTTAAAGGGTATGTTTACTTTTTTTAAGTCATGCACTTCAACTCACATAAGTGATTAAAAAATTATCCAGTGATCCAAAATCACCTCCTAATGCACATCCTGAGAAAATAAATTTAGTAATTCATTGATTTTTTCCTTTGGGTTTTATACAAGGCTTGTATAAATTTGTGCACGTGTGTGTATCTGCATATAGTTATTTATTATTTCCATTATATAAATGTACATTATATATATTACTAAATATTATATGTCTCTTACATTGGTGCTTATATTAAATTATCACTTCACATAAAATAAAATTTTTAAATTACTTAGCATCTTCAAGGCATGTTTATGAGGGGCTCTCTAGAGACAGATGACCTGGCTCCCCAACCAAGTTACATGCACCATGAATTTTCTTAGCCACAGGATGTGGCCAGTAGTAGAAATTTTGTCCATGGTTGGAAAGTTATTAGATTTTTAATACAGTTAATGATTGCTAAAATTCATGTATTCTTGCCTAAAATAATGGTAAGCATGCTGCAGATATGTCTCAGATAGTAACTATCTGAGTAGTATAGTGAGCCAGCGTGAAGATATGTGTTCAAATATCCAGAACCCAAGAAAAAGGTTGAGCGTTGCTGTGTGAGCCATGGTGGGGAGAAGAGTTGCAGAAAGGAGGCTTTCTGAAGCTTGGCGGCCACCAGCTTATCTCACGATTCAGTGGGCAGCCCTGTTCCAACTTATTAATGGGAAGATTGAAGGAGCAGAACACCCAAGATTCCCTGTGACTTTTGCACTTATGCATAGGCATGTCTACCCACATACACACACAACATGCATACATGCAACACACTAGCACATGCATGGATATATAATATTTTAAAGAAAATATAATAACAGTGACAATAATAGTTTACTCATATCATGATACTTAAATTGGACTAGAAACTTCTTTTAGTACTTTATGCTTTTATTGAAATATGTAGCTGTACATAAAGTTCTTATCATAGTGTTTGGCTGATAATCAGCCTTCAACAGACATGGTATACTTGTCATTATTATACACTAAGCATTATGTGCTGTTAGAAGAACATGCAGACCAACATTACAGACAAAAAGTAACTTTAATAAAATATCTTCAAATTAACTCAATTCCCTTATAAATCTAGTAGACACATTAGATAACATAAGGAACAATTTAAAATTATTTTTGGATTAATATAAGTGTCAATAATCCTCTTCATACTGCTGATTCTGTATAAATATAAATGAAACATATACATTGAATAAAACCTAGAATAATGCAAATAGGCAGCCATTTGAACCAATAGAGATAATAACCCACGCAATAGTCAAAGAATCATTGACTTCTGTACTTTGCTTAATCATCATGTTCCTTGCTACAAAAGATGGACCAACTGAAGGTGGAAATAGTTAACTCTGTTCAATCCCTTCCTTATGATCTCACATTTCACTTTGAGCAGTAACAAAGACATGGTTCTATGGGGGCATAGGTGACGACCTAGAGTTGAGATATGACAGAGCAACCTCTCTCCAAAAGTCTAATCTGCTCTTTCAAATTGTCTGTACTGGAAATTGGACTTAAATTTTCCAAGCATAATTTCTTATTTATAAAATGAGAGTATATAGCTACAGGAAAGGTAGAATGAATGAAGAAGAAATATCGGCCACCTAGCAAAGAGACTGAACAAAAGGCATATTGTCATTATTGCTGACATTATTGATATATCATAGCCAACCTCAGGTCATCCAATTTGTCATCTCTCAAGATTTCATTCTGCAACATCTTCCAATTAAACACATGCAAGCATACACACACACATGCACAAGAACACATACACACATGGAAATGAGCAGGACACAGGTAGACAGCTTATCTGAAACTCTAAAGAAAGGGCAGACTTTGAGAAATATTTTCTTTGATATTCAATTTTGTGTAAGCAAATATATAGAAATGGAAATGGAGAGGGGATCCTATGGAGACGAAAGGGTACCAATGTCATGGTAACGAGAACGTACTAAGCAGATGGCTTAGCAGAGAAGCATCAATATGTATACAATGTTAGTCTACCTTTCTGAAACTCCAGCACCTACCTGGCCTCACAAATTCTAGCATGATTGTTTTCCACCCTCAGTTTTTCTAAAGCTTTGTTTCTAAATGGTCTTGTAACTGAAAGTTTTAGTTAATTGCAATGCACTTAGGTTTAGTAGCATTCAGAAAGATGAGCTGAGATAAAGGGATTGGGGGATATTTAAAACAAAACATTTTTATTATTAAAAGTAGTTTTTCTCTCACACATATACCCAGACCACAGTCTCCTATTGTTGTACTTCTACAGGCTGTCTCCCCCTCCCCTCTTCACAGATTCACTCCCCTCCATTTTCCTTCAGAAAAGAGCTGGCCTCCAAGAGACGAAAATCAAAGGAGACAAAACGCCATTCAGTGGGACAAGGTAAAAGCCCTCACTCATATTGAGGCAACTCCATAGGATAGCAGTTTCTCAACCCATGGATCGAGGCCACTTTGGAGTCTCATGTCAGATATCCTGCATGACAGATACTTACATTGTGATTCATAACAGTAGTGACATTACAGTTGTACAGCAGCAACAAAATAATTTTATTGTTGGGGGTCACCACAACATGAGGAACTGTACAAAAGGGTCACATCATTAGGGAGGTTGAGAACCACTGCAATAAGATGAAAAGAGTCATAAGAGAAAGCAAAAGAGAGACACACCTGCTCCCAATGTCAGGAGTCCCCCAATGACACCAAGCTAACAGCCATATCGTATATGTAGAGGATCTGATGCAAACCCATATAGACCCCATGCTTTGCTATATTAGTCCCGTGAACCCATATGAGTCCTGCTAGTCAGGTGGTCCATGTTCTCTTAGCATTCCTACTCTCTTCTCTCCCCTTCTTCCATGGGGGACCCAATGAAGATCTTCAGTTTAGATTCTTTTTATGAATGTGGTTCTCTGCATGCTCTCTCATCTGCTGCAGAAGACAGCCTGAATGAAAATCAAGCTGCAATCCACAGACCCAGTGAGGATGCCTAAAGAGGAGGGATCTACGGGTATTCACAGATCTCCCTGGGAAGGGGAAATAGAACAGATTTTTCCAAGTAGAAGGGGGCCGATGGGAACAGGAGCAGAAGGGGATAATGTAGGGGTGAGGAGGTGCCAGAGTAGACAGCTGGTATTGGGGGCTGGAAACTTTCAGGAATCTATGAGGGTGACCCTAGAGAAGATGCCTAGTAATGGAGGTCACAAAGTCCACTCTGGCATTTTTATAGCCAGGCAGGGCTTCCAGTGATGGGAATGGATTACATTTGGTTGAATTGTTGACTTAGGAGGTTCCATGGAAATCGCTAATGCAATGTACTTTAAAGATAACATTTTTGGAAATGTTTTTTGGAAGGCTCAATCTGTCAATCCTTTTGAAATTGTGTTGTTATATGCCAAGAAGAGGGGTGCCTTTATAACATAGGTATCTTTATTCACTCTACTTTTAACAATATTTTATCTATGAATAAGATAATTAGCTATAAAAAGGAAATCAAATAATAATCCATCCAAGTAAGTGTTTGGAGAATCAACACCTGGCCAGTTCTCAGCAGACACACAGACCTTTATGTATGAACAGCATGTCAGATGCCTCTTATTATAAACAAAAATAAATATAAATATTTCTCCAAAGAACATTTTAATTATGTCATTTTTTGGTACTAGGAATGTAGCTTTATGCATAATATAGCCATTAGTCAATTTTCCATCTGTGCATAAATAATGCATTTAAGAAGTACAAAACTTTCTATTTTACATGACAGAAAAGAGAGAAACAGTAGATCGATGTAATGGAAAACATTAGTCTTCCCATGTCACTTGGGGCGTTTGGAAGCCATCTGCCTCTGCTTATTGATATTTTTAGAAATAGTTCCCTCATAACCAATGCCATAAATGTCAATTTACAGAACTGGAGGTAAAAGAGGAGTCTGGATTGTACTTTTGAGACCTCAGTCAATTGAGTATGATGGACTTTTAAAAAATTTTCAGTTACTGCACACGAGCCTTAACAATGAAGGCATCAATAAGCATTCAGTCTGATAATACCCAAAATTATCTGCATAAAACTATATCATAAAAGGAAACATGATACTGTAATAATTCCAAGATGAGGATGAAGTTAAAGTTGAACTTGTGAAAGTATCTACTAGAATATTTAGCAGTGATGGTAAATTTTAAATGTCCGACAGAACCCTTTTGTCTGCATTGCACCATCAATATATTTTCTTATATTTTTTCTTTTATTTGATGAATAATTGTTCATCTGCTTTTGGGGAAAGTCTATTTATATGTTTCAAAAGTGCTTATAGAGATGTTAATTGACTGTCAAGATTTGAAAGTTAAGAAAACTATAGGCTTTCACACTTTGACCCTGTAATAGAACACATGACTACTGTAGATAGAGATGACATCATTTTGTATCTCAGAAAAATAAGCCAATTTCATAACTATTATATCTCTTTATCATCTACCAATTCTTCAATGAATAGTTAATAGAGCTATGACTGAGAGACTTCTCAGTACTACTGAACAAATGACTGCAGCATTCAGAAATATATCGATACTATCCCTGTGACAAATCTAGAACGCATTTGTTTTGTCTCCCTTACAGAAATTACATGTTTCCTGACATGAAAATACAGTTAGTGCTAGGGAGATGATTTGGTCTGTAAAGTGTGTGCCACAATGAGTTGGATTCCCAGAAACCTTGCGAAAAGCCAAATGTGGTATCAAGCACTAAGAGTCCCAGTTCTTGGGGTTAACACAAGTGAATCCCTGAAGCTCACCAAGTAGACATCCTAGGAGAATCAGGAAGTTCCAGGGAATTGGGAGAAATCAAAGTGGAAAACACTTGAGGAAGAATAATTTAGCAGACATTTAACTTTGACCCTGATATTGCATGTTTTTGTTAGAACACTATTTTTACTATGGGGTATATGGGTAGAAAACTGAGGGATTTTTTTTCACTCTCGAAGTCTGTGTGTTTCAGACATGACAGATTTTTTTTCTGACTGTTCACAAGTGAGTACATAGAACAGTCTGTCAATAGCTTGCTCCCATCAGACAAGAGCAGGAATCACAGGCACACTCCTGAATCAAGGCTGATGAGCTTCAGGTTCCAGATGCAGGAATGTGATTTGAAATGAATGAATAAGAATGGAAATGTAAACCCAAAGGTCCTGGCAGATCCACGACCCCAAGAGAAGAGAGACAACCTGTCTGAGAATGTTGTAAGATGTGGAACAAGGGACTGTGTTTGTGACGTCTTTCAAATCTTGAGAATTTTTGCATTTTTATTTAAACCTACCCTACATTTTCTCCTTTTCCCAACTAATAAGTTTTCTTTTATTTACTGATGATGAAATTAACTGAATTTGCATTGCTTGAAACCAAAGAAGACTTATTAATACAATAGTCTACATTGTGGTTATTTTATCTATAAAGCAAAGGATCAGAATTAACAGATGTTCTGTGGTGTTTTCTTCAAATACCAGCCTATATGTATAACTAACTGGTATTCATTTCAAAGACTCCATATTTTTATTACCTAGCAAAAAGGCCTTAGTTGATGTAGAAATGGGGGAAGGGTTGAATCTACTTTAATCTAAAAACAACTGTTAATTTAAAAATATTTTATATTGGTATGGATTTTTGTTTTTAGTATAAATTTAAGGTTAGTTTTTTTATACTGCATGTATATTTCTACTCTTAGTACAGATATTATGTTTGTATAGCTCAATTAAAAATGTAAGGTATAAGTAAAAATACAAATTTACAAAAATACAGTTAGTAACTATAATAGTCAAACTTAATAGTCATCTTAGGTTTTCTAGTTATATAAAGATATATTTCAGATAGATAGGTATTCTTCAAACATTTCAAAAACCTACAGAATATGGCATTTAAATAATTTAATAAAGCAGACTTTTCGTGACAGTGAGACATATCTGCTTCTGGAAGCACCAATGTACTCCAGAAAAGATGATAGGCATCAAAGGAGCTCCAGATGGAGTTTGTTCTCTTTATGACAAAAGCTAGCCCTGTGGGCAAAGCAACTGCTATTGCCTCAATTGCTGGCAGTCACTGTCCAAACTGTGACCAGTAGGACACAAAAAAAGGCAGCTGCTGAACTTTGCCAAGGCAAGGTAGAACAGTCCTTCAAAATTCCCCGCTTCACAAGAAAGTGTGTCAGATATGCTAGACCTATGCGTCAACGACAGATGCCCCACATTGAAGAGAAAACTTGCGTGACTGTCCAGGCAGACAGTTGTTTATGTCATTTCTCTTGTTTCTGGAAGTTGCTTGCCTGTACTTTCTGCTTACTCAGTCAATAACATTTTTTATTCTCTGGTCTTTGATGGAGTTGAAGACTAGATAGTTATAATTATAGTTTTTCTTAGCTATGAAAAAAGATAAATTAGATATAAAATTTTAACTCAAGATATGATAGATAATGAAATGTTTTCTTAATTTTGTCAAATACAAATAGACTAGATGCTATAACTGTAATTCTTAACCGAAAACTGGTTTATTGTGTGCTATTTTATTGTGTTAAAGTTGAAACTTTCCTTTTTGCTTTGACAGGAGGGGGAAATGCTTTGTGATAATCCTTCTGTATGCTGTGAATATATGTTGCTCTTATTGGTTGATAAGAAAAGTTGCTTTGTCCTATAGCAATGCAGAATATAACTATACAGGAAAGCCAAACTGAATGCAGGGAAATAGAAGGGTCATCTTGGGAGACTCTAGCCAGCTGCCTAACCAAGAAGCAAGATGCTAGCGGATCAGTAAAACTATGACCACGTGGCAATACATAAATTAGTAGAAATGGGTTCATGTAAATGTAAGAGTCAATTGACAATTAGCCTGAACTATAAGTCAAACATTCTGCAATTAATGTTTATACTCTGAGTGATTATTTAGAAACAGCTGCAGGATGAGATGGGACAGAGAAACTGCCAATTTCATACAGCAGGACTGGGCAGCTGAGAAAGCAAAAGCATAGTCCATTTGCAATGTGTATCCACTGTCTTACTGGTTTTTACTTTTTTAAAAGTTTTTCAAGACATGATGGGTGTCTCTGTGTTTCTTAGACTGCACTGGAACACACTCAATAGACGAGGCTGTCCTCAAACTCACAGAGATCCGCCTGCCTCTGCCTCTGCCTCTGCCTCCCTGAGTACTGGGATTAAAGACGTGTGCCACCACCCCCTGCTTGTTTTGCAGCTTTTACTTTCCTTTATTTTCAGGACTAGAAATCAAACCTTGTAACATGCTAGGCAAATGCCTACCATCTTAGCCGTTTGCATTTTGTTCTTTTAATTGAAACTACTTTACAATATTTTCTTATGTTATGTTATATAATATTCATTGAACATCAGGATCACTTAGGGGTGTAATTTAAAATTGCTAACAAAATATAATTATATTTAAATGCATGAGGAGCTGTCAGAGAAAAATAATTGATGTTTATAAATCAGGTTATTGAACTAGACTTCCTTACCCAATATTGAGCAAATCTTTTCACTACTAAAATGTTTTACCAAAAGAAATTCAAAAATTTCTACAAGTTTTATTTTTACATTTCCTTTATATTTTCAAAATCACTAGTTTACCAGGATAAAATGTAGATGTGGTGTGGCACAGCCTCTAATCCCAGCACTTAGGAGGCAGGGTGATCAGTACAAGTTCAAGGCCATCCTAGTCTACACCAGAAGTTCCAGACCAGCTAAGCACACACACCAAGATTCTGTCTTAGAAATAAGTAAGTAAATAAATAATTTAAAGTGTTGTTATCGTCTCAAGCAGAAAGAGGGTCAGGGTCCCAGAGCTACTTGTTTCATGGCAGGCCGAGACGAACATTGCCTGAGTAACAGAAAGTTCTGAACTACCTAGGACACTTTCAGTTTATATGAATCCCCATGTTAATTAACAATGTCCTATTTTGATGCCAGAAGCATCTAGATTTGAACACATGGGTTTATTCCCGCTGTGGCCAGCCAAGATGTCCTAAAGCAAAATTATAAAGGAACTATGTTTAATGGTGACCACCTAAATCTTTTCTCATAAGAAGTGCTAGAGAAACAGGATATAATCACAAATAATGTAAATGGAATAGATTTGTAAAATCTACCATGAAACACTATCATTGTACACTTCTACAAGTTATTGATAAAAATAATAAAGAGATGCCTGCGTGCATTGATGGCTTGAAAATGGTAGTGCTTCGTGTTTAACTCTGTATCGTACAGAGAGCATGTTGAGTGAAACATTGTTAGTAATGACATACATCAGCACTCACCACTAAGGCTGCTTTACACTGAGTCTCAAGAGAAAGGTAAAATGATATTGTTGTTATTATTTTTGAATATATAGACACTTATCCATTGCCACTAGGAACTCACAGTTAAATTGTGTGAGAAATTTTCTTTGCAAGGTACATTTGATTTTTAATTCTTAAATTCCCTGCTTGGTAGGAAGGAATGAGCATTTCCATAGATCACCAGGCATTCCAAATGTTGCTTCTAGATTTGTGTATTCTCTTGCTCTGCCTTCCACACTTGTTCAGTATAAGCAACCTACTCATGAAAGAAAAGATGTCTGATGGTTTAGTGTGTGATATTATTAACATGGCCATTGAAGTAGGATTCAGACACAAAACTAAGTTCAGGTTCCTATGTATAATTCTATCACTTTACTTAGATTACCTGTCAGGTATGTGTGCATACATATAATAATAGTAGGCTCACCTACAAATATGACAGTTTTCATTGATGATGTAAGCTTTGTTGCATCACATATGAGATCAAAAAAAGTCCTTTGTTTATCACTGGATCACAGCAGAGAAATTCCCAGCAAGCTTTTTCAGAAACAGTAAATGTTTGGAGTGCTGTACACCCATTTATTCCATCACGGTAGCACATGAAAAGAAGCAGCCTTGGCTCAAAGTTCACTAGTTAATGTGTCTGTGTTCCAAGGAAGCTTAGTTGTGATCCCCAAAATTCATTTTTTATGTAATTATCTCAAGTCATGAAATAAAAATTTCTCTTTGATACATTTTAACTTAAAATATAAAAGCCATCTATAGCTTACAGACTGTGTAGACATAAGCAGGAGCCTTGAGTTGGCCTACAGCCACCAGTTGGCAGACTGGTGTAATCAGGAAGAAAAATTATAGTGATATTTATTTATGTTTTAATAGACAAAGCTTGCCTAAAGATCAGAAGGGTAAAGCGAGGCCACTAGAGGTCAGGCAGTGGTGACCACCCCTTTAATCCCAGGATTCAGAAGACAGAGGCAGATGGAGCTCTGTGAGCACAAGGCCACCCTGGGCTACACAAGATCAGTGCAGAAGCAAATCCAAGTAGTGGTGATCTGTACCTTTAATCACAGTTCTAGAGAGTCATACGCCTTTATCCCCAACGCTAGAGGGGTATCAAATGAGAGGAGAGAGTCTTAGTTGGCTTAGTCTGTTTGGTCGGCTTATTCTGTGGTCGCCCAGCCTTGGTAGAGAAAAGACTTCTCTAGTGACTTGACTGCTTTGCTGTTCAGGTTGAACCCTAATTTCTGTCACTGAGTTTTTATTATTCATGCTACAAAAAATAAGTAAGGAAAATGTGTGTCATTCAGTTCGTTTCCCCAAGCATGCTGTAAAGTTTATTCAATGTGTCTGGGGAAAGGCAATGTGCTCTTTCTCCTAGAAAATGCAAATTATTATAACACTGTGTAAATTTCACTGAGTTTCTAATTGGTGTTTACATACAAAATCCATGACAAACATCTTGTCAGAGAATTATTTATTATGGAAAGATATGATGTTAGCCTCATGTGTAACCAACCAAGTTCTTTGCCAACCAAATACACTGTATATAGATGTGACATCACATGCAGGCATAGTCATAATCTTAACAGATTACTCTGAATGTGGAACATATACAGAAAATCAGGAATAATCGTCTAATTTAAGACTTAGGTAGAAGTACTTGATAAAGAATAATATAAACTAATATATAAATGGAATAACAATTATTGTAGAGATTGTGTTAAAATTATTCCTTCTCTAGCGGCTCTAGAACAAAATACCTTGGAAATGTCTAATATCATTCAATTTACTATTTGTCTGAATAGTTCATTCTAGAAGCATCATTTATACACATAATATAATTAGACACTCTTGAGATCACAGAATAATAAATACGCTCTATCATATGAAACTGTAAAACATACATTAACTTCATCTATTAGCAAAAAAGAACTCATATTACTTTTCTAGTAAAATGAATTCATTTTTATTTTTCAATTAAGCTCACTTTTAATAGACAAATTGCAACTTGGGCTTTGGAAAATTCTTTGAAAACTTTATACAATTTTCAGTGCAACATAATCATGCCCATACTCAATCATCCCCTGCCCCTTGCCCCTCTAATGCCTCTTTTCCCAACTTCATGCCATATTATTCTTTTTTTAATTCTGCTTCTTTTGTTTGATATTCTACATTGGACTATCTAGTGGAGATTAAGGAACCTATCAATGACCAAACCATTAAAGAAGAAGTGTTCACCCTTCCCCAGATGCTTTCAGCTGCCAATAGATCCTCAGTAAAGGAGGGGGCTAGAAAGCATCTTCCCTGTCTGTGCTAGAATTTTTACAGGATTGACCTTCCGCAGGTCTTATGCAGCTAGGCACTGCTAGTAGGAGTTCATGAGAGCAGCACCAATGTCATGTCAAGAAGACAATATTTCACAACTCTCTTCCCGTCTTCCATTTCCTTTCCTATGCTTTTCCCCAAGCTTTGCCAGAGACTGTAGGTGGTTAGGAAGAAATTCTCTTTGAATTTAGGGACTCCATGTTTTCATAGTCCCTTGTCCAGTCATGTGTTTCTGCCTTTGACCGTTGTCCACTGTAAAAAGAAGCTTCTCTGACCAAGGTTGGGAGCTGAATTGTCCCAATTCAGACTCAGTTCCCACACTGAATCCCAAATTTCCAACTATAGCCACTGTGAGTTTTGTATATCTTCTAGCATGTATGGATCTTAAACGTAGTCATATCTGGTTTCCACTCTGGGTCTCCAGCTTCCCTAAGTTGATGTTTAAATATAAGTCTAAGTAAATAAGTTTTACAGAACTTATATAGCTATTGAATAGTATTAAGATAAAAAATCTAAATTCCATGAAGCAGAGTTGAAGCACATTATTGAAACATATAGTCTAAGACTTTCATTTAAGAAAAGAAAAGGTGAAATTAAGCAGAAATATGCATAATCATTAAAATTTTCATGGTGAATTTAGAAAATTAAAATAAGAACCTACTTTTAAAAACTATAATATTATGCAATCAAAGGAAGGATGAGAAACACATCTTTGAAATAAGGAAGGCAGATAATAGCACTTTGAAATAGAGATGTAGCATTTTGGAGTGGTCTCATCTGGGTTTGATTTCCAGAAAGATTCATCAAACAAATCCTAATATTCTACACTGGCCATAAATAAGGTCTGGAGTCATGGTAAAAAAAAAAATTCTCTTCATTTACTCTGTCCCTCTCCCCAAACACACTTCCGCTTCTTTCTTAATAAGCCACTCATAAGCCAAGTAAAAAAGTTTAAGTATTTTTGTAATTACTGCTATTCTGACAAACTATTTATTAAAGCCACAATTAAATTGTATTTTATGAGATATTTTCTCCCTTTCATATGGTGGTTCTGATGATACATTTGACTATTTCTGACATTGGAACCTTACTTTAAGTCACAGTTTATATATTTGGAGATGTGAATTCTATTTAAGAGGTTATCACTGTGAACCTTTTGAATAGAATAAAATGTTGTGTTACTTGTTGTCAGAACTTATTGGCAAATAACACTACCATTAATTTTACTGCCCATGAATCTAAAGACCATTAATATATCTCACACAGTCAGAATTACACAGATACCATAGGGATAGGAAATTAGTTTTTCACATTGATGGGAACATATGGTAGCCTTTCTTCACTAGAGAGAACACAGAGCTTCCTACAGTGCTGCATGTTTTTAATGAGTTAATAATAACGCAAACATTAGAAAATGGTGGCTCCAGGCTTTGTAGTGAGAAGCTAACAAAGACAAAATATAATAGAGGTGTTGGTACAGATCTATGATTCATGCTGTAAAATTACAGACAAAATAATTGTTGAGAAGGTGACATGACTTAATGAGAACCAAGTACTATTTATGGCAAATGTAGCATCTCTTAGCAATAAAAGCACAGGGATTTCTGAGAAAAATAAATGCTACATCTATTTGTTTGGATGAGTTGATTAGGCCAAGTCAACACTAATTTATCATAGTCTGCATCAATGCAAAGTAGGCAATGTTACAATATCTGTCTCCGAAACAGATGCCCCAACTCTGTACGTCTTCACACAAGTATAGATATGAGTGTGTATTAAATTTTAGGAAGCTCTAGTCTAGAGAATGTTTCTGAGATGCTGTTCTTCTTCTGGTCTGCCTGTTTCTCTTCTTTGGGAGGGTTAAATACTAACATATAGAAGGAATACATCTTTGTCTAAAACTGTTTTTGTTTTCCCTTCCTGTTAATGTTCTGTTGTGATTTCTTATTTGTTAATCTGTGGACCAGGGCTATTTACCTGAGAATAAAAATTATTTTAGTTAAAGTTGCGTCTTCGTCTATGGAAGGCCAACCAGTCCTGTAAGTGGATTATGCACACAGCTCTTCTTTGCTGGACCACATACAGTAGTGTTGCTTTCCTCTTGACCAGCTGAATTCTATAAAGAAGGGATGAGCCCACAGTGTCACTTTTGCCTTCCTTCTGTGGGCCTGTGTGGTGCTGTGAAATCATGTCATCCTTGTCCAATCAAAAGCAGTCATTCCTGGGGATATCTGACACAAAACTGAGGCTCTGGGGTCCCCATGCTTTCAACACATAAACCTGAACTGAAACTGGAAAAGAAATAAGAAATAAATATTAAGATTATATTTCCTCACTTGGAAATTTTGTATTTATCGAAATTATATAGTAATTTTCTTTTTTTCATAATTTGAAGAAATACATGCATGTTAAATATTGCTATTCAATGAATGAGCACCATGAATTCTTGGACTAATATTTAGTCAGTCAAGTTGAAAGTAAACTCAAAATTATTGTTTTGTTTAATTAGTTTATGTAAATACAGAAAAGTCTTCTTGTATTAAAATGTGTTGACATCCTATTTATATTTTGTATATATTGCATTTATATAATAGCTTCAAAAAGCCTCCACATCCTTCATGTTAGTATGCCAAGGAAATACTAATTACTGAAAGTTTAAAAGAAATTCCTTAAAGTCACTTTGGTCTTAATATTTTTGTATATTTTTCTAGATTCCTCTATAGTTATTGGTATTTGAAGTCTTTCTAATTCCTTTATCATCAATTTCATAAAATTGTCATGCTGAGATTTTTGTTTTATTGCACATATTTATATATCACATTATAAAATATTTTCTCAATATTTTGGATTTTTCTCACTCTTAATACATGAAGATAGCTCTTTCTATACTTTCCTTTCTTCTCTGTTTTACAAAATTCAAAAGTTTGTTTGGCTGTCTTGTCAAATAACCTTCCATTACCCTTCTGCTTTATGATTTATGGATTAACTGATTGACAACTTATGCAGTTCTCTTTATTTTTTTTCATTTTTGTCTCCTTTCTTTCCTTGAAATACTTAAGAACAAAATAGTTCCAAATATTAGTTCAATTTTAATTTTTATTGGAATTTTTTGCAATCATTGCTAAGCATTGCACTCAGAGCCCCACATCTGAGAGTCAAGTGATCTACCGCTGAGGAACATACTCACCCTTTCCTCAGATGATAACTGAACATGAAATGTGCACATGCACTCACACACACTCATGCACACAACACATGCACACACACACACACACACACACACACACACACAAACCAATGGTGATTGCCTAAATCTCACCATGCTTTTTTGTGTTTTTCAATTTAGAGCTATTTTTCCTTATGCTTAAAAGGAGTAAGATATTATGGCAGGAAGAGCTCTAGGAGACCCTTTTTCTTAAAAGAGTGCTCCAGCCTAGTCTCTACCTTGTTATTCTGCTTTAGTTTCCTGAGTACTAAGAATTATAAGCATGGATCAGAACACTAAGTTCTGGAGGTTTTGCATGCATGCATGTGTACCACTGTGATGCCCATCATTACACCGAACTCGGATTACACCATTATGACTTACCTTTTCATTTCTAATCTCCTTATAATTCAGTCTTTAGATCTAACTAGCACTTTGATTGATTTGTTTGAACCAGTCTGCTAACCTGTTTTCTAAAGTTCTTCAGCATTTCTTATATGTTATTCTTTTGTCAGATGTATGTTTGAATGTAAAGTATGTGTACATAAATGGCTATATCGCATGTCTCTGTTACAGTAACTCTATCTTCTGACTCACTTGGTGCTTTTTTCCTTTATACCTACTGATTTTGAGTAAATGTAAAAATATACTATTGTAGAAACAATTGAAGAAGAAACTGGAAATAATGACTATTTAGAACATTGCCTGAGCACTCAAGCATAGTTGGAGTTCCAAAGTTTTTCCAATTCTACTAACTACAATATAAAATTGAATTCATCTTCCATCTCAGGGCTGATTTATGAATACTTTGAAATGTTGTTTTAAAACTTGTATTGGAATATATTCATAATCTTGTAGTTTGCTTTCACAAACTACTGAAGATGATTGATGATAAGTAAAGATCCACAGCTCTCGGATTGGATAAAACACTATATATGTGGTAACTATAATTATTTTTCAGAAACAGAGAAAACCAGAAATATGTCAAGGCAGAAGATGTAGAGTACTTCAGAAAATGGCCGCGATACCTATTAGAGGCTAGAGAAAGCTGACCCCATGTTAGATGGAGGGGGGATAACTACCGAGTCTAATGGTTTTAATGAATCCGTTGAAGCTGTCAATTAGAGAGACAGTGCCACACCAGCAACTCCATGTCAGAAATCCCTCACCGACCATTTGTGCCTTGCACTGTAACCAAGGGAACCAAGGGAACCAACCGACTGCTCGGCTAGCCCGAGTGCCACATGCAAGACATGAATATCTTGCTCACACTCTCGTTTCTGCCTCCTGATCCTTAACTTTCTGCTGGTTTCTGAGCACGCAGTAAAAGGGAGACAGAAAATCACTAAGGGCTGTTTTTAGAAGCTTAAATCTTTATTCTCACTTCATGAACAGGTTTTACTCAGAAGAAAACCTTAAAAATGGATTTGGACTTTGAAAATCAAACATAAGGCAGAAGGTTTACAACAAGGTGAAGTTCAGAGCATAGTGTTTTTCTGATCTGCTTCCATCAAAAGTTGGCAGAATTCCCTACTATAGTCAGGCAATTTGTGTATTAGCCTTAGTCTGGGTATTGGTGAGTTTTATTATTTTCTGTCTTCAAACGTATTTCAGAAGTCATTGTGGAGAGGTCAGGCAAGATGGTTCACAGCTCTGCACCATCTTAAATTGGGAACCACATGAAGACAGAACTTTGCCCTCTCTTTTATAACACCATGTCTTAGGTCAAACATCCTTTTCAAGCTGGGCTTAGCCACCCAGAATATGTGCTTGGTGGAAAACACCGCGTAGGGCTGACACAGTAGCCCAAGCTTTCAATGAGGATGTTTTGTTATTTGAATTTGGTTATGAATTTTAAAACAAAGGTTAGTGTCTTAATATTTCCTAAATAGCTTTTTATTGCTTTAAATGGAAGTTAATACAAAAGATCAAAGATCTGAAAGGACAGTGAATTTACTCTGTGCTAAGCTGGCAAACTCCCTTTTGAAACATAGAATTTTATTCCACTAGCTAACAGACACATTCCTGGATTAGCCAGAGAGTACAGAGCCATCCTAAGATGCTGGATAACCTAAGGGCACATTCTAATTAAACATTTGAAAGTTGGTGTTCGTTATGCCATATCCGTGTGCAATTCTAAGCTAAGCTTGGGTCTCTTATGTTGAATTATTCTGTAAACTTTTCCTTTCCCAGCTAGGTTGCAGTTCAAAAATGGTAATTTAGCAACTCAGAGGAAGTTCAATATTTAGTTATTATTACTATAGCATAGAAAGTTACTGGTGGTTACAGTCCAGCTATAATTTATAGGACCTCATATCTTAGCAGTAATAAAAATAATAAATCCAACAAAAATAATATTCTGCCATTTATTATACTCCTGCTGTGTTCTAGGCCCTTTCAATGCATGATATAATCTAACTCATGGCACTTCTGCTTGAGAGAATTACCATTTCAATTCTGCTATTGAATCATCTGAAGTGGAAAAGAATGTTACTAAGGAAAGGCTTGGAACCAGGGTGCTGAACAGAAAGTTAGTTAGAGAACAGGAGCATCAGAGACCTTAAAAATTATGTAAGGGATGATAATGGTACATTTCCAAATTGACGTTATAGTATACAAGTGCCTTAGAATATATAGAAAGATACATGAAAGAAGAGAAGAAAATGAAATGACTTATTTCATATTCTGTGAGTTATACTTAATAGGAATGACAACTATTCAGAAACTGTTACCCTTCAGACACAGGGCTATGGAGAGATCAAATGATAGAATTGGGGGAACACTGACATTTTGAAACAATGATAATTAGAGTTGACAGGAGAATTAGAACAACATATTATCAGCAGAACTAATACAATGGAAGTTTGTTGTTAAAAATCATGTCTAAAATTGTGAATTTGCCAGTCACGCACAATGTAGCTGGATTGAATAGAATTGGTTTGCCAACTGGTAGAAATAGAGATGCCTGTTTCTAGTGAGCAGGTGGTGATGCCAATCTTAGAGGGTCATGTTTTCCTGCATCCAAGAATGGATGGAGATGTGAAGGTGAAGACATTGGTGGGAACAGTGGTCTCCAGGCTATGGAGGGCAAGGTCAGGATGAGGACCCATGTGAAGAATTATTAGAGTTGTAAGTACACGGTGTATAGAGACAGAGAACTGTGGGATCCAGGAAGGGTAGAAGGCATGGGAATTCAGCACTGCTTTATTCCATTTGGAAAGAAACCATTCATTCTTTGAGAACTTCTTGTGTATTTTAAGAATATTGACTACCTTTCCCTACCACCATCAGTACTTCCCAGAATCACTCTCCTTCATCATCCACCTGACTTTTTGTGTCCTTTTTTCCCTATCCTTACCAATATGCGATGCCCAAATACTGGATGTGTGACCTTCCACAGAAGGTTACCGGGGACCACAGCCAATAGCTCTATGGCTGGGGGAAGGATTTGTGTCCAACTCTCCTTTCTGTTGCTGGTATTTTCTCTGGCTATGACTTTCACAGACTTGTGCATGCTCTCACAACCTCTGTGGGTTCATATGTACAGCTGCCCTGCTGTTACTGAAAGACAATGTTTCCTTGTTGTAACCTACAGCCTATGGCTCTTAAATCCTTTCTTCCTCCTTTTGCACAATGTTTGCTGAGGCATAGGAATAGGAGCCACAACATATATATTCCATTCTGCGGTCTCTTGTTTTCTACACATTGGCCTGTTGTGGTTTTCTTTGTTAATTACCATCTAATACAAATAGAACCTGTTTGTTGAATAATCTTTGGGTACAAAAGTGAATCATTAGGAAACAGTTTAGTACTATGCCCGTTTACCAAACACTAGTAGTGACTTTTCTCATAAGCCCTGTGACCTTTCTAGCCAAAGGTTCTTAGTTTTGTCTTGTGGAGCAAGGGCTTAAATCCAACCAGAAGTGGTTAATTAATCCATGAGAGTTTTGATACCATTTCACCACTGGATATATCTTGTCACACCAGTCATTACTGTAGCTTGATGAGTTTGTAGAAACACACACACACACACACACACACACAGTCTTGTAGTGAAAGGGAGCGGGCCTGCTTTTCGTCCCACACGGCTCCCGCACGGCTAGCTTTACACCAGAAATAACAACACACAAATTGTATTC
>LOEQ01001884.1:254192-282091 GCA_001685075.1 Bramus lutescens
TCTAGCCTCTTACTGGCTAACTCTCACATCTTGCTTAACCCATTTCTACTAATGTGTATTACCACTTGATTGTGGCTTACCGGCATGAGTCTAACCACTGTCCATCTTGGGTAGGAGAAGCATGGCGTCTGACTGACTCTGCTTTCTTCCTCCCAGAATTCTGTTCTGTCTACTCCACCTAACTAAGCTGCTGTCCTATGAAAAGGTCAAGGCAGTTTCTTTATTAATCGATGAAAGTAACACATAGACAGAAGAACCACCTACATCAGTCTTATTTAATATTTTTTATGTTTATTTATTACCTTCACTACAATATACCTACCTTAAAGAAAGTATTGAACATACATATAAAATGTTAAAATGGATATGTTCCCTAATGGGGCAATAATGTCACTACTATATACTGGAAGGCAACATTATTTCCCCATTGTAAGGCTAGAGGACAGGGTGCTGTTAATAATCATTCCAAAAGGAAAGTTTTTTACTACTTCGACTTTTTAGAAAAGACAACTTTTGTAATTCATCTTTTCAAATACGTGGGTGTTTTTCAAAGCTTCTACTAAAGTTTGCTAGTACAGCCCAAACTTTAATATGAAATTCCCACTGTTTTGGCTACCTTCTAAATGCTGAAAGGTAGCACTTGAACTGTGGATCTTATATTGTCACCTTATTATAATTTCAAGATGAAAAGACTTTGTAGTATTATCTTCTGGAACTTGAGCTTATGATATATGAAGAAATTCAGGAAGGTGAAGGACTTAGTTGGGCTCTGATAGCTATTAAGGGTTAAAGGTAAGTCCCAGATCCCTTTTTTGTTCCTAATCAAAAAGGCAATAAAAGAAACAAAGACTGATATGATAGAATGACAGCGCACATGCCAGCATTCTCAATATCTGGTTCCCTGTGTGTGTGAGGGAGAGCCTCAGAAATGCTTTCTAAGACAATTCTACTTCTGAACCCTGCATGGATGCATCTTTGAGATTCCCATTCATAATGGAGCCTAAAAACCCAGTAGGGCAGATATAGGGCAGTTTGATTTTGTGTGATAGTCTTATATTTTCCCATTCTTGTATTCAAAGAGTTAACATATATTTTTGGAACTGTGTACCAAGGTTCTTTGAAACTAAGAAAAGAAGAAAAACAGCAACATTTTCAATTAGTGCATTAAGATGGGACTGGAATTGAGGTGGATCAGAATTTCAAAATGTTGGATTATAGAGTTGTTCTTCTGCACAATAATCAACGTTGTTCTGGGAGAGAGCATAGACCATATGAATATCTAAAATGACAGCACTGTTTTCTTGCAATCCAAATCATTCCCTGGCACACTCAGAGCTATTGGTCTATCTTCCCCTGCAAAAGAGATATTTGCACTTCATTAAAGGAACCATTGCACCTAACTGCTATCGAAAAATAAACAATGTGTATTTGTTCATAATACTCACAAATTCTATTACTGTTGGCATTAAGAAAAATATTTTAAAGGGTATTACTGCTTTGTTCTATTTCATTGGTTTCTTTTTTTCTTCTGGTTTTAAGATAAGTGTCCAGCCAATGAGAGATGAGCTCAGCTTTTAACTTCATTAAGTCAGAAGTCTAGAAGAGAATGTTTGCCAAGCACAAATTTCTTAAGTAAATCAACTGGGAGACAAGAGTATAAGCAAAACAAACAGAAAACTAAAAAACCAAAAAAGCACCTTGGTAGTGTCTAGACTGTTTTCATCAGCTTTGCCTACAAGTCATATTTGCCATCTAGAAGCAGGACAAGGTCAACAACAGCAGGCTGCTAGGACATCAGCATGGGCGTCAAGCTCACTGAAATTCAAAGTTACTGGGCTGGACCAGTGTGGAAGATAGATAGCAGCAGGGTGGAGAAGCAGCTGACAGAGGAGCAGAAATGGAGGGACTGTAAGCACAGTAGGCAAAGAAAGTACTTACTCTAAGGCCTTTAAGCAACAGGGCATAAGTTCTGCCTGCTGGACCTTGATAGCTAGCAGTGAGCAGATCGTGCTGCTGAAGGGCAATCAGAATCTGAGAGCTCCATTCCATGACTGTGCACTGCACACTGTGGAATCCTTGCCTGAACCATGGTGAGGTGTCTCAAAGATGCATAGCAAAATCTTCTCTTTGAGTTACCCAGACAAAGGTCTGTATTGCACTGATTTGAACATTAGTCCACGTTTGCACTAAAATAGATCTTGCTAGAATGTGGCATTATTCTGTCGTGGTTTGCTCACTCCTACGGTTCCCGGAGTTGCCCTGTAGTTCAAACCTCTTTTTAATGCTTTACATTGCCTCATAATTCAGCTTCTCAGGAAAATTTTAAATACTTTCTGTGTCCTTCAACATGTTATTTAAAAGCTGCACTTCTTGCTTTCAAGGTCTGCTGTTATTCGCCATTGTTCTGAAGTGCATTTTCTCCCATTACCTCTGCCTTCCTTTGTCTGTGAACTTGTCAGTAACATGAAGTCTCATAGGAGTTAGGAAATAAAGCCAAGGTCTACCAAATCTTAGTTTATCCCATTGTTGCTTTGTAAAAGCTCACAATTTCTTCCTTAGAAACTTGTTATCAAGTTCATTCTCATTGTGATGGCAGCCAAGTTGATAAGTGCGTATCCAAGTGCATGTTTCTCTCATTAAGCAAGCGACCTGAGGGCCTTATAAGCTTTGATGATGAATAAGACCCGTCTCAAAGAATAAACAGTTAAAATGTGACACTGTAATTTGCCGAGGGTTTTAAACATAACTTTGTTACTAGAAAGTGTGTTTTGATTTTCTTTAATTACTAAGTGTATATTTAAAATTTGAGAATTCTACACTTCTTTAAAACATCTTTAAAATTTTCAGTTTTGTTTTAAAATGAGATTATATAACCCATGTTGTCAGATTTCAAATCTGTAATATCTAGCATGCTTAGTCATGACCTGGGATACATTTTGTTTTATGTAGCATGAAATATTTTAAATAGTGACCCAGTTTTAATATACCATTTTACTTTCCACACAAGCTACAGAATTATTGTCCTTTAAGTAATTGGAAATGATTAAACTTATATTTCTTTTGATAACTGATTAAGAAACACACCTCTGTTTATTTCTATATCTACCTTTTTTGCTACATCTACAATTTTGCTCCTATAGACTTAATGTGGATGTTATAAAAAGTGGGTAAAACAACCCTACTAAGAAAATATTCCCGAGATGTGAAAAAGAAGCCCTAGAAAAGAAATATGCCCTTCCAATCAGAAAGCATATAATGAACCGGATACCAAGCCCTGAACTTTGGAAATCTGTTACAGAATCTACTTTGACATCTCTTTACTTTCCTAATGCCATAGAATTAGGTGAAATAATCTCAAACATTGCCAATTATTAGCAAGATTAAGTAAAAATATATAAGAATGTTTTCAAAAGAAAATTTTCTTATTATGTTTTACTTGTTGATGTTTATTTTATTTTCACTTTCTGTTTATTACCAAGACTATTTGGGAAAGTGTTCAAGATACTTGTGATCAAAGCAAGCAAAACATAAAGCAATGCATTTTAGCTTCCTCCATCACAGAATTCTCTGAGATGTTGAAGCTGTTTGAAACAGGAACATAAGGAGCATTTCAGTTCCCTTGGAGAAATAAGCTATTTCCTATTATTAGTTCTGGAAGTAATTTATCATACAAATCTGTACATAGATTTTTGAGTGATATACTTGGGAATATATTTTGCTGAGAGAAGGTGAAAAATCTTTTAGAGAATAACTGGGAAATTATAATTCTACCTAAACACTAAAAATCAATCTCTAATAAATAAATAAACCCAGCATAAAGCGTTGGTACTTTATGAGTTAAAGCGATCAGTTAGCAACATGAAGAAAACAGCAGGCAGAGTGCATCCCTGTGTTCTGAGATGCTTATCTCAGGTCTCCTTGGCTTCGGGGAGTTTGCTTTAGCTTCAGTCTTTGGCTGGTTGAGGGCTGGATTTGGTGATGAGCTGTTCAGAACTGTTGCTTCTCCAGCCCACAGATTCACAAAGAGGAATGTCTATGCATAGTATCAAAATGGTCCCCCCCCCAAAATAATAAGAGTTTTGGCTCATTCAAAGTAAATTGTGCACTTAGTTTTTGAAATCCCCAACTTTCTCATAAACATGGAAGAGGTTATCTGGGCTTAAATCTAACAACAAAATAAGCAGCTTTCCATTGGATGTATTACATCCCTATATTTTCTAATATTGTATTTTATTCTTTAAAAGGTACATACTTTTATGCAATGTGTAGTGATCATACCCACCTCCAGTACCCACCTCCAACTCCATCCAGTGCCTCTTACTCTATCTCCCTCAGACTTCATGTCCTGTATTTATTTTTGTTATTAATAACCCAGAGTCCAATTAGTGCTGGCCATATCTACTTTGGACTGTTCCTTGCTGCATAGGCAACCTACTGATGGCCATATTCTCAAAAGAAAATAGCTAATCGCTCCATTAGCAGCCATCAACTGCCAATAGCTCCTCCTACAGGGGCCTTGAGAGCCCCTCCCTTTTCCATGCTGGAACTTTAACTGGCTTGGTCTTGTGTGGTTCTTATGTATCACTATATTACTATAAGTGAAATTATGCTTTTATATTAACAAATTTAACAGTTGTATATATAAGTATACTTCTGACAGTGATAGATCCTGTTTTTAACTTCTGTATTTTAACACATAGAAGCAATTAAAGAAATTAAGATTGATAGTGTCCTGATATAGTAGCAACTATAAATGCATTGTAGCTAAGGGAACATTTGTGATGTAAAATGCACAGTCTGATTTCTGATAAAGAACTAAAAAGTACTGTTTTTTGTGGAAGATTGTTAATCCACCACTACTACAGAGAATAAGACAACTACCACATTTATTGAATCAAACTTGAAGCAGGCTTTAATTACGTAGAGACCAGGATCATGGACTCTGGCCAGGTCCATTCATGGACTCCCAGAAAAAGGTGATGAAGTCACATTTTGTAGAGGCTTATAAAGGCAAACCTGTTTCCCATCAGGTTAAGACAGGTATAGGCATACATCCTGAAATTCTTTCTGCCTATAGAACTCCTGCCTATATCCAATTAGGGTCAAGCTGATATCCTGATGTATTTCCTGCCTATGTCCCTCCCACATACATGTGACCAAGCAAATCAGAGCAGTTGGGTCAAACAACCTTGTTTAGGGGAGCAAAACATGTAGCATGTTATCTTTCCTAAACAACAGCCTCCATCATTCCAGGAAGTATCTGTGCTTTCTCAAGGGGCTTATAGGTTCAAGGCAATTTAATTTTATGGATCTCTTAGACACAGTGATTATAACTTAAGACATAACTTTGGCTTTCACAAGAAAAGTTGATGAAATATGAGTTCAGAGCAGGAAGATTTCACAGTGAGTGATACGAGAGAAAATCTCCATGGTATTTCTGACAATAGAGGATGGCCACCCTGCACCTGAGTCCTGAAGAACACTTGGTTGTCAGGAGAAGAATGAGCTGCCTGGAAGGAGGACACTTTAAGGATAGTGGAAGCAAAGGCAAGGAGTTCAGTGTGCTGTGTGTCTAGATGGTTTATAAGTAGTAGGTGGAGATTAAGTAGAAAGGGATTCAGGAGCTGGAAAATGAAGGGCTTTGATTTCAACAGGAAGGAAGTTGGAATCCATCCAAAGTGATAAGACATGAATGATCACTGTAGGATTTATAGCAAGGGTAGCCCAGAGCTATTAGGAGCACACAGTATAGCACAGTGCCTAAGAAGACCTGCCTAGACTGGGTTTAAATCTTGGGCTTGCCAACTAAGAGTTATGAGTTAGGTGAGTTATTTAACCTCTACAAAATACCTGCCTGGTATAGTCATTACTGTGCAACAAATGGAAGCTGTTGCTGCTACTGCTGGCTTCTACTCCCACTTCTTGAGCAGTGTAATTGTAAACTGGATATCATAGAAAATGGCAGGGTAAACTATGTATGGAAAATTGACTGGTGATAGAGAATAAAGGATGTGTGGGGAAGTTCTGTGTTTTAGACATGTTCTATGTTTAGTGTGACAAAGAAAGATCAAGTAGATTCATATCAGTTTGTTAATGACCCAATTTGTTTTCTTGAGTAGTCAAATATGTACATAAATGAGCTAACTAACTTGAAAATGATATATATATAACACAAGGTCAAAGGTAGCAAGCTTGGTACACACTGTAATATTTGAATAAAAGTCTAGTAAAAGAATATTAAACCACTGAGTGTATGAAGGAGAACGCTCAAAACCTATGAGAAAGTAGAGTCATAAAATTGAAAAGGTAAGGAAGGCTAGTGAGCTGGCCAAGCCACTGAAGGCATTTGACACCTGACGGTGTATGTCTGGATTTAATTCCTGACTGCAAGTGAAGGAGGAAGAAATAAAAGGATTGTATAAAGTTGTCTTCTTACACCCCACCACACACTCACACCTCCACACACAGATACACCCCCCCACACACACATGCGCACATGCGTGCACACACACACACNCACACACACACACACACACACACACACACACACACACACACACTACGTATGCACATGTGCCAGAGCATGGACCCCCCCATCTTCTACACACATATCATAATAATTTTTATGTCAAGTATTTCCAGAATGAGTCATTTGTAATTCTGATTGCCAAAGAGATGTTAGTGTTGCTGAGGTAGTGAAACCTCCACAAGGATGAGCAAGCAGGAAGCCACTAACAATCTTCAGAGGAAGTACACACCTTCTTCTGGGCATGGGAAGAGTGTGTCTTCCCAGAATTTGCCAGAATCATCATGTTTGGGAACTTATTTCTAAACTACATTCGGACTGTCATCCAGTCATTCTTACTCTTGCTCAAATGAATGACCCGAGAGAACAAGCAGATAAGGAGGACTCTGGGTGAACCAGCAGGCAACAAAAAAACAATTCATTGACCACACCCAGAGAGTTTAGCTGGGGAACCCACAGAAGTCCTCAAGAGTGTCACTCAAGGATATAATAGAAATATATGTAATAAAGCATCTTAAAATAAATCAACTAACAAGGATTAGCTTCACTATGCTATTGAGAAAAGAACACGTGAGACAACACAGCCTTCCCATTCCCAGCCCTGGAACAGGGGATACAGTGGCTGTCATGGAGGAGAGGGACTAAAGACAACAAGCAAAGCTGTGTCCCCCTAACACCGCACAAGTGTGCACACTTGTCCATATCTTCAATAAAATCCAGGGGCCTGGGGGAAGAGTGTGTTTATAAATTACAGAACACAGTTGTTAATTGTTTTTGGCTGATAATTTATTCTTTCTGTGTCTGTTTGTATGTCTGTTAAAGGATGTTACATAATAGTATTCATATCATCTGTCCCTATAACCCTCTGCATGACTAAAGGCATCTCTTGCTCTCAGGCTGTTAATTATTATGATTACTCTGGCAAAAAGGAATAAATGTTAAGATAATTTGCAATAGCCAGTAGTTCTATTATGTGTGCTGCCTTGTGACATCATGATAATTAACCTTAATGGCAAGGACCCTTTGTTTTAGGTCCACAGCAGAAACTGTCAGCCCAGGAGTCCTATATGTACCCTCCCCCATGTTTCACAGTTTTCCCAGCATGAGGTACATGCTGGTGGAAGAAATAGAGAAGAGAAACATATGAAGGAAAAGAACAATTTGTGCAAAACCATGCCTAAATACCTGGACAGAGTCTATATAAATTTTGAGTAATATATGGCAATTAATTTTCAAGAAATAGTAACTTACTCTTATTTATTTCATAAATAATTTAAATGTTTCTGGAAAGCCTAATCAGATCTATTTTTCAGGTAAAGGACAATCTCAGTATCACCTTTAAAAATCTATTTTCCTTTGTATCTTAAAGAAAATGTAATTTACACCGATTCTTGTTGAATTTACTTAGCTCTACACAATTTCATTTTTCAAGTACTTTAATAATATTTTCTATGGCCCAGATACTTTCATAGTAGTATTAACCATATAGACGAGTTCCCAGCAGTTCACCCCTTAGTGTTATTGAAAACAATTTTTAAATCTTCTATTTGTCTTTTTCTGGATACCCTCTCTAATAGGCTGTAAATGTGTAATAAAATACCCTAATGGCTGCACCTTGAGAACTCAACCTTATTCTAATTGCTTTGATGCATGGGCTAGCAGGATAATTGATTGACACTAAGACTACTCAGTAAACAGCCAGCTAACAGAATTAGATTAATGAAAACATATGGTAATTACAGCTGTGCAGAACAACTTGAAATCTACAATGTAGCTTCAGGGTAAATAATCAAAAGTCTGATCAAAGAGCAATTAGACTTAATAAAAGTCTTATTGTGCAATTAGGATTAAGAGAGGCTGAGAGATAAGATTGTAAAGTTTTCAAAACACATCTGATGAAAACTCACTGCATTCTGTAAAATATTTATTCTAACATTATGGAGTAATTGCATTTTTAAAGAAGATTATTTCAAGTATGTTTTATGACATTGCTTAAGAAATGTTTATTGTAGGGATCTTTTTGTCTTATGGTATGTTTTTTGCAACATGTTCGCTTTAACTGATGAAATACTGTGGAGAATGAACCAGGAACCTTGGCCTCTGGCGTGGCTTTCTGATGGAAAATTGAATTATGTAACTTAAATAGAAAAGTTTTTTTCTGGACAGTTAGGGAGAGAAAGAGAGGGGAAAGCAAAGCACAAATGATGTAATTATAATATAAAAAATAGAAGAGATAATTTAAAAGTAGATTCACAAAAGTTAAAGGAAGAAAATGGCTACTTTTTGAATATTCAGAGATACTGTCAATTACTTCCCAAACTTTATAAATTTGAAGAATTTATTGTATGTGCTTAAATCTGGAAATGTTTTGGTTTTGTTATACTTCCTGTACTCAACCCTATAATATTGCCTTCATAAATGAAAGTGTGTATTTGGTTTTTCATCTTATTGCCTTCTTTTGCAGAAGAATTAAGCTGGAAGGAAAACTATAATTTATAAGCTGCAAACACTGGCCTCTCAACTCCTAGCTTGATTCAGGAGGCAATAATCTATGCTCAAAGGCCACACAGAACAGTATGCATTATAGTCAATCTATCCACACATACCTTTAGATAACACAGCAGCCCGGTTACTGGGTTCCTCTGTGTGTGGAACTGGGATTTGAGGCATTGTCAGCATTAGAGAACGGGTAATGATCACTGCTGGAAGTGGGTGTGCTGTGAACTCTGCCACTTTAGAGGTTTTCTTTGGTTTCCCTAGTACATTGGGCTAAGAAAATTCTAGTTTGTGTCCCACCTTTCTGGAGTGAGGGTCACCTGGACATTTGGTCTAAGAAGCTTATCACTGGGCATCTGTCCCATGCTCCCCCCTCACTTCCTGTCCACTACTTCCTGCCACCTTCATTGTCAGTCAGTGAAGAGCAGGTGGCTCTTCTGGTGGTTCCCTGAGTTCTGTGGGAAGGGATTTGATGAAGACATCCCATTTAGAACAGTGTGTTCCAATCTCTCTCTCTCTCTCTCTCTCTCTCTCTCTCTCTCTCTGCAAAGTATCTGATTGTGGGTCACTGTATTTTTACCCGTCTGTGCAGGAAGAAGCTTCTCTGAAAATGGCTGAATGAGGCACTGATCTATGAGTATGCTTAGTGGTAACAAATCAAACTAACTCTGTCTGAAAGACATGCATTGAATGCAATAGACGTTCCAGAGATAGTGTAAAAAAAACGAATACTCAAAATAATGGGTTATAGTTTCTTATTCAACTGGAATGCAAAAAATCGTTGATTTCTGCACCTGATTATTATTATCATTATTCTAAATACTATTAAAAGCAATTCAACCTCCATATATTTTTATAATGATTTGATTAACTTGCATCCCGTCCTGCCTCAATGTACTTTTACTTCATGTGTCTCTAGTAGCTAAAGATTTTGGGGGCATTTCATATATGCTTGTTAGACATTTGTGTTTCTTCTTTTGAAGTGTTTAGTTCATTTGCTCATATATTCATGAAATATTTACTTCTTTGGTATTTAAATGCTTGTGCTATTTATTATTAACATCTCCAAGATAAATAACTGGCTCAGCTTTTTACCTTGCGTCATTTTACCTGTCTCTTCACTCTGATGACTGCTTTCTTCGATGTGTGATAGCTTTTTTTAAAATTTTATGTGATGTCATTTCTCACTTCATGCTGGTATTTCATAAGCTTTTTGGATTCTATGAAGATTTGCAGGAAATACTAACCTATAGCCATACTTTGAGGTGTTTCCTCATCTTTTCCTCTAGAACTTTTGCCTTCAGATCTTAAAGAGTTTGGCTCATTCTGAGTAGGGTTCTGTGAAGGATGAGATACAGGGGTCTAAGTTCAGTCTTCTACTCATGACTATCAAGTTTTCCCAGCACCGTTTCTTAAAGAGGCTGTCATTTCTGAATGCGTGTTTGGATGTTGTGGAGAGGAGTCAGAGGCTTTAACTGAATGACTTTATTTCTGTGGTTCCAGCATCACTGTTATTTCTCAGGATTATTTTGCTTCCATAAGAATTCTGGGTTAATATTTTCAAATTCAGTGAAAATAACACTGGGATTTTTATGCAGAGTTGACCACAGATCACTTTTGTAGTATGGTTGTTTATAGAGTATTGATCATGCTGTTCTATGTACAGAGAGTCTTTAAATCTTCTTGTACTAACTACAATTTCTTTGATATTTGGTAGTTTATAAAGGTTAAACAGCTACTTGTTAGATTTGTTCCTTGGTGTCTTCATTCTTTTTGAGATTACAAAATGAATTGTTTTTATTATTGGCTTCTCTGCAGATTTTTATTAATTTTTACTGATTTTTATGCTGATGTTGTATCCTGCAACATTAATAATTTATTTTATTAAATGTAAAATCTTTTGGTGGACTATCAGTGTCTTCTCAACAGAGGATCATGTCATCTGAAAGAGAATCAGTTGACTTCTTCTTTCTTAGTATTGCTTTTATTCCTTTTCTCATTATGAATAAATTTTCAAATGCTGTACTGTACAAATCAGATTGGAATTGAGATCCCTGTTGTTCTGATCATAAAGTCAACATTTTCTGGTTTTCACAGTTTAGTGTGAGTTTAGCCACAGGTTTCTTCCATGCATAGTGTTCATTATAGAGGAATATACTTTCTTTCTGGTTCTTCAAGACTTTTAAACATAGAAGGATAATGGATTTAATACAATATTTCTTCTATGTTTATTAAAACAATCATGCGATTTTTGTCCATCATACCATTTATGCTCAACATTACATTTATCAATTTTCATGTATTAAATTATTCTTGCGCTCCTCTTACAATACTGACTGTAGCGGGAATCCACGAGAGTCTGGGAGAAATTCAAAAGAATTCATTTAGATGTGTAATAGGGGTAAACACACCCTGATACAGGACAGGTTAGATGTCTCTGCAGTTGTTCCACCCAAGTGGAAAGAGCACTGGCAACAAGCCGCCTGCTCTGCTACCTTCCAAGAAAGAGAGCAAGAAAGCAAAGACCCTTCCCCTTCCTCACTCCCAAAGCTCTTCAGTTATGATGTAGCAGAAAGACCACACCCTAGGGCCATGCCCCAAGGCCACAGGCACAATGATTTCCACAGCCAAAGATCACGGTCTGTAAATATTTTCCCATCGCTGTGCACCGAGGACATGGTCTATAGTTTTCTTTCCAGGTTGCGCTTCTGTATTTTGGTGTCAGGGTGACACTGGATTCTTAAACATTTTGAACGCATTTCTTATCTTTCTAATTTATGGGATAATCTAAAAAGTATTTTATGATGTTTCTTTAAACCTCTGATGATGTTCACCAATGAAACTGTCTACTCTAAAGCTTTTCTTTTTCTTTTTTTTTTCGAGACTTCATAGATTGTGTCTTTTGGGGATTAACTTTAGCAGTTATTATCAATAAATGATTTATTCTATATTATCTATTTTATTGAATGTACTTTAAAATAATCCTTAATGACATTCTGTGTTTCAACTGTATCTACTGTGATATTCTTTGTAGATGTCTAATTAAAAATTGGATCATTGCTTACTTTCAGATAATTTAATGAAGGTTTTGAGATTCTGTTCAATTTTTTCAAGGAACTGATTATTTATTTCACCAATTTTTCATATTTTTGTTAAGAATTTTTTATTATTTCTAACTATATTGTTTAGTATTTTTTCTTCACAAGTTTTTGATTGGTTTGTTTTGTATTTATAAAAATTTGATATTTGCCATTAAGCTATTTATTTGAGCATTCTTTGACTTTTGTAATGTCAGAACTCAACAATTCCAAACTCATTTCTCATATAAATATTGGAGGTTTTTCATCTTTTCTTACAGATAGTTTTCAGGCTTGCAATAATTTGATATTTTAGTTAATATAGTGCCAATTTCTTTGCTTGTGTCCAGGCACTGATGCAGTATTGTAAGTACTTTTAAGTACAATAAAATCTTACCCATTTACTATTCTTTCATTTAGTCATTCTTTATTTGACCGAAGGCTTATAATGCACCTGGTTCTGAAGCTACAGTCCTGTAATCAGACAACTTCTTTTAGAAGGGTTCTGGACTGGTGGAATAGACAGAACATACACTCAAGTGCACACACCTACACCTACACACACACACACACACACAAACACACATGCACGCACACATACATGCATGGGTCCCTAGAAGGGATGTCTCAAGTGAGAAAAGAAAAGAGAATGAGGAACAATCATAGGGTTGTGTCAACGTTTTGTGGTTTGGTAAGAAATGATCAAGCCAGTAAATTATATGGTGAGACAAAGACAGAAAGGAAACCTGGGGGAAATTATCATGAAGCCAAAGGAAGAGGAAGTATCAGCAGTGACAATTTTATGACATAGTGAAGCATAGCATATCATGACCATTGTTCTGCAAAATCTATTAATAGTATTTATTGGTTCTGGAAATTGGAACACCTAACAATAGCATTTGCATCTTACAAGGACACATTTGCATTGTCACAAAAGACAGTGTGTCTCTCCTCTGCCTTCTTTAGATTTGGTTCTCTCTTCTTCTGGGATCAACTAGATAGGTGAATGGGTTGTAAACAAACATTGAAGCTAGATTTTAGGTTGCAATGTGTACAACTGATGATAAACTGTATTTATTCATTAAGGAAAATAATATGAGCAAAGAACAGTTTTGGAAAGTCGTGTTTTGTTTATGCTTTAGATGGTTATCACTAGTGAGACATGTGTATATCCAAGTACAGATGTGAAAGACGGTGGCAACGACAGCTACGACACAGAACTCTCATGTCAGCAGTACCTGTGAGAAGAAATAAGGTGAAGATGAAGTAGCATTAGCACATAATGCGTAACAAAGAAATGCAGTGCATGTGCACAGTGGACTTCAGCTGGAAAGAAAAACGAAGCTGTGAAATTCACAGCTAAATGCATGGAAGTTGAAATAAGCATCTCAGTAAAGTGACCGAGACCTAAGTACCTACATAGTCTCTTCCATTTGTGGATGCTGGCTCTGAAAACTTGCATGTGTGTGTTTAGGTACGCGTAGGAGAAACTAGCATGGGGGCATGCGATGTTTCAAGAGCTGGATAATAAAGCACAGGTGAAGTGAAAGGGGTAAGGGTCAGGAAAGGCAAAATAGGGGACGATTAGAGGGAAGGTAGAGGAAGAAGTATGAAGAGAAATAACTAACACTAAAATTCTTCAAAACCTCATACGAGAACCTCAAAGTCAGTACCACATAGTTAATAGTGTCTCTACCAATAACATGATAGTATATTGCAGTTAGGCCTTCATTTTTAAAATAAATATAGAAATACAATTAAAACAGTTGTTTCTAATTTATGCTATCCTTGATATCTTATATGAGTCATTAACATTTTTGTTTTATTTGAGTTCGTTATTGCTTTCTTTAATATGAACTGTGTTATTTTGAGGATTTATTTTGCTAACTTGCAGCATCCCTTAAAGTTAATATCCGATTTGGAAACTCCCATAAGAGAAAGAACTGTATATACACATGTCCATTTGATATTTAGATTTCCAGCAATAACTATATGTCCTCAATTTCGACAAAATAAGATACACTAGCATTTTTATTTTAATAATTAGATGGCAGCATTTGGGGAGCATCAATACAAATAATTCAGCTCAAAAAGATAAAACGAAAGAGAAACTGATGCAGAAGGAAAGAATAATAAAGAAAATTCTCCCAAATGTGATGATCTGTGGAGAGAAAGTGATAAAGAGAGATGGTCAAGGTATTTTACTGATGTTATAGAAACAAAGGAAGGCTGAGGGAACAGACTAAGCCAGATCCCAGGCAATCGAAGAGTGAACGGGGAAAAGAGAAGCTGAGAATGGCAGATAACCACTAATGCTTGGAAAAGAATCGAATATTTTAAAACTGAAAAAAAAAACATAGTTGGAGGAAAAACTGATAAACAGGTAACTATTAAAGTCAAGCAAGTACATTTAATAAAATATGAATAATTTTTCAAGGAAGGAAGAAAGACGTTAAAGATAAATAAAGCAAAATAAACATAAAAAATGGAATTAAGAGTACCTGATGCAGGTACATGATCTAGTGTCAGAGGATTACTAGACTTTTGAGTTTGTTAAAAATAATGGCTGCTAGAATTAAAAGTAAATGAATGGTATAAAAGTAAGATCAAGTTTATTGATAGGAAACAGAGATTGCAATGTAAGAATCCCAGTGAGAAGAGCAGCATGTGGTCATGGCATTAAATTCTGAGTTGTAAGTCTTGAATCAGCATAGATATGCTTAACCTGGTTCGTAGTTTCCCAAGGTTGCTATGGAAAGTGTCAGTCACCAGAGGGAGGCACTCAGTACTCGGTTGTGTTGCTGTGGCTGCTGTGTGCTTTGAATGTCGCTTCTATTACCTGACCTAGTGTCCTGGCTTCTGAACCTGTCTAGGTTTATGAGCTCCGGGAACACCCCTTTCTAGTATCTCTGAACCAAATAGTCTTATAACAAAGGTCCCCATTTCTACAATGGAGTGAGTTGAGATTTTCCATTTTATTAGCTATTTACTACTGTATTCATACCTATGCTGATGACCTTCAGTTTCTGGACAGAACAAAACATAAATTTGCTTTGATTCTATCTTCTGGATTGTGGCATGGTATCTGAAAGATATAAAAGACATGAAGTGTTGTCTCCTGTCCAGACCAACTTTTAATACTTACTAGTTATACATCATGAGCACATTTAAATCATAGAAGAATAGATTGGGAATATAATCTATATTAGTAGCATATAAGTTTTTTCATCTGTTATATGAGAAGAAAAAGAAATAGATTGAGCTAAAGTAACATTTTAATAAAATACATTATTTTCATATTAAGTACACATTCATAATTTAATATTAGATAAAGTTTTCCTTACTTCATTTTATTATATCATAAAATGATCCCAAGTTATAATACATTCTTTCTTATTTTTAGTATTCTCACAAACTACCACTAAATTGATACATGATAACTTTCTCAGCCATTCCTCTCTTATTTAACATATAGTTTATTTCAACTTTTATTCTCATTTTAATGCTTAATGAACATCTTTGGGAATACAGTTATCAGTGTAGGGTTTGTTCCCTTAAGATATATACCTATGATAATCATTCCTAGATCAAAAGGTAAGACCATTTCTATGAATTTTTATATTCTTTCAACAAAGGTGGTAGAATGTTATAATGTCTCTTTCAGAATCATTCCACCTTTTCAGTCACTGGGTATATTTTTCCCATACATAGAATATATGAAAATACATAAATGACAATTGTTTACAATTGTTTGGATAGAGTAATTTCTAATTAATAACAATAATCTTGCAGAATTACAATACTTAGATTTGTACATTTATATTTTTAAAGATATCAGTAATATGCTATGAATTAAAACTCTTGTAAGGAATCAGCATATTATCATTTGATCTGTATATTGTTCTAGACTGGGTAGTGTCTGTGGTGTTTAGTCCACATAAGAAGTTTCAGTTTTATTATATAAACGTCTAATAAAATTTTTCATCGCATAAATTGTAAAGCAATGCTCTTCTTCCTGTTCTATTATAGAATATATTGGTGGCCATAAGTTTGGGCACTGCAGTCACTGTACCCTTGTAAAAACCAAGTTTGTTCTCTGCTTGTTTTCTTGATAACCTGACCTCTTGGTTTCATTATCTGGGAAAAAACCAACTGTCTGAAAATAGATGAGCATTAGCTATAAAATACACAGTTTTGACATTAACACAGTCCAAGTATTTACTGAAATTTAACTTATCAATTAAGTCTGGGTAAACTACTATTTTAAGGTACAAGAGAAATAAAATAATAAATAACTTATTTTTCTTATGTTGTCCTCTTTTAGAGACTCATGCAGTTTTCGAGTTGTTAGCATTTAGGGACCGTGGTAGTTTAAATGTAATTGATCCAATAATCTCATAGGGAGTGGCACTATTGCGAGATGTGCTCTTGTTAGGGAAAGTGTATCATTGTAAGAGCTGGTTTTGAGGTCACTTTTGCTCATGCTTGACTCAGTGTGACCCCCAGTCCACTTCCTGTTGCCTTCTGATCAAGATGTAACCAATACCATGTCTGCCTGTATGCCACCATGATCCTTGCCACCTAAATTAAATGTTTTCCTTTATAAAAGTTGCCATGGTAATGGTGTCTCTTCACAGCAATAGAACTTCTAACTAAGACAGGTATTTTCATTGCAGGAATAAGATATGGAATAATAAAATCTTCAATAAGAATACCAACCATATAAACATGAATGTGCTTTAGCTATAAATGGTGGAGATCAAGGCTTCTGTTCACAAGTGTCATGACAGCACTTAATTACAGCTTTTGCTATTTTGGCACAAATATCTCATTTGATGCAGTGTGTTTCAGCTGGTTTATGCTGGAATTTAGTGAACATGGCCTCTGCTTCCAGAATGGATAGTACGGATCTCTATGGACATGTTGTGATATGTTGCTCTTTCTAGCATTGTTGGAGTTGTCTCTTAAATAGCTCTGTATGTGTGTATAAAAGAAGCACTCTCTATACAGCAGAACACTTTTTTTTGTATTTATCTTGGAACCAACATATTTTCTTCCATATAATTATATTCTATAACCATCATCTATTCATATAGCACTCCACAGTTCTGAAAAGCAACTTAACAAGCATTCATTTTCTCTTTGGCTAGTAAATGTTGCATATACATGTATGGGTGTCATAACAGTGATCAACTGGCATGCTGCTTTCTTTATCCTTAACATAAAATGATTTTAATAGCTGCCACTTTTTACTATATTTATGCTTTTTCAAGCACCCTCACAGTTTGAGAAAGTACTTCTTTTAATATTCAACTCAAGCCCATGAGGAAAGACATGAATATTGCTAACTTAAAATTTGAGAACTGAGATCCCAAAGTATTAAATGTAATTCCCTATTATCACCTTAATGTAAGGCAAAACGGGTTTAGAAACCTTTTCAATAGCTATCAGCTTTGTTCTTAGCATTCAAGCTTGTTGAACTTTGGCCTTGCATACATACCAAGATAGAGGTGAGATCTGTTTTTTTTTTAATTGAAAGAAAACAGATAATTCTGTTGAGAAATGTGCCAAGAAAATTTTTTTATGAAATAACAAAAAATAGGGGCTAGAAACTGGTTATGTGGTAAAGATCACATACTGTTCTTGCAAGAGGACCCAGGTTTGGCTCCCATCACTCATGTTAGGCAGCTCACAACTGTCAACAACTTCAGCTTCTGGGAATCAGATGTTTCTGGCCTCTTAGAGCATACTCACTGATGTACACATAACCCCATAACCCCACATAGACACACACACACACACACATACACATTTAAAATAACATAAATCTAAAAATAAATCAATTAGTTATTTTTAACATTCAATTATTCTATAAGTGCCATTTTTCTGTTAAGGTAGAAAGAAAAAAAAGGTTTACAGAATCTACTAATGTCACTTTCTATAGTGGCTTGGAAAATGACTGTGTGAGCAAAAAGGCATTGCAGCAGAGATTACAGTCTAAACTTGACCGTGATAGCCCTGTGGTTAAAAGAGAAGCCTGACTCCTGGAAGCTGCCCTCTGGCTTTCACATTGTATTGTGGTAGACACACAACAAATAAATAAATGATGCAATAAAAACGTTATTCTTCATATTAAAAGATGGAGTTCTAGTAATTCATCCTCCTGTAACTCGACCATGGCAGTAAAGAACATGCAGATGAGTAGCAAGAGAATGACGTGGGCATGAAAAGCTCAGAAGTAGGGCAGTTCACTCTACAAAGTGAAGAACCATCAATCATTCGAGAGAGAGAGAGAGAGAGAGAGAGAGAAGGAACTGTAAGAACTGATTGACATTCATAGCCACACCTACCTTGAATCAATTTCTGAACCAGGCTGCTTGCTGTCTGCTGCTCTGCTGAGGGAGATTCACTTTGCATTTCTATTGCTGTTTGTTTCAGTGAGAGAACTGCCGACAAGTATGGGAACATTTAAGTACCTTATCAATAAGCAGACTCTCTTTTGACATTATATTTTATTATGGCTTACTTCATAACCAACAGAACCCGAAGTTAGGGTCATACATCACATTCCTTCTTGCCAAACATATTTTCCTTTGTTACTTGTAAAATATGATGTAGTTCCATACTCAGACATCCATCTTCCAAAGGGATTGACCATGAAAACAAATGAAAGGAGAGTTGATTGTCATCCATAAGGTAATGACTGAAATTACAATTTAAAAAGGCTACTGAAGTTCTACAGTTTTTACATGGAATACGATAGTATAAACTGTTTATTTTTATTTACTCAAAGTTGAATGTTTATGGAAACAAAATAGTAGTTATATTGTCATAGGGTAACATTCACTTTCATAATGTAACTAGTTATTAGATATTCAGCTAGACATAGTAGTGAATATGAGGCATAATTTTGATATACAAACTCATAAATCAAATTGAGTCTTCATGGAATAACTGATTATAATGTAATAGTGTTAGATAGTCCCAATATGTTTATATTTTTTATTTATTTCAGTTTCATCTATTGGTAACTCAGCAGGAAGTTCAACATTTTTCTCATAAAGCATTGTTTTGTATTACTATTTTTCTAGAAGAAATAATTCTTAAATGTAGAAAAATAAATTTCCAACTTCTGTTCTTTATTATTCTTGATAAAGTCTTTAGAATATCTCTCACAAATCTTGCTAACTTTTCTTCATTTTTTTTCTTGTAGTTGAGGGGCAGTGCACTACCTTGTCTTATCCAGGCATGGCAGCAGTCTACCTGAGCAGGAAGCTGAGGGAAAACAGCTTCAATGATTGACCTGAGGGAGAGGGAGCAAGCTGACGGTTGCCAGGGCTGTCCACTCTTACATCCTGTCCTCCAGCAATGGTCCACCTCCTAAAGATTCCATAGTTCCTCCATACGTGTCCACAGCTAGAGACCTCTGCAGGTCATTTCTCATTCAAATTCCTATAGCTATGAACACAAATTGAACAGAACTATAAAGACAAAATTCAGTATGAGAACCACTGGTTTACATAAACCTAAAGATGTCTTCTGGTTACACCATCCATTGTAGAAACTTTAGTTCTCCATGGGATTCTTTAGAAAAAAAATCAAACTGTGCTTGTTTAATCCTTAGTATTTTCTTTTCTGCTATTAACTCTTCTAGCTAAGATTAGACTCCCTGATATTAAAGCAAATACTCACTGCCTCCTAGTGTCATCAGGAGAAATCTTTGTTCTTAGAAATACTGAAGGTGGGGGTTCAGAAAAGGCTTTCATCTTTACTATCATTTATATAACTACATAACAAATTACTTAAATGATTATGCTCAAAAAGTTTATTCAGCCCCCAGATCAGTCATAGGTTAAGACCGTGGTTTTGGAAAAGAAACCATGATGGTCTGAGACAACTAGAACTTTCTTCCCTGAGATCCACCTAGACAGAACTCTTACTTTCCCTTACCTCTAAATGTGACTCTCTGGAAATGAGACCACACTAGGATAACTAACTGAGCTGGCTAGCAGGCGCTTTTATAATATTCTAGCGGGTCCCCAATTCAATATCATTAATGTCCTCATTAAAGGGCAAAACTTAGATGCCAAACTAAACATGCATGTGTAAGATGATGTGAAGATAATCAGAATGAATGTGGCTACCCAGTAACCAACGAGACACCTTAGTCTTCCTAAAAGGACAATCCTGCGGACATAGTCTTTGATGCTGTGCAGCTCATCCTCACATTCAAGACAAGAAATGTCTGTTCTTTGGACCTCTCAGTCTGTAGTCTTTGGTTTAAACAGCACAAGTGGATTTATAAGGGGTTTAAAGGTGGAAGTGAGGACTTTAAATGTTGGATAGGCACCTGTCCATTTGCCAGACAGAATTCTCCTTCAGATTTGGTACTGTCTGAGCCATCACGGGACACAACAAGCAGTTTATAAACAGTCTCCCTCAGATGACTACCTCGAGTTCTTGTGACCTCACAGCAGAACCTTTAATAACATTTTGGTGACCCTGCTTTTACTGTTCCAGTATATTTTACTTCAACCATAATAAGCAAAGATTGGAAGAAATTACAAATATTTGGAAAGATAAAAGGCAAGGAAATTACTTTGAAGCACACTTTATAAGATCCTGTAAAGTTAGCCAAACAACATTTTGGGCAAAACTGCCTAGGTTTTTAAAGTGGATGTTCAAAACAGATAATATAGAAAATTGAAATGAATCTTCCTAAAATTACTCCTACCATTACATCTGTTCTTTGAGGATAGGCAAATGCAAATTATACTGCTTCATCCTCCCAAGGAGAGGTCAGAGCTTTAAAGTGGCTCTCACGACACTGAAGAGTCAAATTGCTCTTGTCCATAATTAGTTCAGATGTTACTTCAAATTGACTTTGGTCCTGTTATTGAATCAAGAAATCCAGTGCTGAGGGAATCAACTGTGTGAATGCTCCCAAATGGAAACGCTAGATTACCATTTATATAGTGCCACAGCAAAGGAACTTAGTGTCCACATTGAGTCTCTGCTTTCAGGCGGTGGTGGTACATGCCTTTCATCGCAGCACTTGGGAGGCAGAGGCAGGCAGATCTCTGTGAGTTTGAGGCTGACCTCGTCTACAAATTGAGTTCTAGGACAGCCAAAGCTATATAGAGAAACCCTGTCTCGGAAATAAAAATAAAAAATAAAATAAAACAAAAAACAAAAACACTGGTCAGTCTCTGCTTCTCACAAAGCCCAGATCCAATACATGAAATAGTAATGACATGCCCAATTTGTGATCTTGAACCAAATCTGTGAAAATGAACACCATTGAAATTTTTTGTTTGTTTTATTTTTGCTTCCTCAGTTTAAAGCTCCTTTCTGTATGTGTTAACTCAGCTTGTCTTGGTAGAATATTATCCTTTGCATCACACCATCAACACACCCCTCATGTTCACAGTCCAGCAGTCATCAGGGACTTGCCCTCTGGAAGCTGTGCAAAATGAAACATGGAGACCAGCTCTGCCTAGTAGCTACTTACCAGAAAATTGGGAAAACTCTATACAGTGTTTCAGTTGGACTGAGAAAGTGTCTTAATTCTCACTGCTTATTTTTGCTTTTTCCAAAAAGGAAGTTACTACTTTCTAATTCTCACTTGAATTTTTTTAAAGATTTATTTATTGTATATACAGCACTCTGCTTACATGCACGCCTGCAGGCCAGAAGACGGCACCAGATCTCATTACAGATGGTTGTAAGCCACAATGTGGTTGCTGAGAATTGAACTCAGGACCTTTAGATGAGCAGGCTGTGCTCTTAACCACTAAGCCATCTTATATTTTTAACTAATGAAATTATCAACTGTCATTAAGGCTTTATACTCAAAACAACTAGGACTTTTCTTAATCACTTCTTATAGCTTAAAAAGTTCACTCTGCTCATGTGACTTGCACAAAAATAAAAGGAAACAGTGGAAAAGCTCATCTGTTTTTGATGCAAAATAAAGATAAGAAATGATGATCCCACTGTTTAAAGGAGCTGTAGTTCCGAGAGTGCATATCGAATATTATTCCTAAATTGTTCACAGACTTGGGGACATAAAGTAGGATGCCTACAGAAAAGTCCCATCCATTTCATGCAGGAAATTATTTGCAATAGATACCTGCTTGGAAATGGAAGAACAACTTTTTCCAATGAAGCATTCCTGGATAGCAACCACACCATAGGCCAGACCCTTGGACAAAAGCAATTGGCCAAACAGAAAACAAACCCCATGTTTCTTTGTGTGGTTTTTGCTTTGATTTGCTTTGATACTTACTGACTTATTGCTTTTTGTTTGTTTGTTTGTTGATTTGTTTTTATTTCAGTTTTGTGGAGTTTTCTTGAGAGATAAAGAAAATATAAAGTTAGGTGGGTAGGGAAATCTGGGAGTAATCAGAGAAGTTAAAGAATATGATCTCTTTATATAAATATATATGTATACATATTTATATAAAATGTGTATATAAAATTTAAAGAATAAAACAGATTTTACAGACATACACACACATACTCCAGTCTTTCTTCTCAGGTAGCTGAGACCTACGTACACACACTTGGCATCATTATGTGGGGTACCAGTTGAGCAACCAGCAGACCCTTATGTCTAATGCTCTTTCTCCATGTGAGTTCTAGTTGTGTTTGAGTTGGGGATCAAATGATAATCTGTATTGCTGCCTTATGTTCTCCAGCAGTCTCTGTTTCTGTCCAGCTATTAAGTGAACAAAGAAACAAAGCAAGTAACTTGGGTATCAAAGGAAGAAACAAGATGCAGGACCTAATCTATTTCATGCAAGCTACCTGTGTCATTAAAAACATTTATCTCAACTGTCCAGTAGACTCTTTTGATGGCTTTTGGAACCCTATACCTCCTACTGGGTTGCCTTGCCTGGTCTAAATAAGGGGAGGTGCTTAGTCTTACTGCAACTTGATATGTCATGCTTTGTTGTTAGCCACGGGAGGCCTGCCCTTTTCTGAATGGAAAACAAGGAGGAGTAGATGGNNNNTGGGAGGTGGAGGGGAGGGACTGGCAAGAGAGGAGAGGAGGAAGGGAAAACGGTCATCAGTATGTAAAATAAGTAAATATTCAAAAGATTATCCCAACAGCGATAAATAACTCAAGCTGAACCACAGCTGCCTATAAGTGAGCTACCCTTTCACTGCCTTTCCTCTCTATTTGCCTATATTCCATCTACCAACATTTCAGCATTTCAAATCTGTTCTCTGAGAACCTTGTACCCTCGTCTCTTTTGTTCCCTAAAATCCATTGAGTCAGTGGGAGGAGAGCATTCACGGGAGCATGGGCAGACATCTTCTGAATGAAACAGACTTATTTCCCTGTAGCCATCACCTTGCCTGTACTCATGACAACCTGAGTCTGCTTCTGTCTAGAAATAATCTCCAGCTAAGAAAAAGCTCTTGTCCTCTGGGAAGGTGACTTTAATTGGCTCAAATTTACTGTCCCATTGCCATCCTCTGGACAGTACCTAAATGGGAAAGTCAGGCTTTAATTTTCTCTTTAGGTTTTCAAAACAGGGTTTCTCTGTGCAGCCTTAGCTATTTGGGAACTCACTCTGTGGTCCAGGCCAGCCTTTAGTTTTCTTTGATATTTTTCCTTTTGTCTACATTTCCATGTTTTAACAGACATATTTTAATTATACTGATAGACTGACTCAAGATACTGTCTTATCTGTTTTTTCAACATTTAAATGACTTTATATATCTCCGATTTCATGCATTTTGGTAGTACAATGTGTTTGTGCAAACCGAATAGAACATTTCTTTTAGAGTGTGTTAAATGATGAGGAAATTTGACAAGAACTCCAGAATTTACAACCTTAGCTCCAGTATACCAAACTCAATTATATCATAAAAGTTGTGTTATTTATTTAATTTTTTTCCTTTCCTCCTTTCCTTCCAATTCAATGCTTTGGCTTGGATCTCAGAATTTTTATGCCTTGTCCTCATCGTTGGATAAGAATGTATAGAAGAATGAGGAGATTTGAAATGGTTCTTGATAAGACCCAGTCCCATAGCGCTCCTTGGCCCTCCACTTTACCTGTGAATAGACTTGGACCACAATTTACCTGTGGAGAAATTAAGTGTATAAAAAGAGAGGATTAATATTGCAGGGTAGAAGGCTGCATGGTGTCTACCCTGAGTAAGACAGAGGCTAAGTATCTTTTAACAAATGAGATACAATAGCCTTTCAACAGGTGATGCACAGTACAGCCATTCCACACACTTGCGATGGGTACACAAATACACTCAGAACAAAACAGAAATTTATTTCCGATTTCTAAAGCTACAAGCCACCTCACACTTTCCCATTTACTATTTATTTACCTTTCTGTATATTTGTTGACTATTTTATTACTCTATATAATTTGGATAGAGTCGATTAAAACCAGAATAGGTCAGCAGTACTATTACAAAGAGGAAAAAAAAATTGTTGAATCCAAACATACTGACACTCTATCTGATATAAGACTTTTAGAAATAAGTAAATAAATAAAAATAAAAGAAAATACATTTTTGTGACTTACTCAACTTTAATGACTGCTTTATCTGTTTAACATTTCATGTTCATAAGATCATAGTCCATAAGATCATCTCCCTTTGTCTCTTCATATTCATCTTTTTGAAATTATAAAATTTTTAATAATGCTATAATTGGCTATAAGTTCCATACTATGCATATTTTGTACGTGTACTGTATGTAATTCAACGCCCTGTGTTCATTTTAGTTGTTTTTGCGGTTGCTGAAAGCCTCCCGAGCCGGGTTTTGTAATCAGACTTTCTGTGATGGTAGAAATGTTCTGTTTTCCTCTTCAATATATTACTTTGCACATGTGTTTTGAACACTTAATATGTGGTTATTTTAAATGGGGAATTCTTTAATTAAACTACTTAATTTAAATAGCCACATCTGGCAAATGCAATCGTGTAGGAAATCATAGTTCTAGAAAACGTTAAATAGAAGGAGGGGACCCCAGTGAGAAGGCTTAGCAGGTAGGGGCACCTGCTGCCCAGAGGGACCTCAGTTCTGGGACCCACATGGCGGAAGGAGAGCACTGATTGCTACAAGTTGCCCTGTGGCTTTCACTTTCATGCAGTGTTAAATGCACAGCCCCACACATGTACATGCAGGCACATGTGCACAACATAATAAAATTCTGGCAGAAAATAGAGAAAGAATATCTCTTCTTTCATAACATGACCACCCAGAGCATAAAATAAACAAGTTCATTGGTCCTCAACTTAGATCACAGAGGATGCACCTGGATGCCGACTCTCATGATCATCTGAAGCAACAGATGTGCTCATTCACTTGTTCCTGGTAAATTCCAGGGTCAGGTGATGGTGACAGAGGTGGCGTGAAAGGAACACTTTGAGAAACATCTTTCTTCTACTACATGCTGATTTCCTGTCCCTAGTAGCAGCATTTCACCAGAAAAGAGAGGAGCAAATCTATTTTTGACCTGCTTACTCATACCTCATAGTAAAAGGAAATTTATTGTTAATAATCATGCACATAAAAATACATTTGTTTATATGTAAATTTTTCATAAAATATATGCCATATTTTATATGAACTATGATCTTATAAATCACCTTCTGATCTATTCTACTTAAAAAAAAACTGGTGGTGGATCTATTAAATTAACCCATGACCAAATAAAAAAGGAAGACCCAAATGAATAAATTCCATGTGGTGTGGATTCAGGCCCTGCAACTAGGCATGGCCCCTGCAGAAGTAATAGGGAGAATGTGTAACTAAATCTTGTGCATCCTATCTTGGAAATTTCCAATTTAACAAATGCATTGCATCTTTTATTTTTGCTTTTATGTAACTCAAGTATAAACTGCATGTTTACGGTCTAACTGCCATAAAAAACAAACATAAATGTTCCATGAAAGAATTATTTTTATCAGTGAAATATGCTTATCTCTTCTACTCACAATGTTGAATTTGTTCCAAAATACATAGCATAGTGACTTTTTATCCTGAGCAGTAAATGAGTCATTTTAACACACTTTCATGGTATGGTATGCTGTTTTAATTGTATTTCATTTTTATATGACCAGAAAAAAAAATGACACAGAATTTAAAGTATACCTTTAGTCTATAGTTCTTTTCATTGTAGGAACCAAAATAGTTAGTATAGATACTTATGCCAAGTAATATAGTAATAATTGTGCTTATATTTTGAAAATTTGCGTAAGAAAGATTGTGTTTATAGAAATATTATGGTTTATTTTTCCTCTTGTTGAATGGACCTTAATTTTGTCCACATAGGTTATAAATAACGGCAATTATAATTAATTATACTGTGCCACAATAGGACAAGAGGCTATTCAGTCCCTGAGGCACAAACAGTTTTCTATTATTATTTATTATTCTCATGTTTCTTGTTAAAATATGAAAGTAACTAGAAGAAGAACATCTTATAGGCATATTCTTTTTTTGATGTCACTGATACATAATTTAATGCTCTCATAATGACCAACCTACATACAACTGTAATTCCATATTCAAGGGATATAATATTTTCATAGAAATATCTTAAATGTGTCACAGGAGCATATAAATAATCTTAAGAATTAATCCTTCCTGTATTTCCTTATATGTGGCCAGGGCAATTCATCCATTTAGCTAATTCATCTGTTACTTGTGATTTGTAAAAGATGTAGCAAGCTTTCACTAAATGTCTGGTGCCAGCTATACTTTAGCAGAATATCAGCTGAATTTGAAATTGTAAGTTTTTCTACTTATTCCAGAGGAAACACAGGTGATCAGAGCATGAAATAATTAGACCACCAATGATTAAGTAAAATGTTAAGTTTGCTATTGAAACTGTAGTTAAGAGATGGGGTTGCAAGTTTCCAATATGTTAATCCCCTCTGACTAAGTTTGATTATATTCAAAACAGATGACAATCAGCCACACAGGTTAAGAATATTTTTGAGTTAATTAGACACTTGATCACTTTCTAGGAATACTGACATATCTGAGATTTAAGTCTGTTTATATTTGTTCTGAGCAGTGAGTTGCTCCTATCTGCACTGTTCTGGTCCCTTTCTGAATCAGTGCTCATACTGATCCCAGTCTGAAAGACTCCAGGTGTGGGGAGACCCTCACTCAAGTCTTGAGATAACACGACCCCCTCAGTAACTCAGGAGAGACTATCCTTGCTGCAATCACACGAGGTTTATTTGACAGGACTGGAACCAGTGCACTGGGGCCGAGACTCATAACCCACGCAGGGGAGGAGTTCAACCCCTAGTAACTGGGAAAAGGGGTTTTAAAGGGAAGAAACCACAGCCCAGTAATCCGAAGGGGGTAGGGAGGGCATCATAGAAAATTCCTAAAATACCAACGGTAATCACAAGGGGACAATTTCCTGTTTCTCAAGATTATTCTCAAGATTACAATCTAACTTTATTTTCAGCTAGTTCCTGAAACTGAACTAGCTATTCCTAGATTTCTGATTCTTCCCTCCCTGCTTAGATGTTTGGCTCTATTTTTTCCTGCTAGGGGGGGTCTGGATTTGTCCAGGTCGTTCAAGTCAAACTTGCCAGCCTTGGAGGTGCTGGGAAGCCTCTGGACTCCGAATGACGATGAAAGGAATGTAACTCATTTCCGTGCTCTCCATGTCTGTGCTGAGAATTGTCAGTTATTGCTACCCATTACCTAGTCTTTTTTTTCTTTTGAAAGTGTCTTTGCTTTTTCAAATTTATTATTATTATTATTATTATTATTATTATTAAAAATTTCCACATCCTGCCCC
>LOEQ01001884.1:285312-295752 GCA_001685075.1 Bramus lutescens
TGATAATTGTCTTTCTGTGTCTGGGTTACCTCACTCAAAATAATGTTTTCTAACCCCATCCATTTTCCTCTAAAATTAAAGTTGTCATTTTTTTTTCTGCTGTGTATAAATGTACCACATTTTCCTTATCCATTCTTCAGTCGATGGACATTTAGGTTGTTTCCAGGTTCTGGCTATAACAAAGTAAATGTCTTATGATGTAAATTTTCCTTAGTAGAAAATGGCTATCCATGCTACTGTCCATGGAGCTGCAGTGGCAATATTTGCTGCAGTGGTGGTAGTGCTGTGTGGGTCCCCATGTGGTTCATGTGTGTAAGTGTAGGAACACACATGCCATACCACTTTCATGTTTGTAGAGGTCAAAGGCCTGCCTTGGGTGCTGATTTTCATCTTTTACATTGCTGGAGTCAGGTCACAGTTGGTCACCCCTGTTCGTGCCAGGTATCTGGATGCCAAAATTCTGGCAATTTTCCTATCTCCATTTCCCACCTCTAGTGTGGGATTACACTGGGATTACAGATGCTCATACTGTACTTCAGGCTTTTCATGTGTTCTGGGAATCTGAACTCAGATTGTTAGACTTGTACAGCAAGTGATTGGCCATTGAGCAGTTCTACTAGCTGCAAAATAAATAACTATTTAGAATAAATGCTAAGATAAGTACACAAATACTGTAAAAGTGAATATGGGATGATTTTATGTCAAAATAGAATATTATATAGAAAATATATTTAAATCATTCTTTTTAAATACCAACATTCAGGCAACATCTACCAGAATAAGTATCTTGAAAGTGGGGGGACTCTCAGATGCAATATTGTTCAATGATAAGTGAGTCACTTTACTTATGATAACTGATAATCAGTTACTGAGTGGCATATTGTGTGTTAATACTTTTGGGAATGACTCATTTTTAATATTTCCTATGTGATTCTAATTCTACCACAAGCTGAGAGCCACTGGCACAGATAAAATAACAGACACATGAGACAGCAGACACATGAGACAGCACGTAAAATTCTGCTGTGAAATTGCATTTTCTGGGAGCAACAAATTGTTAAAGCCTACAGTGAATTTTTAGTGAAATTCCTTGCACACAGAATTTATTCTTTACCACCTACTGAAAGGGCCTTGGGGGAGAAGTAGACAGGTAATCAAGTAGATCATTTGGTACTGTGAAAAATTCTGTCATTCGTTTGGAAACTTCTTCCAGTTGCAGACTATTCATGGCAAGTGTAAATTATTATATAGACTAGTATCTTTTTGTTTGTTTATTTTTCGTCTTGTTTTTTGAAGCCGGGTTCCCCTATGTAATATCCCTGTCTGTCCTGGAACTCATTCTATAGATCAGGCTGGCCTTGAACTCACAGATATCTACCTGACTCTGTCTCCCGAGTGTTTGGGTTAAAGACTTGTGCCACCATGCTTGCCTGGCTGACTAGTATCTTTAATAACATGAAATTACAGAAATCTAGAAATGACCTTGTATTAGTTAACTTTCTTCACTGATGTGACAAATACCTGACATGGGACAACATAGAGAAAGGGAGTTTGCTCTGGCTCCTGATTCACGTGATACAGTCTGTAATGATGGGGAATAATTGCAACAGGAGTTCCTTGAAGCTGTGGCAGTAAATGAATGCTCATACTCAGGTAGCTTTCTTCAGTCTCCCCTGTGATCAGGGTAGGATCAGTCCATGGAACAGCATCATCCACATCCAGAGAGGATCCTGCCTCCTCTGGTAAACATCCAGCAACACCGTAAAAGACACGTTAAGAGATGTGTCTCCCAGTTGACTCCTTTTCCAGTAAAGTCAACAAGGAAGATTAACCATTGTGACCTCAGACACCTGTAGAAATGATTAGAGTGTAAAGTCAAAAGGAAGACAATTGAGAGGGGGTGAGATGGTGTGCCAGGATGTCGCAGGGTATCACAAGGGTGTCCTCAGAGCGTCACAGGGCGTTGCAGGGTGCTGATGACAGGGAAGTTTGTTAGCTCTTGTCCGGAAACGATTCACACACTGCCATGGGTGGGGAATGAGCAAATATCTCCCTGTCTAAAGATTAATATTTATAGTATTCAAAACAACTGTCTGACGTATGAAGGAACTTCAAGGCATTGGATTTGGCAAAGGTCCTTTTCTGTTTAGATAATACCTTCTTTGATTAATTTGAGATTGCTTTGTTATATCATCTACAGTATCATTTAAGTGTTCAGAGTTTTGCTAGTTAACGAGTGGGCCATGCCCAAACAGCATGACCATCACCACAGAACATTCCAGAAGTGAATAATTTGAGGGCCACTAGAGAGCTGCATGTGTGTTATGCATACATTAAAATTTGACAGCTATGTCTCTGAATTAGAGGGTCCAGATTTTTGTGGGAAAATGTTTTGTGAAATCCTTTATATTTTAAGTTCTGTTTAAAATGGATAAATGAAATTTTTCTGTTGGTATGTTTCTTACAAAAATAAGAATGTTTTTAAATTATAATCTATTTATGTAGGATTAGGTTTTTGTTCAAAAATGGGCAAACAAGCTGACTCAGACTGTTTATGTATTTTATCTGTAATGAAAATGATTAGATCCTTCTCCTAAGTTAATATGCTCAGGAATGATATTGATTTGCAATTGAAGTTATCAAAATAAAAATAATTTCAATACAAAAATCAGATGTTAGAAGTACTTGCTAGGATCATAGACTAATCCTTGTTTTTAATGGGATTTGTCTATTATAAGCATACTAGACTGACATTCATATTTTGCATTGAGTTATAGAATTTTTATCCTGGTGTAGACTTTCTCAGCAAGCTCAAATAATTCACATAAATTTTGTAATTACTTTAGCTTTGCATAGATATACTTTATCAAAAATATTGTCTATGATATTGAATACATTTCCAGATCTTCAATAACTGATGCCTTCTCATCATTTGGAACTGGTGTTTTGTGTTGTATGGTCCAGATTCATATTGACATGGGTATCACTTTATTGATACTAAGAATATTAAGACATTTTAATAACTTGGTCAAACTGCGAGAATACTTCCTTGTGAGTTTTATGTGATTGGTAGTTTTCTGAGACCAGTCTGGTAGCATTTCTAAAGTCAAGTTTACACTTGCTTCTCTAATTCTCCCAGCAGCCTGGCTTCCATCAGGTGGGCCATTTTCACGCTCAGTTCCAGTTTCCCCACTCTATCAAACGATTGACCAAATCTCCAAACCAAGAGAATTTTCTGCTGAAGTCAAAATATCCTTGTTCTGATTAATGTAGAAATGAGGTTGAAAGTATGGTATTCCAACTTATGCCAGAATGTTTGCTATTCAACTTCATATTTTCTGCATGCAAAGATAGTAATTCAATAAGCAATAGGAAAATAGTAATTCTACTTAACATTTAGAATACAAATAACCATGTCTTAAAATATGCAGAATTACAACAATATGTTCAATCTGGACACAACTCAGTCAGTGAATTTACCTTTGTGGTTTGATCAGAGCAAAACATTGCCTAGTGAAGTCCAGACAAGGGCAGTTACTATAGGAGTCATAGCAATATTGTAAAGTATGTCCATGTTAAATTTCAATCCTAGCATTGCTTTCTTGAGTTACTTATTTAATTAACTTCTTATTTTATAAATTATGCCATCATTGCTTTCAGAAAAGGTGATAGACACTTCTATGGATTATTCAATGTATTTAAAATAGCAAGTCTTCCTGTTTCAAATTTAATTAGTGTTCCCTAGTGAAATAAAACAAGAGTCTCCTCTTAAAGATTCCGGTCTGCATTTTCACTTGTTATTATAGTTCTGTCTCTAAAATGTGCTTTCCCTGCAGAGATATCATTTGATCTCTAGTTCTCTGATGGAGGAATGTGGAATGTCAGGGGTATGTATTCATGTAGTGCAGACACAGTTTATCACAGCATATAAGCCCTGATAGAAATGGCCACTTCTTTCACTCATCAGTTGCTTATGTATTAGCACAGAGAATGTCTATAGTTCTGGGACTGCACCTGTGTTGTTTTTCTTCATTACCATGATCTCCAATGTTTAGTAGATGATAAAAACATATTTGTTGATTAAATGTACAAAGGAAGTATAATGCCTTTCCCTTCTGCTTAGGAGATGCTTCTGATGGCTATGTCTAAATACACAAACTCGACTTACTTTGTCAGTGGCCAACAAGTGGCCATGCTGTCTCTTGAGTCTGCCCTTTCACACCTTGCCCATGTCTTTCCTTTGGCTACTTGGTAAAGTTAGCCGTACTCATTTGCCTGCCAGGTTCATTGATCTCTTTTCACGTTCACCTGTGTTGTTCTACCCACAGTTATAAAGAACACACTCTTCACTGTAAAACTTTCCCCTCCATTTCAGACTCCATTGAAACATTCGATTTCTATTTTCTGGTCTTATACTCATTTCAAAGGGATTGTGAATATTTTGTTTTGTTTTGTTTTGTGGTCATTGGAATATGGTCATCTAGCACAAAATAATGCAGATCACCTTTCTTCTCAGTGTGTTACCACTCTGAGAATCCTTCTTTATGCATAATGCTGTCTCCTTCCCCTATTCCGAATTTCCATCACACTGATATTCTGTTTGTTCTTATTCCTAACCATATACTCACAGAAACACAATTGTGTTCCACTTTTCATAACAGATTTTTGGTCTTTCATGGCTACTGAAAAGTTTCTACCTTATTCTATCTATCTTATTGTGGATCAAACTGCTGAGTCTATCCTTTAGCACAGAAGGGTCACTGCAGAAGGTGAGGGACTTTCAAGGAGAAATTAACTTAAAATAAGGCTGCTGTAGTGAGGCTCATTTCATTTTGAATACATTCTTTAAGAGAAGGAAGTCAGATCTTTAGATACATCTTTTTAAGCGTATGATGTAGGTAAATCTAGGTGTGATCTCTATGGAGGAATTAGGTGCCCATCTCAAGTCCAAAGCAGACTCCTCAGGGAAACAAACTTGCTGGGACCTTGGTCTTAGAACAGCAGCCTCCAGAAAGTTTAGAAAATTAATGACTTTAAACCATCCTGTCTGTTCTATGATGCTTTGCTACCCTTTGTCCCTCACAACCACTTGCTTTAACTAAAATTAATGAAAATTAATTAATATCCTTCACTTTTTACTTTTCTGTTTCTGGATTTTTAAAGCAGGGTCCTACTATGTAACTCTGGTTTGCATGGAATTTGCTCTGTAGACAAGGCTGCTCTTGAACTGTGATAATCCACCTGCTTCTGACATCCAAGTACTGAAGTTCCTGGATGCCAGTCCACCAATTTAACCTTGAGACTTTGGCATTTTCTTATCTCAAATGTTGTGATTCTCTTCCCTTAATTAAAGTCTTCTCATAAAAACATCTTGGGGACACTGCTTGAATCTTTCCTCACTGAAGTACTTTGTGCCACCTTTGCTTAAGTCAACATTGGTTGGGTGACATATAGATCACAGTAAATACACCTGACAAAATATGCTTGTATTGTCCTCTGTCCTTAGCAGAATACAGAGAACAAATATTCATGCCATATCAAGCAAACAAAAGCAACCTTCATGTACTCAGTCTCTTGTCTGAAGCCTCATTAATATTGTGAACTGGAGAGAGTGGTAGTCATATCACTTCATAGTGTTTAGCCATACATGAAGTTACAATTGTATATGAACTTATATACATATATGTATAATATCTTAAATCTGTTGTATATTATATTTATGTGTATATGTATGTACATGAATACAAGAAAACATTTACTTATGTGCTTCTAACATGTGAACTTGCACAAACAAATTGAACCAGTTAGATACGCAAAGTTTGATAGTTATTGACTTATTCAGAATTAACTGATCTAGTTCAGACCAACCAGTCTTTAGGTTGTGTGTGTGTGTGTGTGTGTGTGTGTGTGTGTGTGTGGTGTTAATATGCTGTAAGTGGGTTTTTATATGTTATTTTTGAGGAGCTGTATGTGTGGTATATGGTATGTCTGTGCTGCATGTAGGTTGTGTGTATGTTTTGTGGTGAATGGTAGCTCAGAAATCGGCTACAGAGCTTTGTGTGAGGGTTCAGTCAACATACACAGGAAGTTCTGCAGCAATAACCTGAAGAGAATCCATCCTCTAATTACAATGGCTATAGTTTAGCTGTGTCACTTTCATCACAGTCAGGCATGTGCCAGGATGAGGGACAGCATCAATGACGGGTGCTTACAGTGGCTCCTGGTGCTCTCTCTTCAGAAATGGGCTTAATGGCTCAGAACTGCAATCCTCGCACTTGGGACTCTAGGACAGGATGAGTTTGAGGCCAGCTTCAGCTACATAATGAGTTTTGAGCTAACCTGGGGTACAAAGAGAGGCTCTGATTCAAACAAAGGAAGAAAGGATAAAACAAAGAAAAAAGAAAGGAAGGAAGTTTGAAAGAAAGAGAGAGAGAGAAAGAGAAGGAGGGGAGGGAGGGAGGAAGGAAGGAACAAACAAACGAATGAATAAACGAATGAAAGCAACAACAAAGACATCACTCTGTTCTACTGGGCATATTTCACTATTTCTAAAATCCTGGTAGCCACAGAGCACCACAATTCAAAGTCTGATGTTAGAGGGATGAGCCTAGCATTCTTCACACACTTAAGAGGGATCATTGACAAGTGTTTACTCTGAAGCAAATGAGTGACCATGAAGACTGATAGAGACGATTCCTCAGTTTCAATTTCTTCGCACGCCATCATTTTTCTGCGCACACTCTGCCTGCCTGCTCATCATTGGGTTCTTGCCCACACTTCTCTAGAGTACTTCCTGCTGAGCTCTTCTCACGGTGTTTCCGCTCGCCTTTACAAGGATGTCTACTCCCAGAGCATAGTAAGACCTGCATGTGTTTAAATCCTGGTCTTCACTCTGAACAACAGATCTTAAGCTGTGGCCTTATGAAGAAACACATGATAATATACTGTGGGAGGAACAAAGACCCAGAAAGGGCTTTCCCAGCATCACCTATACAGAGAGGAAACAAAAGTTTTCATAATACTGAAGGTCATGTCTAACTCCAACCTAATAACAGAATTTACTGATTTCTGTCTGTCTTGTGATGTATAATTATGTGAATAGGTGGGTGGATGGGTGTGTACACACAGTCACGCATGTATGTTCACAGTCATGCAGAGGCCAGAGGGCAATGTTGGGTATTCTCTTCAATCAGACTCTCTCTTATTTTAAGATAGGGTCTCTCACTGAACCTAACGTTCACCAGTTTACCCAGGCCTGCTGGCAGTGATCCCTGAAGACCCTCCTGACTCATCTCCTCAGAGATCCTCCTGTCCCACCGTATTATCCAGCCATTTATGTGGATGGTGGAGACTGAACTCAGGTCCTCTTATTGGTTCAGCAAGCACTTTGCCTACTGAATCATCTCCTCCTGCCTTTTGAAAATGAAAATCCTTCTCAGAAGACCATTTTGTTTATTTGTATTAGTTTAACTTCATTGATTAATTCAGTCTCTCAGTTTACAAGATTGAACACCTCCCCTGTGTTTGACAATGAATGCCATTAAGAAATTGTTTTCTCATTCAGCTCACGCTACTGCAACAGGATACACTGTGCTGGGTGATGGCAAGGGAAGTAGGATATGCTGTGCTGGGTAACGGTGAGAGTGAGCTTCTATTTCTCACAATTCTAGAGTCTAGAAGGTCGAGACTAAGACATCTTTTCCTGATGCCTGAGAGTCTGGTGAGAGCTGATCCCTGGATCACAGACAGCCGCCTAATCATTGTACCATCACTTGGCAGAGAGAAGAAACAAGCCCTCCTCATTCCTGATGTCTAAGCATCCTATTCATGAAGTATTCTAATTATATCCAAAAGTCTCCTTTCTTAATACTGTTACATCAGGGCACCAGATTTCAGTGTAGAGAGGAATCAAGTATGGAATCCAAGCATCCATGGTAATGTCTTGTAATGAATATAGCTAACAGCAATCAATGTCTCTCTACATTATTTTATCTCTTCAAACCCTTGAGCAGTAAATATTATTCTTTGTAGTGAAACTGACTTGGAGAAGTCACATAATGGCCACATTACTGGGACAGAAATCTTTAGTGTGGGCACATCAGTCTGGGATCTTTGGAGATTCTGGGTCTAACTCTGTATTGCTATGTACATAATGTTATAACTTTTCAAGACCCTTATGTCAAGGTTAAATAAAAGTAAAATAGAAAACAATATATTCATAATCTGAGTTCTGTGATAGAAATGAGAAATACAGGACAGATTGCTTCCAGTGGGGATAGAAAGAGGACTTGGAATGCTTCCACTCAGAGGACCACTACTCAGTCTAAGCAAGGAGGAGTGTGAGAACACAAAGAGCTTTCACAGTTGGTCAAAGTAAGGTTGACATAGCCCTGCATAGGGGAGAGAGAAAGCCCAGGTGTCTGGGAATGATGGAATCACAAAGATCTCAGAGAATCGGACATATGTGCCATCAAGAAGGACTTATTACTCATCTGATTCAGAGAGGAGTCTATGGAATCACAAAGATCTTAGTTAGAGAATCGGACACATGTGCCATCAAGAGGGAATTACTACCCATCTGGTTCAGAGAGGATTTTATGGAATCACAAAGATCTTAGTCAATTAGAGAATCAGACATGTGCCATCAAGAGAGACCTAACACCCAACTGGTTCAGAGAGGATTCTATGGAATCACAAAGATCTTAGTCAGTTTGAGAATCGGACACATGTGCCATCAAGAGAAACCTAATACCCATCTGGTTCAGAGAGGATTTTATGGAATCACAAAGATCTTAGAGAATCGGACACATGTGCCATCAAGAGGGACTTACTACCCTTTGATTTAGAGAGAATTCTATGGAATCACCAAGATCTTAGTCACATAGAGAATTGGGCATGTGCTATCAAGAGGGACTTACTACCCATCTGGTTCAGAGAGGATTTTATGTAATCACAAAGATCTTAATCAGTTTGAGAATCGAAAATAAGTGCCATCAAGAGAGACCTAATACCCATCTGATTCAGAGAGGATTCTATGGAATAACAAAGATCTTAGTCAGTTAGAGAATTGGACACATGTGCCATCAAAAGGGACCTACTACCCATCTGATTCAGAGAGGATTCTATGGGCAGTCCAGACAGCACTGAGGATGGTTTAGAAACTGTACTTCAAAAATAATATTTTAATTAAAGCATAATCCCTCTGAAGACAAATTTCATTTTGCTTTAGACTGGTTGACTCTGAAGTTCAAATGAATATGAATACAATTAGTTGTTGGGGACTGTGGACCCCCAGACCCTAAATTTCCTATAAACAACTTGTTATGCTTGCAGCTGCTCTGAGCAAATCAACCTGTTTTCCTGTGTCTGCAGCTGCTCTGAGCACGAGACCCTCAGAATTCCTAATGGCAGGAAAGTGGTTTCTGGTGGGTCTGCCTAGGGTGTGGCTATCAGTTAAGGACCCCTATATAAGCTGCCCTGTAACAAAATAAAGGGGGCATTCTTGTTTCAAGAATGACCTGTGTCACTGTCTCACAGTTTCTGTGTGTGTGTATGTTTAAATCTCCAGGCCCTTGCCCTAGACTCGTGAACTGCCTTGTAGTGCAGATGGCATGCTATAGGCGCAGTACACGTAGTAGTGTGGACTGTACAATTAGTCATTTGTTTTCTTGAAATGAGGGTAGATCTTTCTAATGTCCCTCGTAATTTTCAAATGTGCATAAGCCATATTTGCCTGAAGACGATTTCAGTTACATAAATGCATAGCCTCTTCAACACATTGATCACAAATATTAACATCATTTATCAAAAAACTGTGACCTGTCTTTTAGAATTTACCATAAAATGATATGTAAATATTAAACTACTCTCTGCCAAATTAGTACTTATTGAAATGTTTGTGGAATAATTCTGTCACGGCATCTAGGTATACTTCTCCCTGTCCTGTGCTCTGCATCTTTTCTGATTGGAATAAACGCCCCCCACACACACACACACTCACTCGCTATTCTTGTTATGACACACTAGATATCCATATGGCTTTCTCTTTTTTAAGTGTTTTATAGCAAGTAAAAAACCTTGAGTTTTTTAATTCAACTTGGAGTTCATCAAAATCTCTTTTGTCTGAAGAAAAACTGGTGAGTGTGTGATGGTTCATTTTATTTTTCATCTGCACACTTTACTTTGTGCCAAAAGGTTACTGTATAAAACATAAAAGGCTAAAAATTTAACGATGTTTTTTTCTCATATCTGATGATGGGAAGGAAGGCTAAAATATAAGTTTCAGCCTTCAAGGTCAAAAAGTAAGTTCTTGACTGTTTCAATTATAGGTTGACTTTATAGCAGTGTAGGACTGACAAGCATTTCTCCAACAGTTTGGCTGGACTCTCAGCTGAGGAGAGGGCGCCTCAACTGGCCCCATCCTATAGCCACACTGATGAA
>LOEQ01001884.1:295899-325279 GCA_001685075.1 Bramus lutescens
GGATGCTCACCTTCCTAGACCTGGATGGAGGGGGGAGGACCTTGGACTTCCCACGGGACAGGGAACCCTGATTGCTCTTTGGACTGGAAAGGAAGGGGGAGGGAGGAGGGGGGAGAGGGAGGGAAATGGGAGGAGGGGAAGAGGTGGAAATTTTTAATAAAAAATGAAAAAAAGAAATAGAACACATTAACAAGAAACCATTAAACACACTTTATGTATGAATAAGGCCGCTCAAATGCTGTGTTTCTGCTGTGGCAGGACAAAGCACAGGTCCCTGCTTCCATCATTTACCAGTCACTGTGACAACAGACTCTATTAGCTCTATCCTCAAAACATTCATATCTATATTTTAAGAATGACACAAGTCTATTCATTTCAATATAAATCTACCTCCCATTGAATTCCTGCCTTGACATCTATTGGAGCAATGAATTATCTTTAGCATTTGTTGGCTTTCCCCTCCTTTTGATCAACCTACTTTGCAGTGTTGTCCAATGTGTCTGTCTGTAGGGAAAATGGTTTCAATTTCACATTAATAAAAGAAAGCCAAAAACTAGGATTATAGTCAGGGTTTTCATTCTTATCAGTTAACTATGGATACAAAATTGAAACTCGTTTGGAGTTAGAACAAACTTTCATTTATGGTTCAAGTTCTGTTTGGAGTGATGTACTGTTCATCTGCTTGGGGTTGCATACTGATGTGATGGTTCAACCTACATAACTGGAATAAAGAGAATTGTATTCATACAAACTCATCATTTGCTCTCTGACATGATGGGGCTTAGATAGTGTATTTACCTTCTCCAAGTCTATCCTTTCTTCTGTATTGTGGATGCCAACAACTAACTCCTCTCAGAATCACTGTACAGTAATGTGATATTTTAGTATTCAATAAACTTTCCTCTGATACTCACATGGCCCCAGACTGTGGTTGATCAATATATTGTTTCAGTAAAAAAAAAAAAATCTATGAATGTGGGGGGGATAAATCATGCAAGAATTCTTTTTCTAGGAATTTATATTTTTATGAAAGACAATAAAATACAAAACTCTGTGGTATGAACTGGGAGTTTCCAGCATTTGCAGCCTATGAATTTAAGTGATATTTCTTAGTTTGTGTACCTGTAGATAATACATATACAAGTTCATGTGAATGGACAAGAGTACAAATGAACAAAGAGCTGCAGCTTCTTTTCTTTCTTTATTTTCTCCACCTTTTATTTTTCCTCTGAAGACAACATCTCTCAGTGGCCTATACATGAGCTTACCAATTTGGCTAAACTAATCTGGCCAGCAAGCCTAAAGGCTCTTTCTAAATTCATTAACCACCACTCAGGCATGGGCTTACACATCTATCCTGATGCAATGGACTTTTTATGCCACTTCTGAGAATCGTAAAGCAGGCCTTCATGCTTGCATGACAAGCATTTCACAGTGAGCCATCTCCTCAGCCCCTGATACATTTTTAAATCCAAAATTTTAGTTGATGTGGAACCAAAGCTTTTTGTTAAAGCTCGATCAGTCTGTGCAGTAGCTTAAGGCAGCTCAGAGAGCTCATAGATGTTCTTTCTTCTCTCTCCTTCCACAGGCCACATAGCAATGCCTCCCCACTCTTGAACCTGTGCTTACACAGCTTTTCACAGAAACACAAAAGACATGTACCACTTTGTTGTAAGTGGTCACTTGTTTGTTTCCCAGCTGCCAGGCAGCTAAGATCTGAAATAATCACATAGAATCTATATTATTTAAAAGAGTGCTTGGCCTATTAGCTCTAGCTTCTTATTGGCTAGCTCTTACATATTAATTTAACCCATCTCCACTAATCTGTTTATCAACATAAGGCTGTGTTTACCTGGTAAAGTACAGGTGTCTGTCTCCAGCGAGTCTACATGGCTTCTCCCTGACTCCGCTCTTCTTTCTCTCAGCATTCAGTTTAGTTTTCCCTTTTTAGCTCTGTTCTTCCCTGCTGTGTTATAGCTCAAAGCAGCTTCTTTATTAACCAATGGTATTCACAGCATACAGAAGAAAATCCCACATCACCTCCCCTTTTCTGTTTAAATGAAAAGGAAGGTTTTAACTTTAACATAGTCAAATTACATATAACAAAATAGGTATCAAGCAAGAATTATAGTTACAATATTTATATCTACTTTATCTTTTATCATAACTGAGGAAAACTATAACTGTTTATTCTTCAACTCCATCAAAGACTCCAGAAGGATATAATATTACCTAAGTAAACAGGAAGTGCCTTGTAAGCAACTTCCAAAACTCTAGAATTGACAGACTTCTTGCTGCCTGGAGAGTCACCCAAAGTTCTTCTGTACCACTGGGGCATCCAATCTTCAGCCCACAGGCCCATAGTATCTAGCAGACTTTCCCATGAAGCAGGAAATTTCAAATACAGTTCCACCTATATTGGAAGTTTGTCAGTCATTTTCTTCTGTGTTCTGCAGAATGTCTGAAAGACTCTTTTATGAAGCAGGAACCCTGAAGGATGATCTCACCTTTATGAAAGTTTAGTAGTCATTTCTCTGTGGGTCCTGAATGTCTAGTTCATGCAGCATAGCATGAAGCAGTCCAGACAGAGCAGTTTCTTACCCAGATGGCTAACCAACACCATAAGGAACCTCTTCAATGCTCATCTTCCTCTTGAAGTAGCTTGGTGCTGCCAGGATGTGTCTCACTGTCATGAAAAGTCCTGAGTTCTTTAAAACATTTTAAATGGCATATTCTATTGTATTTAAAAGATTTGCAGAATGCCTAACTGAAATATATCTCTATATATCTAGAAAACTTACCTAAATGACTAAAAAGCTTGACTATTACAGTTGATTTTTTATTAACCTATGTTTCCTAAGTATACATTATATTTTTTAATGAGCTGCACAAACACAATACCTTAATCAAGAGCTGAAATATACATATAACAAAATTGACTTTAAATTTGTATCCATAAATCAAGATCCATACCAATGCAAATCTCTATAACATATCCTCCTTTAAATGTAAACAAATATTTATAAACAATATTTGGGCTTATGGGCATAGTTTGCTCCAAACTGCTTCCTTCTGTTTATTGGATGAAGTAATGAAGGAGTGTTCAAGACAACCTTTCAGGGTATCTTGGTATATCAATCCATATTAGTCTGGAAGGATTCCACAGGTTCTCATCCTCTGTGAAAACAAAATCAGGACCTCTTTTCTAAAGCAACTTATCCTAAGACCCAAATTTTGAAGACAAGATACCTTTACAGTGTATTTGTTGGTTACTTAGCTTTTTCACAGACAAAAATTTCAAAGAAAACTCAATANTATTTCAGATCCTCTATTTATTTACCATCTTTATGTGGCTTACTCTTTGTTGCTCTACTACTTTTTAATATTTATTTTATTATCTTTACTCCTTTAATTTATGACTGCCTTAATCTGTCTCTTTATAGACTTTATTTTATATATTTTTTCTAAAGCATTTACTTCCTTATATGACTCTCTATACTTTACCTTCTATCTCCCAATCCTTCCTACATTTTCTAAACATACTGTGTCTCATTTAGAGGTCTTTTATGTGTGAATCTGTCCTTATTTCATATCTGTAATCCTTTTCTGACTAGGACAACTTCTTCAAATACTAAGTGCTTCTTAAAAACCTAAGCAGCATCATTGCTAGGGGTAATACAACCCTGGCTGCTTGCTCTGCCAAAATTGACATGGCGTAAGTCCATTCACTACCTCTGAGACTTCTGGGTGGGATCCGTCCTCACCACTTCAACTCTGATAATCAGTTGGCCCATGCTACCACCAAGTAACTTGTAGCACACTCACTGCCCACAAACCCCATTTAAATGCTCAGCCTCCTGAAAGAGCCAGAGTTCATGCTGGCAGCATGGCTCAGAAAGCCACCATGCTGATTTTTTTTTCTGCTATTTCTGAATCAGGAAAACCTCTCTTAAAGGAGCCATGGCACTAAGCCATGCATCTCTCTCTCTTTTTTTCCCTAGAATTCTTCCCACACACTCTCAGATTTTAATCAACCATGTTGACATGCCATTTTGTTATATAAGGTCATTTGTTTGTTTCCTGGCTGCCCAGATTGCTGAAATAATCACACAGAAACACTTCTTGCCCTATTAGCTCTAGCTTCTTATTGGCTAGCTCTTACATATTAATTTAACCCATTTCCATTAATTGTGTATTGCACAAGGCTGTGGCTTACTGGGTAAAGTTTGTGTGTCTGTCTCCATTGGGGCTACATGACTTCTCCCTGGCTCTGCCCTTCTTTCTCCTAGAATTCAGTTTAGTTTTCACTGTCTAACTCTGTTCTGCCCTGCTCTGCTATAGGCTCAAAGCAGTTTCTTTATTAACCACAGCATACAGAGGGGAATCCCATATCATCAATTGCCCCCTGTGCTTAGACCCAGCACAAGCAAATGGCCATCCTAATGCCCAAACACCAGCATATAGACATGGATTTTCTATCCAGCTGGATGAGGTCCAGTTTCTCTAGTTCTTATTTTCTCTGTTTCAGATTGATGCCTTCTCATTCTCTCTGTCTGCATGTATCTCTCTGTTTCACTAAATTAGTGTTGAAAATATATACAGCTTTTACATGGGGCTGAAATTTTCAGTTCTTGTTTCCTTGAAGGAAAAAAATAGACTACAGTACACAGTTAAAGTAAACATTTATTTGGAAAATTGAAGCAAAGTAACAGGAATCTTGATTTCCTCTCAGCTCTCAGGCCCATGTGATTTCCACTGAATGAATTTACATTAGACATACACAGTAGTGTGGAAGATAGTGTTTATTATATAGTGAGATACAGTGCTCTCAAGGAAAGAGGTAGATAGAAACCAAGGAGATCTCTGCTATGGAAACCACTGCAAGGGTGAAAACAGGCAGCGATCAAAGAGACCACTGAGGAATCCATCAGTCTCACAGTGTGGTCCTTGAAAGTGAAAGACCATTGGGGCAATTTAAAGCACTTTTACAGGATGGGAGTGAGCAACTGCTAGGGAGACCATTGTGAAGGACAGTACTATCATGATATAGGGCAGACAATGTAACACAGGCAATAGAGATTTCCTAAAGACTCTATGAGATACAGTTCTCTCAAGGGCCACATTCTTATCTTGGTCCTGCAGGTGGACAGGGCCATTTGTATTGACTCTTTAACTGAAGGGACAGTGGTAAGAACTCTATCAGAAAGTTTCATCCTAAATCTTCACATTTTCCTGGCATTCTACTCTGTGTCATCTTTATCCAGGGCCACAAATGTGAACGTTCCATTATTTTAAGTTAAACTCATATAGCAGAATAGATTAAAAATTAAGAAATCAATAAACTTATCCATTATCAGGAAGAAATATCTTTGCCTTGATGAACTCAGAGCCTGACCACCTGCACTTTCTTCCCATTTTTCTATTCTGGTGGCCATCTCTTGGTATTGTAAAGAGTAAGGTGTGGGGATCATGAAGCTTTCTTTCTCAATGACATGGTATTTCTATTCCTAAAAGGGGCAATTGTCTTCCTTAAATTGTCTTTTACCCATTTTTTCACATGTAAAAGTATTTTTTACTAGGTTCACAGGAGATGAGCCTGACAGTGTCTATGAGGAGGAGTCCATTCACAACCTTCTAGCCTGTTAATTTCTGAATAGCTGCCTAACTGTAGAATAATCCAGAGAGATTAGATCAGCACTGCTACAGAAAATAATTGATTTATTTTTTATAAAATTTTCTTATGAATATTTATGAGGAGTATTTCTTCATTTTATTTATGGGACAACATGACCATTTTACCTCTGAAATCATGGTTATCTGGCTCTCCCTTTTAGAATATTTCTTCTGATGATCCTGTAAAAACCTACACATAGATGTTAGTGAAGCCAGAGTATCTTGAGGATGCACACATTTTGTTAGTTCACCTGTTTGTCAGCTCTGGAAGTACCAAGCTGCCTTTGTTCTGATAGCAAGATGAATCTCACAGGAGGGCCTTCTGTTCCTGAGGCAATGCAGTGGTAAAATACTGATGCAATTTCTTGGTACCACGTACCTACGTACTTTCATACACATCACTTCAGTTTCTTGAATTCTTATGAAAATAGGAATCAGAATTTGACAAAATAAACTGGATTTCCTTATACTTTGGCCAAGTGTGAGGGGTGGTTCTCATTTCCTCCCACAACCTTAGGTCAACTTATGATCTATAAAAAGTATAGAAGCAAAGGGTAAAGCATGCATAAATTCAAATACAAGGCAAGTTAGAGGACCTTCTCCTGAGGAGAGGCAACCTGTTACCGAGTAGTTTTTATTTGAGTCTAGGAAGAAGAAATTGGAGTCTTAAAAATTCCTCCCACACACCGTTTTGTGTGTTAAAGAGAAAAGACTTCCGTGTCTATCATGAAGTTTCTCTAATAATTCCTGACCTGACAGAATTCTCTTTCTATAAGATCATTCTTTCCAGTTTTATTTAGTTATTTACAGACATATATGTATGTATGTATGCATGTATATAATTCTTTCCAGATCTTTAAGACCCTGAAAAGCAGAAAAATAAATAAGAAAATCAAGTAAAAAGCAACACGATAACACTACTAAAGAAACTAACAAACAAGAAAATGGACAAAAAATGTGGAGTTCATTTTGTGTTGCTCAACTACTCCTGGACAGAGGACCTGACCTGGAGTGTGCTTCATATACTTACTGACAGTCTGTAGTAAACAGGTCATGGCCCTAGAAGGACATGTTACTATTATTCAGCTAATGGAACACAGCAATAAAATATCTCTTAGTGTTATACTGGCATACCCATAGATCAGTACATCATTTAATATTCATCAGAGAAGCTATTTCTTCTAGTATATTGTATTTCACAGAGACCCATGGCTGGATAATCTGCTGAGAGTGAGAGATAAAGATACCTAAATGGGTATCTTTATCAAAACTCTCTCCTCAAGGATCAGGAATCTATATGGAAGAAGGAGCCAAAGATAGTTGGAACAAGAGATGGTGGATGACTTGTATCTTCTCAGCACAACAGGACTGATACACACATGAACTGACAGACTGTGCCAGCAAGCCTAAGATCTTCACAGGTTCAAAGCAGGAAAAACCCTAGCACAGAGAGGAGGAAATGGATGAAAAGTCCCATCCTTAACCAAGACGCTATTTGCAGTTAGTACCTTCTGGGGAAGGGAAAATAAATGTCAGTTTATTCTTTGATAAGGAAACTGTACAAATTTTCTATTTCTTTTTTTTTGGGGGGGGACATTAGCTTCAAGGTCCCTTTTGTCAAACAGATTTGTTTTGAAGATGTGAAAAGGTGACGCAGATAGCTAAAAGAACACACACAAAGGTAGCTGTTGTGCATTTCTTCCCTGCTCGTGTGTCGGCTTCATGTTTACACTCTCACTTCTAACTGGCCGAAGACCAAGACACAGACGCAGCTGATCTGGGTTTGCTTCAATTCATCTCCTGCCTATTAGGCCTCAGCTTCAGAGGACCGTCGTCGTCCTATCACAGACAAGCACCCTTACTCTCAGCTTCTGTTCTTGACAATTTGGTATGTATTTATAATGAAATATGGTTCTTGCCCTTCATCTTTCTCTCCCACTCCCCACTTACTCCCAACCATCCGTGTCTTTCTCCAAACTTCTCCTCCTCTTATTCCTCTTCCTCTTCTTTCACTAAAGTCCAATACCTTCCATACACACATGATTGGGCCACCTACCTGGTCATGGGAAATATACAAAACTATGGTGTTTTCTGAAGACCCTATTGAGTAGTATCAAGCATCATCTAAAGTTTTAAGCACATTAGATATAATCCATAATTTTGCAGGTCCTGTAAAAACAAACAATCAGTTAACATATATTTTCAAAGTTGTAAATACCCCCAAGTCCACTTGAATAAAAGTAGAAAAATGGACAGATAAACTTCAAGTATTTTAGAAAAACTGTACTGTATTGCTTCTTCCTTACATAACGAACACCAGGCTATTTAAAACACTATCTTAGCTTTTATACTTATCACCCAAACTTCATGTTCAGATCATTCAGATTTTGTTTGATCTTTCAGCCACATCTAGCTGCCTTTAAGTCTGTGTGTATCATTTTATCTCTTCTGTCATAAATCAATGCACTCTTCAAGAATTCATTTAAATTTATCACTTTTAGAAAGAAATGATCACCTACCCTCAATATTTTCCTCTATTGAACTTATATTAATATGTGCATTGTCAATTCATCTAAATATAATGTACTCTCTTTATATATATTTCACTCAGAGCACTATGATTTTTCAGAGAAAGAGACCATGTAGTTTTATTTTCAAACCTTAAGAAACTACAAAAGGTAGAAGCTTTACCTTAGGTAGGGTTTCTATTACTATGAAGAGACACCATTGCTATGATTTACCATGAGGGGCGATGGGTCTCATGAGGGGTTACAGCGCATGACCCAAAGATGTGCAGGGGAGCTGGACAGACACACTACGTAGAGAAAGTTTGGGTATAGTTCGTTTAGCAGGCTATAAAAGGGAAGGGGAAGAGGGGAGAGGAGCCGCAGCAGCAGCTACCTCTTCCGAAGAGGGAGAGAGAGAGAGAGCACTGCATGNGGTGGGTGGGGATTGTTTCTTAAAGGGATAGGACACCCAGGTGACAGGACAAATTATTACAACCATGACTCTAGCAACTCTTACAAGGAAAACTTTTAATTGAGGAGCCTTGCTTAGTTTCAGTGGTTCAGTCCACTATCATAATGGTAGGGAGCATGGTAATATGCAGGCAGACATGGAGCTAGAAGAGTAACTGAGAGTCCTACATCTTGCAGGCAACAGGAAGTTGACTGAGACACTGGGTGGCATCCTAAGCACAACAAACTGCAAAACCTACCCCCGCAGTGACACACTTCCTCCAACAAGGCCATAGCCACTCCAAAAAGCCATACCTCCTAATAATGACACTCCCTATGAGTATGGGGGGGGCAATTATATTCAAACTCCGCAGGCTTCATAGTCAAATAAGACAGGATTTCTATCTCAACTCAGAAATAATGCATTCCAGAGCAAATCACTGAGTCTCCATGATCTCCCTTTTGCTTTTCTGTAAAAGGAAGGCAATAGCATATATTTCATTCTTTTAATGGAAATTTAGTGAAAATCCATGTCAAACATTTCATATTTGGCCCAATTCTTTTAAATGTGACCTTTAAACAGTGATCATTACTCTGGAGGAAGAGGTAGAGAAAGAGAAAACAATTTCTAGTTCATTGGTAGTGCAAGATAAAACAGAAAATGCGGTCAGGGCTGAAAAGGAACTATTCCTTGTAGAAACTCTTCCCAGCAAAGACAGCTATGCATTTGTTCATGAATGAACACACCCATGCTAGCTCTTGCCTTCATGTTGTTGTGTTATCTTTACAAATTATATTTTGAAAGGATTTGCAGTACTTATGATGAGCATCTGTTCCATCACTTTAGTCTTCTGATTATAGTTTAGAAATTCCATATGATATTTTACATCGTGTGCTAAGACACACGACGCATCGCTTAGCTTGAACTATCATAGTAGAATACACTGCTGAGAACGCATGAATAGCAGAATTGTATTTCTTACAATTCGACATTAGAAAACAGCATGGTTGGTTTCCGGTGAGGGTCCTATTGCAGGCATACGGAAGGATATCGCAGAGCGTGCTTACGCAAAGTGATAACAGCCTCCTGTCTTCTCTTGTTAAAAAGGCACTAATCCTGCCATGGTAGTTCCGGCCTCGAAACCTCATCTGTGTGGTTGATATCAATTGCCAATTTGAAAGGCTCTAGAGCCACCTAGGGAAATAAAATCTGAGGTAGGAATGCCCACAGCAGATTGTCTAGATTGGGTTAAACTGGTGTGGCCAATCTTAGCTTTCCACTAACCCATTCCATGGTTTTGCGTTTTGGACTGATTAAAAAGAGAGAAGAAGCTGAACAGTATCTTACGTCTCTATCTACTTCCTGACTACAGATATAAAGGAACCAACTACCCTACACTCCAACCACCATTATATCTCTGTCGTGATGGACTATACCCCAGAACTGAGCCAAAAGAAATCTTTCTTTAATAAAGGTACTTTAGTTAGGGCACTTTATTACAAAACAGGAAAATAATAAAAATATCATTTAAACTTAATTATTTCCATCCATCCCATCCCCAGATATATTCACAAAGGGCTATATTTCAATATATGAATTTGTATTGGCAGTTTAATTTATAGAATTATAATAAAGAGGCTCACCTATTCAATCACAGATATAGTAGTTAGTGTAACTGTAAATTTTAAGAGGACTTAATTTTTATCCTTACTTTATAACTGAGAAAGCTGAGCGCACGAGGGGTTCAATGGTTTCCCTAATGTCATTATAACAAAAAATGGAGAATTCCTATAATTCTTTGATAAGTTTCTTTAGTCTTCTCTCCGTATAAATATCAAGCAGAGTAATAAGTCTTCACAAGCTGCTGAGAAGCCATACATAGAAAGCTAAAAAAAAGAAAAGGAAAGAAAATAAAAGAAAAAAAACAGAAGAGATGATTGAACTTGAGTCTGCTAATGGCATATTGAAAACAGAATCTTGTCTGTAAGACAAAACGATCTGAAAAGAACAGCAGATGGCATGGAATTCTGTTAAAAGCAATAGCATCCTGAACACCCTAGGAATTGGAATAGATACCCTTGGGTTGTTACACTGTGTCCCCAATAGGCTCTAATTTGAGTTTAAACATTTTCTCCCTAAGAAAATTCATAATAATTTGAAGCCTGGAGGTTTTGATTTACTAGAGGGCAAAGACAGAGTGGTGGTTAAGAAAACCTTTCAGATTGTAACTATTGATATAGTAGAAGAAATTGGGTGAATGTGGGCCCAAGAGATCCTGTGAGTAAAACGCCAATGAAAACCCAGCAGCCATTGTTCAGACTGTTGTACAAGCAGTTTCTGATGGAGCTGTGCCTAAGTCTCACAGCAGTAAATGTAACTGAATCCCCAAAGAGCAGTCCCATTCAAGTGACCATGAGACACTGAGTTCCCAGGACATCAGCAGTACTGTGGTCAGCACCCATGACTGGCGCTCCATTGCTTGGCTTACACAGCAACACTCTGAAACAGGCATTGCAAATACAGAGCTTTCCAGGAGAACTGGAAGTGCTCCATGGGGACTTGTGATTGAGCTTGCAATTCTCATGTCCAAATCTACAAAGAATACCCTCACTGAAGTCCTTGGCAACAGAGGGGGAAATTACTGAAGTCGTGTAACAGAGTAAACGTGTTCCTCACAGAAAGAAGTAGAAATCTCCTCTTCTTGCTGGAGTTATTTTCACTGTTGAATTGTATTGAAAAGGACAAATGTAGAAGAAAGCAAGTGCAAGGGGCATGTCTCTGTTGTTAGAGTGATAACCTAGCATGTACAAGGTCATCGGTTCAATTCCCAGCACTGCCTTAACCAGGTGTGGTGGAACTTACCAACAAGATAAGCACAATGGAGGCCGAGGTCATCTTCTGTTACATAGCTACTTTTGTGATACAGAAGACCCTGACTGACAGAAAGACAGACTAATAAAAGAGGAAAGAGAGTAGGTTTTAGTATGAAGAAGATGGAAAATGCTAATAGAAAAGATTTAGCTCTTGACAAAAATATATAATCCTGTGTTAACACTAGAGAAACTCCATAAACATTAGACAAAATCTAATCAATAGGCAATTAACTTCTACAAAGCTCATTGTTATAGGATTTTGCAAATATAGTTGTTCATATTTTCAAGGATGATGTTGCCGAGCAGATGAAAAGATGAGATCATTTTTTCTATCATTTTTTCATTATAATTAGCGTAGAATTGTGTTATAGATGTGTGTGATAATCAGATACCTGTATACGATGGGAAATGATCAAAACGGAATAATTAACATTTCCATCTCTTTAAGCATTTATTATTTCTTCCTATTGTGAGCTTTCAAACTGCTTTCTTCCAGTCATTTATATAATACATTGTAAGTGATGTCTCAACCATCCTGTTGTTCTGTGGAACACTGCAACTTACATTATGGGTTTGTGATGTTAGTAAACTGCTTGAGACTGATCAAAAACTACTCATTCTTCATTATTTTTGAGGATTTTACCAAAAAAGTCCTTATTTTTTGATCATTTTGTTGAAAATCATGGGTATGTAAGCTTATATTTCATAGTTGCTAAGGCTTGTATGGTACATGATTTCTCCAACAGTCTGTGTATTTTCTAGAATGCGTTTAGAAGCACCCATTTGATTAGTGTTTTAATAGAATAATAGGGTTTGCTAATACTTCTGTTTTTACACAACACATTTCTTGAGAAGGTTCTATCTGGCTTCTGAGTAGTGTCATTCCATCAACACACACACGCGCGCGCGCGCGCGCGCGCACACACACACACACACACACACACACACAGGTTTTCAAGCAGAAATGGAAACCGTGTCCGGTAATCATTCCATCACTTGTTCCGTTTGAAAGCCAGTTAAACAGGCCAGCATTGCTCATTTGCTTTCTTAGTTTTTATTTTCTTTTGCAACCTCATTTTTTACTGTTAAAATTACATCTTAATTATGTGCATGTACACAAATGTATACATAAATGTGCGTGTGTATACATGCATAATTTCTGTATCAAGTGTGTGGAAGTGAGAGGAAAACTTGAGGAAGCCTTTCCTTCCACTGTGTGAGTCCTGGTTCCCATGCTGGCAGTGAGCACCTGTGCCTGCCAAGGCACACTGCAGGTGTTACAACCTAGATATTACACAGTTGGAGAGAAACAGAGAAATGCTTCTCTTAGATCATTTCATTGTGAGGTTTTATGTATTTTAGCCTTAATATTATCTTATTAAACAGAACAAAATTAAGAAAGTCACATCTATATGTTTTGTGCTTTCCTCATAAGCTCTGAATATATAGTTTGTAATGGAAATAAAAAGAATTGAGAAATAGCCCCTACTGTAAACATGAATGTGCTCATAGATAATCATAATATTTTTTGTATAAAAAAGGTAATTTCCAAACATCTCAAATGGGTAACATTAATTTATCTTGTCTGAATAATGCTGATTAAATACATAATAAGGTATATATTACTAAATCTCAATATGGAAATATGTTCACAACGTATGTAACATAACTAAATTATAAAACCACGTTGTAGTATTTTGTGTCAAAAAAAACTTTCTCATATTGAAGTATGGACAGATGTAGGGTACTGTGGGAGGGGGTATGATTTTATTCAGTGATGTAGCCATAAATATGTTATTTTTGCCATCGTAAAGAATTTGTCACCCATGCTCAAGCATAGGTCTTATTAACTCTCAGTGTGTGACATTCCAGAAGGCAGGGGTGGGGGCCATGAGGAGTTGTTGAGAAGTTTGGAGTGGGATAGAGAAGACAAGGGAGGGGAATAGGGGGTAAAACTGACTAAAGTCCATTTCATCAATGTGTGAAATGTTCAGGCAACAACAGCATTGCGAGCACTTTATCAGTAGATGATATGGTTATCTGCGATGTCGTTTTTATTCTTTAGCGTTTGCTCTTCTACAGATAACTACATACCGCTAGCTATTGATTAATGATGATGGGAGAGATTATTTACATAATGAGAAAGTACTGCACAAGTCTCTGTTTCTCTGGATTTGGTTTAAACTGTTGGTATGGACGATTACGGGAACATGTTGTCTTGAAATGGCAAGCCTCGTAGAAGCCACTGGATACAGATACACCTTGAGCCTCACTGTCCTCGAGATGATGATGATGAGGCTGACGGTGTTGCATGACCTGCGGGGACAACTTGCAGTGGCAGCAGTTGCAGGCGCAGGGCTTCCCCTGGCTACATTTTTGTGCTATGACATATTGTATTTTATTGGATTCTGTTCTTCTAGTTTGATGTGTTCTTCAAAAATTTTCCTGAATAACATGTTTGTAGGTCAGCCATCTCTCTGAACTTACTGTTTACCCTAATTACAATGTTATCATGAGTAATTTGTCTCAAATAGCAATTTTCTAGTTTGCAATTATCTTCACATTTAATTGATTCTGTGGATAGTAGACATTTGGGGAAGTGAAATGAATCAATCGGATATGATTTTTTTCCTTTGGTCGAAAAGAAAAATTTGATATTAAGCTTTGAGTGAGCAAAAACTGTATTGCCTTGAAAGGACAAATATTTTTCCTGACAAAGTCTTACCAAATGATTGATGAAAATTTGTTTTAGTTCTCTGTGAAACTGAAAATTGTGTACATGATTTTCATGTTATTTTACATTTTATTTTTTTCTCATTTAATGTAACTTTTAATAAATTTTAAAGGACTCATATCTAGGTCTCGACGTACCACTCTTCTTAAATAATATAATTAAGTGTGTTCTCAAAAAAATTCTATGAGAGTAGCATTTTGAGAAAGCCAGTATATATTTGTAAGAGATTAATTGTATATTATATCTGAGTCATTCTCTAATGCAAATGCTTGGCTTGGTGTGGAGTGACTCAATATATTTTAGTGCAGTGATCTGTATTATGCCCTTCAGTGGTTGAGAAAAGCTTTCAATTTAATGAGCTCATTTTATTTTTGAATATATGAGAAGGGTAGGCAAATTCAATTAGAAAACGACACCCACAAATTAATATGTATATTTTATATGAACATTTAGAATCTAAAAGTCATTTTGAGTTTTCTAGTTGATCTACAGCAAAGATTTTAGGTGTGTCATTTGTGGTTTATATCATAGAGCAGAAGCAAATGAAGGAGAGAATTTAAATTTTCATAGTCCAAAGAAGAAATGAGTGGTTTGGTTTCATACTTTTGCTGGGGCAACTTTTCGTACCGAACACATCCCTTTGAAGATTCTAGCTCATCTTTTGTATTTGTCTATCGACGTTTGCCTTCTGATAGACCTATCTTGGCCTTGGTGTCTGGTAAGAGGTTAGTACATCAGTAAGATAAAATATTAATTATGTGTCTTCTGACTACAATAAAATAGCTGGCACAAGCAACTTAAGGCATGGAGGAAGGAAGGTTTCTTTTGCTTCACAATTGGAGGGTGGAATCCAACCTGGCTGGACGTCACAGTGATGGGAGTGTGGGACAGATGGTCACTTTGTGTGCACAGGCAGGAAGCAAAGAGCCATGAATGCTGATCCTCAGCTCACATTCTCCAAATTATTCATCCAAATTCTCAGTCAAGAGAATGGTGCTGCCCACAGTTAAGATGTGTTTTACAGCCTCAACCTAATGAAGATATTTCCTCTCTGACATGCATGGATTTTAGTTCCACAATTCTAAATCCCATCAAGTTACCATTTAGTGCCTACTATCAGAGGCAGCAGCATGTGAAGGGCTATTTTGGTCAGTGTGGACTGTGAAACAAAACCAGGTAGGCAAGAACAAAATATTTCATTCTTGTGTTAATGAAATTTTCACGTTTTACAGTTTAAAGTAACGTTCATTTTTGTGAAGAAAACATTGTGTTAATAGAAAACAAGCGGTTTTGTTTGGAGTATTACTTTTGGAAAAAACAGAAAGATAAAAATTTTGCTTTGGGCTCCCATGTAGTTTTATTTAATCTACTAGCAAACATAATCCTGGAGAAAGAAGATAGAAACTTAGGAAAGAGAGTTCCCCTCGACTTTCAGATTGGCCTGCAGTTGTGAGACATTCAGTGACTCATGGAACACATCCCGAGGTGGGGATAGTGATGGAATGACTGAGAGAGGAAGAGGTGTGGAGATATTGGATCAAATAGATGCAAAGAAGAGAATACTTCCCAAAAGTCCACCACATTTCTAGCTCAGTTTATTTTTTTTTTCTTTATGTCAGTTCAGAAGTATCTGGAAGGACACAGGACACAGTCCAGTTCCCTGAAAGACCCTTGACCATTTTCATTCAAATTGCCCAGCCTATAGGGGAGAATGCAGTGAAATTACGGCACCAGCACCCTGTTGAATATGGTTCGTGACTGACAGGAAAGTTCTATTGTGCCTTCTGTACCTCCTTCCAGACTCTGCTGCCTAGAGCTCTGCAGATGGCCTGTAATGGAGAATTTCTAAACCACCTTCCTAGATTTCAGATGCTCCATTATCTCCCTATGCTGCTTTAAGTATGTGTAGCCAATTCCTAATTAGAATAAATCTCTTTTTAATGTTCAATACTCCCTGCCAGCGGGTGGACAGCCCCTGGGTATCTCCTTAGCAGGAAGCAAACGGTTCTTCTTTTTCTTTATTGACTGTGTGTGAGTGGTTTGCTCTGGAACTGCACTGAAATTCAGCATATCTTTGTTACTATAATGTAAACATCCTTCAGAATACCAAAACTGCAAAAGTAAAAAAATACATAAGTATCCCTCAGCACAAAAATGCTTCAATAAATATGATTGAAGTTGTGCACAATTTTAACTATTTTCATATATTGGAGAGAGTTATCTTACTGGAATCCTGGGAATTCCTTTATTAAAATGCACCTGTATTTATTTTTGATTCCATCTTCCCTTTCTGTTTTGTTTTCCAGTGCTGTAACCACTTATCATTTTGAGATCAATTAAAGTATAAGCTCTTCTTAGTTCAGGTATAAGAATGTACAATTGATAGAAGTCATGCAAAAATTGACTATAAATTTATATCATTATAGGATAAATGGGGAATCATATTTCAAAGAAAAATTAGCAAGCATAATTATTAAGGTGATACATAAGTTTCAAATAAATAAGTCTTCAAATAAAATGCAACCAATTAGCAATTAGTTTTAGAACATTAAAGCATACTCTGATCTACCTTAACTTGACAAAAAATTGGTAATCATGTATGTCCTGCAGCAGTCAATAAGATTTATGTTTCACTAACCATCACTGATTATACCTACCACAGGCTGGACCTAAAGCAAGGTCTGTGCTAACTAATGTGAGTTATGCATCATGGTTTTCTTAATATTTTTACAAATAAATTATAATGTTCAGAGATGATTTTTTTGCACTGTGTAGAATGTCCATATCAGAATGCATGTCTATTGCATACTGTGAGGTCTATTTTTTAGCCAATGGTGGTTCATCTTGTATGTTAATGGTCTATCCTATAGGTAGGAATTCTGACTTAGGAAATCAGGAAGGGAATCCTTGGGTCAGTAGTCACAGCATTAGATACCAAAGGAGAGCAAGTCACTAACTACGGAAATCATGATTCCAGGTCTTTCTTTCTGGAAAAATATTCTTTAGTGCAGAGTATTTCTTTAATCTTTGGTACAGAGTTTCATATCATTTAGGTTTGAGCACTTACTCTTGTCCTTAAAGACCTTGAAGAACCCGGAAAGGGGCAGAAGGCAGATTTCTGATTATGCTGACAAGGGTCTCTTTTGATGTAGGTGTTATTTCATCAGTCAGTCAACATACAAACTTCTGATTTGTATGCTTTTATTGCCAACATATTTAAATGCAACTTTATTTAATAGGAAAATCACAATAATATTTAAAATTTATTGTCAGTAATGTCTGTAAATTAATGGAAGAGAATTTTTCGAGGGGCAAAGAAGGAAAACAAAAAGCTGGAGGCAGGGAATGAAGGAAGAAGGAGATGATTGCCAATGTCACTACTTGTTATCTGCTGTGCACATTGTTATCACTGTGCTAATGACTTTGTACAGCTCTGACCAAAACACTTGACAGAAGCAACGTAATGCTGGAAAATGTATTTATTTTGGCTCATAAATTAAAGGTGTCAGTCAATCATAGTAAGGAGGACATGGCAGATCATAGTGGCTCAGTCATGGAGATAAAGAAGAAAAAAGAGAGAGAAATGGAGGAAGGTTCTGAGAAAGATGTCGCCCGGAGAACATGTTCCAGTGATATATTTCCTTTAGTTCCCAATGATGCCATTGTAGGATCAACCAACCAATTCACACAATCATAACCTTCATGATCAAATAATTTATATAAACATTATTGCAGACACATTAGAGCAGAATTCAACAAATTATTAGCTCTCATGTTTTGGTCCAATTAAGCTATAAATTAATATTCACCATCCCAAGCATCTGCTGAGAACCAGTGATATGCAGTCTTTATATACACATCACTCCTCACTTCTCCCATGAAGTAAAGTGTGTCTTCTTCATTTTGCTTATTTAAAAAAAATCCCAGAATTTAGCAAGTTTTAAAATGCTTTCTTACAAATCTAGTTTCTGTGTGAAAATAGGCTTCTCTTTCCACAATATTTATGATGCTGTCTTGGTAATTATAGGGTTTACCTATACTGAAGCTTCCAAAAACTAAATCACAGTTTACAAGGATGAACCGTGAGATATGTGCAGCTTGGCATAGAACGAGTCTCAACAAATTTCAACGGGACTGAAGCCCACCCCTTCCTTTGAGGTGGAAATCTATCATCACTGTGGAGAGACACTGCTGCTAATTTCTCTGCCCTCTGCAAACAGCCATCTGTCTGAGATCTCCTTGAAGTGGCTGCCATCCAGGATGGCCGTGTTGTTGCAGCCTTTGAGTGGTTAGAACGCTGTAATGGCTGTGTTAATAGCTGGGAAATCGCAGCAGCAGCACCCAGGCCACTCCAATAGAACAATGTCAGCTGGGGTAAGTTCGACTGAGCAAAAACAAGTCACGCTGACTGTGTGATGAGGAAGCAGAACAGGTAGCAGCGACTGGCCCTGCAGTCAGCAGCTGCGGCTGTTAGGAGAAGGGCAGGCTGATCTGGAAAATGGGAAGAGCTAACTGCCAGCAGCTCCTCAGGGCCATGTTGTTCAGCGTTTCTCCACTCCTTGTATATTCCCCATCATATGGAGAAGCTAAGGAAATACAGCGCACTTGTAAAATCACAGAATATCAGTAGGTACAGGTGGATGCTAGTTTGGAGGAGAGAAAGTGGGAATGCATACCAGGAACCCCTACAAACAACAGAGACATGGCCAGAACACTTTTCTCAAGGCTTCCTGAACTTAAGAAACCACTATGAGCTGAGCATTTAGACCATCAGTGAACAGCCATGGCCTACGCCACTCCTCATCCATAACAAAGTGAATGGGTTTTTTGTTGTTGTTGTTGTTGTTTTGTTTGTTTCTTTGGATTGTGGGATTTGGGATGAATAAAAAACAAGAAGGATTTTATGATTCTTGCCAATAAGGAAGCTGTCAGTTAGTTTAGGAGATGTCTATCTAATGTCTATCAAGAGAGGATAAGCAAGAACTGAATGCAGTGAATTTTAACATGTGAAAGGAATTGCATGGGCAACAAGGACTACAGAAGAACAGGTCCTCTGCCGAGTAGAGGGCGCTCATATTGAAAGAATGAACAAGTAGCCAGGACTGCGACTTTTTAGGCTTCTTGTCTGTCTATAACCACTCAGAATACACCGCACAAATCCCCCTGAAAAACTGCCATTTATTTCATAGGACAAGCATTGCGCTTGATCTTCCAAACATCCCTAAGAATATATGATCAATATGCCATCATTCTGTGCACTGGAGGATTGTGGTGTCTTATATTGGAGCGTTGAGTAGGCTGAGGAAAAGGTTTAATGCAAACCAAAGCAGCTACAGAGTCTGTTTTTCATAATTACCAATGACTTCATGAAACTTTCTACCTATTCATCGATCATATCAAATTGTCACTGCACCATCAATAATCTGCCATTGAGTAGTTGGTTCTGCATTGATATTTAGTATCTATGGTATCTTTTACTTCAAAATAAAATAAAAATAAACATTCAGTTTAATCAACATTTAATTGTATGGGCTAAACAAATAAAAATTTGGTGTTGAACTGTAAATCATACTTATCATTTTTCACAAGCCCACAGTGTTTTCTTTAGCTGTGTCACTAAGTAAGTATGGGAGAAATAATAATATCCATTTTTAGTATGTAGTTATTCTATACTAGAAATGCTTTTCCCATATCATTCCATGTAAGTTTATTTTTCATTCTAAATACATGTAAAATTATACTAAATTGTCTAGGAATGAAACTAAAAACGTTTAAATATTTTGGGGGAATTTCGCGCATGAGTATGAAATTACGCATATGTCATTTCAACCCTATTCTCTCCCTCCTCCAGTCAATTTCTTGTCCATCAGCTTCCTCTCAAATTTATGACGTCTTCTTTATTTTCTTTTTATTTTTGAGGTTATAAATTATTTGCATATTTTCTTTTTTCCATTACCTTTCTCCAAACCCTTCCACTTAGCCCTCCTTGTTTAGCAGCATTAGCAGTGTGATCAAAAGCCACCACAAACACAAACTCGAATTTCCCAAATTCAGTCACTAAGGCTTAGAAAGGAAAAAGAATAACTATCACATAATCCTTGTGACACAGATTACCAAAAATTACATGAAATTGCAAACCAAGCTGAACAAGCATCAACAAAAATGATAGAAAGTTGGAAGCTCAACTGAACAACTCTAGCATTTGGAAGCAGCACATGTTAGCTGATAAGAGATTAAAATCAGTAACAATTATACCATGAACTCCAAGGGAAAATAAATGATGAAAATAAACATGGAAAGGAAAGCCAAGTGCACACAAGTGTTAGTGGTATTTAGAGTACGTATTAGGAAGAATACCAGCCACATCCCTAAAGCTAAAAAGACTTGTCAGCACTGCCAAACTGAGTGCTGTGCACCATTCTTAAGGGTGTGTCTGGGTTAGCTCTTCCAGGGAAAAGATAGTCAATGAAGAGATGCTCAACGTTTTGTAGATGACATCTTACTCCTTCCAGATATTGCAGGTTAGCCTCACTTGCAGCAGTCCTCCTGCCTCAGCTTCTTACTGCAGTGATTACATTTGTGAGCCGCACCATCCAGCTTAGCAAGGCATTCATGACAGCTTCATTACATTGGCCTCATGACAGAACTTACAGCTATGTGAATTCTGACATTAGAAAATGAAAACACAGGTTGAGTGTGGTAGTGCAGGTAGTCTTAGTACAATGGGAGAAAGAGGCAGGAAGATCCCTAAGTTCAAAGACAGAATGATCTACATAGAAACTTCTCGGTCTTCCAGGGACACACTGAGATCCTATTTCAAAAAAGAAAAGAAAACCAATGAATGACAACCACAGCAGCAACAATAAACAACCGCAATATATAACATTTATGTTTTTGAGTAATGTTTTGAATAACTTAGAAATGAAACACATCTGTATAATGAGGCCATTTAGAACCTTTTATAGAATTTTAAATTAGCAATATTGTCAAACAATAAATTTTTAGGGCTTTGATCCCAGAAAGCAAACCTTACATTCATTATTGTCCATTGAATGCATTTGATACTAATAAGTAATTTGGATGAATAAATGAATCAAAAAATAATGAGGATGTTACTAGAAATCCTATATCTAAACTTATGTGTGTATGTGAATATATAAATACATATATGTATGTATGCACATATAAACATATATACATACATATGTGTATATCAAAATACACATAAAGAATCTTAAATATAGTGAGTATAAAATCTCCAACCAGAATGAAGAATATAGCAAATGCACATATACACAAAAACATAAAGCTGCAATGCTACTCCTTATTTTACATGTATCACTCAGGACATATAGTGAGAGTGGTAATGGGGGAGGCAATCAGGAATAAAGAGGAGATCTGAGTACGCTCAGTGGGTAAAAATCACAGATCTAACTAATCTGAGCATCCAAGCTCAATCTCCAGTGCCCATGGAAAGGGAAGGAGTGGATGGCAAGGAGTGTTATGCATCTATAATCTATAAGCATCTATCAGAGTGATTGGCGGCAAAGATGGAGAATCACTCATAAGCTTATCAGCATGCTATCCTGGATCACCCAGCACAGCAGCAAGAAAAGAGAGAGATCCCAATTCTCTATGTGAAAGGCAAAACCCAACTCCCATCTCTGACCTCCATATATGTTCCTCAACACACATGCACCGTCTCTCTCTCTTTCACACACATTGTGTGTGTGTGTGTGTGTGTGTGTGTGTGTGTGACACACACACACACTGAAACCATAAACAATTTTAAAAAGTTAAAAGAATAAAGGGGGAATCAAGTAAGGATTAATGAAGCCTGTGAACATTTCTCATGATCATGTGACTTGAGCTGCTAGTGATACCAAGCTTAACTCCTTGCACTTGAGCTCAAAGAAGTTAGCAAACCTGCCCCATCACACAAATGGTTCAAGGAAAGACAGAATTTGAACCACTGCCTCAAGATTTTCTCTTCCTTATCTTTTATCTTTTCACGAAGGCTTCTTTCTTTCATACTGAGTATTTACAGAACACATATGCTGTATTCTTATTATGATTCACTTAAAATATTTATTAAGTGGAAGTGATTGATTGTCCTAAATGTTCAATAAAATCATTGATATAAGTCAAATAAAGATTGGCTAAGCTTGGTCTGCTTTCACCTTAAAGATAATTTTAAAAGGAAAATTAAGCACTGGAAAATAACCCCACAAAAATAATTCTAAAATGTGTTCTGGATTTAAATTTCTTTGTTTTGTCATCCTGTCAAATCATCTCACTCATAGATCGCTAGAGATAGCCATTTTCAAAAACAGACTTTCATGGAACTGGATAAATCATGAACTCTCTCATTCAAACTTTTTTTACTAGTATCTTTATATATCTTATGGTATCCTATGAAAAAGAAATAGAGTTGGTAAATTATCTAAAAGGCATTAGGCAGGAGTTCAGATTGAAATTTGGTGTAAGGCTTCAAATGTTATGCTTTCTTAAATTTAAGTTTATTTCATTGAATATGCCTTAGTCATATTCTTTCCCCTTCCTTAATACTTTCAAAGTCCAGTCACTTCCCTACCTACCCACATTCTTGTTCTTCCTCTCACAAAAGAAAAAGAACAAAAACACAAAAGGTAAGATTAAAAAAAGAATACTCAATAAAACAAAAAAACTAAATAAAACAAAAAATGTACATTAAAAAAGTAGACAAAAAAATCAAGCAAAAAAAATGGAGTCCATTTTGTGTTGGACAACTCTGGGCAAGGAGTTTGCCTTGGAGTCGGGTTTACATGCCCAATGGCATTCTTTACAGCCAAATGGCTTTCTCTACTCAACACATCTCAATTGCAAATAGCTTTTGGAGTTGGGGACAGGTGTCTTGAATAGTTTTCAATTGCTGTGACAAAACAAACAACAAACAAAACAATGTAAAGCGTGTAATTTGTAGATCGTGGTTCCAGAGAGTGAGACTCCATGACCACCATGGCAGGGAGCAAAGCATCAGGCAGGGAGGTATGGTGCTGAGCAGTAGCTGAGAGCTTATGTCCTTATCTGCAAGTAGGCGGCAGAAAGAAAAAGAAAACTGGGAATTGTCTGGGCTTTTGAAACCTCAAGAAATTAACCTCTGGTAAAGATCTTGATCTTTTCTTGAATCACAAGACAAGAAGTAACTCAAGTTACTTTGCAGAATACCAACTTTAAGGTTTTGAGAAGTGAGGGGGAATTTAATTTGGTTAAAAATAGTAATGACAAACCCTTATGAGCATCTTAAATGCTACTGTGTGTATCACACATTCTTGTTCCTCAGACATTCTCTCCCTAGAAGGCCAGAGTGAAGTTGCTTCACTAAATCAAAGCACAGAGTAAGGACTTAGACTAAAGTCTAAGCACAGACTAAAAGACTAAAAGACTAAGTCTAAGCACAGACTAAGGAAAGGCTCCCATGTAGACCCTTGACATTCCTTTGGCTTGCTATACCCAATACTGCCAGTCAAGTTTTTGACCCCTTAGAAAGAAATTTAAAGTATCAGTTTTGTGAGGGATCTAAGCAATTTTAGATCAAGAGGCATAGCATACTAGGTGGGAGTTTGTCACATATATGACTTATCTTAAATAGAATTCCATACTTAGAAAAATCCCTTGAGCGTCCCAACAACTTTCAGTCTCTGTTACTGTGCAAAGCCCAGGTCCAGCAGATGTCCTGAGGTGAGTGTTCCTGTCAAAACTTCAACAAACAAGGAGTCTGAAAACGGAAATCAAATTTTGGTAGACAGTTTATGCAAAACAGTTTATGCAAAACAGAAAATGTATTGGTGATATATTCAGAGTTCTAAGAAAATGTGATGCTTCCAAAACAAAACCAAAATTATAAGAACTATTAAAAAGTCAGATGGTGGTGGCACAGGCACTTAATCCCAGCACTTGGGAGGGAGAGGCAAGCAGATTTCTGTGAGTTCAAGGTCAGCCTGGTTGGTCTACAAGAGCTACTGCCAGGACAGGCTCCAAGCTACAGAGAAACCTGTCTCAAAACCAACAACAAACAAACAAACAACAACAACAACAACAAAACTATTGAAGAAATGCAGCCTCTGCATACAGGCTAAAAAATCAGCAAATGAATTTTAGTATGTTTCAAATATGCAGCTGAAGAAATTTCAGAGAAAGTAGAATCATCAGAATCACACAACCACAAATTTGAAAGAAAAAGGGGGAAGGATATTTTAGAACACAAGTATTCAGCTGAAAACAAGTACTCAGCTCCTGAGGTTGGAGGAAGGACTTCTAGACTGGGTCATTACACTTTAAAGTCTGAAGAAAAATATCACCTGTTGCAAAATCAGAATTACCATGGATTTTTAAGTGATTAAGCATCATCAGGAATTTTAAAAGTAGTTCAAAATTTAAAATATTCTAAAATGTTGATTTACAAGTTAGCATTTTATAAGTAAATATCATACTATAATAAAACATTTTTTAAATGTGGCATGGACAAGCATTTGGTTTCAAGTATGCTGTCTTCTATTCGAACGAACAGTGAGTCATGGAATACAAGTCTAGGATTCAGAAAAATAGACTCCAGAAGTAGAAAGAGACTGGACTTAGGAGCATGACTGGTGATGGGGAACAGTTCAGTTTGTAGAATGTTTGGTACCCAAGTATGAGGACCTGAGTTTGGGTCCCCAGCATCCACATGAAATAAGCGTTAGTCTATGGATGTAATTCCCAATGTCTGTATTCCCTGTCTTGCCCCTCCCCCAACTTCCCTCCTCCTCTGCACTGGATCTTTCCATTACAGCTCCTCCTCTATCCATTCATAACTATCTCCTTTATTTCTTTTTTCTAGATCTATTTGTCCCTCCTAGTCCTTATTCTATCTTTACCTAACCTTTGTGGTTCTTTGGATTGTAGCTTGGTTATCACTGACTTCAGAAATAATATTCACATAAAAGTGAATATTTATTATATTTGTTTTTTGGGGTCAGTGTTACCTCATTCAGGGTTAATTTTTCTAGTTCTATCCATTTCCCTGTGAGATTCGTGACTTAGTGTTTTTTAACAGCTGAGTAATATTCCATGGCTTAAATGCACCATATTTTCTTTACCGGTTCATCTTTAAAGGGCATCTAGGTTCTTTCACATTCAGGCTGCCATGAATAGAGCAACAGTGAACATGGTTGAGCAAGTGCTCTGTGGTAGAATGAAGCATTATGTGTGTATAGGGCTAAGAGTGGTATAGCTGGATCTTCACGTAGATTGATTCCTGTGTTCCTGAGGAACTGCTACACAGGTTTTCATAGTGCGGTACGAGTTCGCACTCTTCCTAGCAATATATGAATGTTCCCCTTATTCTACACTGTCGAAAGTATGAGCTGTCATTTGTTTTATTGATCTTAGCCATTCTGATGTGTGTAGGATAAAATCTCAAAGTAGTTATGATTTACATTCTCTGATAACTAAGGATATTTAATTCGGCTTTTGTGTATTTCTCAGTCATTTGAGTGTCACCCTTTGAGAGTTCTCTCTGTAGATCTATACTCCATTTTTATGTTTTCTTGATATTCAGTTTCTTGAGTTCTTTATATATTTGAATATTATCCATCTATTGAATGTACCAGATTATTTTCCCATTCTAGAAGCTGATACTTTGTCTAAATAATAGTGTTCTTTGTTATTAAGAAAGTTTTCATTTTTATGAGGCCCCGTTTATTAATTGTCATCATTAGTGACTGTGCTAACCATGTTCTGTTTGAAAAGTCTCTTCCTGTGCCATCGAATTCAAAGCTCTTCCCCACTTACTCTCCTGTCAGCTTCAGCTCATCTGACTTTATGTTGAGGTCTTTAACCCATTTTGAGTTGAGTTTTGGGCAGAGTATAAATTTGGATCTACTTGAATTGTTCTACATGCAGTTGTCCATGTTGACCAGCAACATTGGTTGAGGATGCTTTTTTTCCTGTGTGCATTTTTGCCTTCCTTAGTAAGAATAGGGAGTTCATAGCATGTGCATTCATATTAGCTTCTTCAGTGTTAGCCCATAGATGAACATGTCTGTTTTGTGCCAAGGAAGTAGTGTTTTTAGTCCTACTGTGATGTAATACAGCCTGAGGTGGAGGCTGGGGAAGCTTCAGCAGTTCTTTAACCATCCAGGATTGTTTCAGGCATCCATATGTTTTTCATGTTTTCATATGAAGCTTAAAATTATCCTTAAAGATCTGTAAAGAATTGAGTTGCAAATTTGATGGGGATTGAATCTGTAGCTTGCTTTTGATAAAGTTGGCCATTTTTGCTATGTTGATTCTATGGATCCATGATCACAGGAGATCTTTCTGTCTTCTGATTCCTTCTTCATTTTCTTTCTTCATTATGTTAAGTTTCCTACCAAGAAAGTCTTTCACTTGCTTGGGTAGAGTTACCCTAATATATTTATATTATTTGAGGTTTTTATGAAAGATGTTATTTCTATTAATTTCTCAGCTCGTTTGTGTAAATAAAGGCTACTAATTTTCATGAGTTAATTTTGTATCCACCTACTTTACTATGTTTTTATTATCTAAAGGAGTTTCTGAATGGAATTCTATTTACTTATTTTTTTCTTAAAGAACTTCTTTCAATTGAAAATGTATATAGTAAATTTGAATAGCTTAGACTACTGTCTTTTTTCCATTTTCTTTATTATTATTAAAAATTTTCACCTCCTCCCCTCCTCCCGTTTTCCTCCCCCNCATTCCCCCTCCCCCCCCCTTTCCAGTCCAAAGAGTAGGGAGGACCTTGGACTTCCCACAGGGCAGGGAACCCTGAATGAAATTTTAGGGTACTTATATATATGACCATTTTATCTACAACTAGAGACACTTTGACCTCATCCTTTCTTTTTGTATTCTCTTTATCCCATTCAGTTTTCTTATTATTCTACCTAAGACTTCAAGTACTATATTAAATAGGTTTGGAGATAGTGAAAAACCTTGTCTTGTTCTTGATTTTAATGGAATTGCTTGAGTTTGTCTCCATTTAAGTTGATGTTGGCTATGGGGTTGATGTAAATTGCCTTTATTATACAAAAGACTGTCTCTTGTATCCCCTAATCTTCTCAGGACTTTTATCAAGGAAGTGTGTTGAATTTCCTCAAAGGCCTTTTCTGAATCTAAGGAGACAATAAGATGGTTTTTTCTTTCAGTTTTTTCATAAAATACATTACACTTATCGGTTTATGTGTTAAACCATCCATGCATCTCTGGGGTGAAATCAACTTGATCATGGTAGATGATATTTTTAATATGTTTTTAGATTCAGTTTGCAAATATTTTATTGAGAAGTTTTGCATCTCTGTTCATAAAGGAAATTGGTCTGTAATCCTCCTTTGTTTGGCCTTACGTCATTTCAGTATTATGGTACCCATGTTCTCATAAAATGAAATAGGTAATGTTCCGTTTGTTTCTGTTTTGTGTAATCAATTGAGTTGTAGTGGTGTTAACTTTTCTTTGAAAGTCTGGCAGAATCTGCACTATAACTATCTGGCCCTGAGGTTGTTTGTAGGTATGAGGAATGAAGGTTTTAATAACTGCCAGTATTTTACTAGGGTGTTATGGGTCTGTTTAAATTGCTTATCTTATCTTGGCCTAACTTTTGTAAGTGGCATATATCAATTTTATATGTTCTTCATATTTTCTGGTATAGTACAGGTTGTTAAAATATGTATGTCATTACTAATATCTGGTTTTTCTCAGTGTCTGTTGTTATGTCACCTTTACATTTCTAATTTTGTTAATTTGGACCTTCTCTTTCCATCTGTGAGTTAATTTGGTTCGGACTTGTCAATCTTATTGATTTTCTCAAAGAACTCTTTGTTTCATTGATTCTCCATTTTTTGTTGTTTTTTTTTTGATTCTATAAAATTGATTTCCACCCTGATTTTGATTGTCTCTTGCTGTCTACTCTTTTTGGATGTGATTTTTTTTTGTTCTAGAACTTTCAGTTATACTGTTAAGTTGTTAATATAAAATCTCTGTATTGTATATGTAGGCACTTAGTATTAAGAACTTACCTCTTAGAGCCTGCCTTTGTTTTGTTCCTTATGTTTGACTGTGTTGTATATTCATTTTAACTCAATTTTAGGAGGTCTTTAAACTCTTTCTTGATTCTTTCCTGACCCATTTTTCATTCAAAATTGAGTTTTTCAGTTTCCATGAGTTTGCATGTTTTCTATTTCTCCTGTTGATGATACCCAGCTTTAATGCGTGGTGATCAGATAGGATGCAGAGTGTGTGATCAGATGAAGATGGGAGCTGGGGAGAAAGGGAAGCCACAGAAAGTTTTCTTCCACAGAGCTGGGGAATGAGCCTGTTGGATTGGATTTGATGGAGAGAGTGAGGAGGTGAAGATCTGCAGTCAGCCTACCTTCCTCCCTTGCAAGAGTAACCTGGGTTTCCAGGGAACACCTGCAGATGCTGGTAGCTAGCATAAAGTGATAACTGGCAGGAAGGAAGGTAGCAAAGGTTAAAGAGGAAGTTGTTCCCTGGAAATGGGAACATGAAGGGAGGGGCAGCCACAGCAGGTATTCTGCTCCAGAGCTGGGGGAGACTGGGATTTTTGGCACTGAAGGACTAGAAGGAGAGAGGAAGATGTGCAGACAATAAAATAACTGAAAAGAAAACCAGGGAGAGAGCTCCATAATATTAATCAGAGAAATGATGTAAATACTATTTTAAAAGCATAAGCAATGAAAACAAGAATAGATAAAAAATGGATCACGTTAATAACCTGTATTGCAAAGAAAATGACCAAATAAGTAGAAAACGCACAGACTGGGAAAGTATGTGCAAATCATTGGCCAAGAGTCTGAAAACCAAAATAGATAAATCAAACTTCTCAATAAATTATAACAGTAAATAGTGAAACTGTTTTTTAAATTGAGAAAATGACTTAAAAGACATTTCTAAAAGAATACAAGCAAATGCATAACAAATCTCTGGAGATGCTCAATGCCTCTCATCACCAAGGAGACTTTTTGCACCAGGGAGGCACCAAAAAACACAGATTCCATTTGGAGTGAAACAATTTCTCCCTTATATTGGGTAGGTTATTATCAGAAGGGTGAGGGAGTAAAGATATGGAATGAAGGGAAACTTTTAT
>LOEQ01001884.1:349595-368618 GCA_001685075.1 Bramus lutescens
CATGCAAATGGATGGAAATAGAAAACACTATTCTGAGTGAGATAACCCAGACCCCAAAAAGTGAATATGGTATGTACTCACTCATTAGTGGATTCTAGCTGTAAACAAAGGACTTTGAGTTTATAGTTCACAATCTTAGAGAAGCCAAATGATAAGGTGAATCCAAAGAAAAACATATATAGATCCTCCTGGAAATTGGAAGCAGAGAGGATTGCAAAAGTTGGGAGCACGGGGGTGGGGGTGGGAGTGTGGGGTGAAGGGGAGAGGGAGAGAGAAGGGAAAAGGGAAGGAGTGGGAAGAGCTTGGGGGAGTGGGATGGTTGAGATGGAGGAAGGGTGGATATGGGAGCAGGGAATAAGATATGTTAATTAAGGGAGCCATTTTAGGGTTGGCAAGAGACTTGGCTCTAGAACTGTGAGGATTTTACTGCTAATGCTGTGAGGAAGACTTTCTTAAGGGAACCATGCCTCTGCTTGTCGCTAGCAAACAGAGCCTACCCAGAGTAAAGACAGTCATCAAGAAGCTGTGCTTGACTCTGTTCTTCTAGAATTCTCTTTTTAAAGCTTTCTCGGGCTTTATTGGAAATTCTTGTCAAATGTTTGGATGCCATTTGTAGATGGAAGTTTCTGTTCCTCCAAGTCTAAAGTCATTCAGTCCCAAAGAAACACAAAAAGGCATATATTGATTATAAACTGTTTAGCTTATTAGCGCAGGCTTATTATTAGCTAGCTCTTATAACTTAAATTAACCCATAATCCTTGTCTATGTTTAGTCACTTGCCTTGGTACTGTATCTCAGCACCAAGTGAGACATTCTCATCTTGCTTCCTCTGTCTCTAGCTGGTGACTAAGTCTTTGTATTTTCTCTTCCCAGAATTCATAGTCCACCTATTCTTCTGCCTGTCTACTGACCAATCAGTATTTTATTAAACCAATGAGTGATAGATCTTTACAGTGCAAAAGCATTATCTGACAGCAACTTTGGGTCTGCAGGACCAGACCAATCCCTTCCTATGCTCCAGCAGATAACAGATGGGGTGAATGTTTGGGTGGGCCAACTCAAAACCCTGATCCTGGGTCTGGAGAGTTGCAGGGTTGGTCAGCCTGCCATCTCTCTCTTATCCTCACACATAGGGTAAGCTCTTCTGCATTGTCCTGACTAGTTCACCAGTTGTAGGGATGACCAAGGGACAAGGCCAGTTCTCCCATTTCACTTCATCAGTCAGTTCTTCCACACGTACATCTTCAGGGCCAGTTCTATTGCATTGTCCGGGCATGGCCACTCTCCCAAATGCTGCAGCTGATGAGGGGCAAACACAGGTTATGTGTTGAGTCCACAGTGCCTATGTATTAACTTGGTACAATGCAATGAAACAGTTCTCTTGAAACAATATCTAGATTGTTCAAACAGCTACTAGAATAGAGTAACAAAAACCATATGAATTATCTCACTGCCTGCAGTATGAATTGAATAACTAAACATTTATAACATAGTTAATAATAGCTGACACAGTATAAGCGCTTAATAAATGTCAATAACCACTCTGACACTAAACTTATTATACCTTAATGATATATAAAATTAATCATTCTATCTCTGTGTGTATATGTGCATTGTGTGTGTACGTAGCAGTATATCTGGAGGTCAGAGGAAGATTTCAGTCATCTCCTCTATTGTTTACCATCTTATGCCTTAATATATTGATTCAGAGAACTGGACACTCACCATCTCAGCTAAGCTGGCTGACCAGTGGCCTCCAGAGATCTGACTGTCTCCACACAACAACAAGGTTATAAAAACATGTGACCATACCAGGCTGCTACATGGGTGCTGAGGATTGGGACTCAGGTACACATACTTGCACGGCAAAGCATTCATACCCAGTGAGCCGTAATCTTGACCCTGAAATTAACAGCATTTTAATGTTATGTATGTATACACAATAAAGATGAACACTGAATCTGTTTTCTTTATTGCATTTAGAAGTAGATTACAACCAATTGTCTCTGTTCAAGCAAAACCTAATTATAATATTTCTATTTCAAGATTTATATAGTACACAATTACTATATCCTCATGTCATTCTGGCAAACATGCCAACTTATTATTTTGTATTAACTCAGGATCATAATGCCCTTATACAGTGGCAGAACATTGATTCTTTCATTGGGGACAGGTATTTTTAACATGGAGATTTCAAAGATCCAATTTAGAATTATCTCTCCTTCCAACACACATAATAGGATTTCATAGAGCTCCTCAAAGATAAACGGCTATTTCTGCTATTTTCCCTGCAATGAATTATTTTAAAAACATTAAATTTCTGTATGTCATTTGAAAATAAACTCCAGCACTATATTTTAAACTGAAGAAAACCAGTCTCCTTTCAGGCAATTTTAATAAATTGAGAAGACTTGTCACTTATCATGGTAAATAGGAACTCAATTAGTTTACTAAAAGGGCTGCTCATTCGTCTTTTCTACTTCAATTCCCTTGGGGACGCTGTTTTATAATTTCATAGTCTAACTTTAAGCAACACATATCTATATATTTTCATTTCTACATTATAATTAATTACTTGCTGGTTGACATTTTCAGTTGGGTCTTATTTTCCTACTACCTAATCATATCTAATCATTCCCATAGCTTTCTGTAATTTTATGACAACTCATACTGAATGTATTGTGACTGTGAATGAATGTTCTCAGGCTTCTGATAGTCTTGTAATTTAGGACCTATTAATGGCAGACTGAGGGAGGGAAATCTCAAGAACTTAATTGGTTTTAAATTGGCCTTAAATTATAATTAGAGGAGAAGAGAAGTAAGTCATAACGTGAGTAATTTTATTACAACAAAATTTAGAGTTGCAGATCCCTCAGAATACTGTTTTTGTTAGGGGAGGAGAAAACAGCATAATTAGATGTGTGCTAAACCTCCTGCGATCTTAGGTAAGAACAAGAGCAGCACCTGAGGAATGTTTGTGAGTCTGAAGGCAGCAGCAGGAGAGTCCCATACTGCCTTCACAGCCCCGGGTCTCGGGAGCCAGGCAGAAAGGTAAGGTTAAGGGTGCACCATCCCCCCTCCACAGAGAGAGAGAGACAGACAGACAGAGACAGACAGAGAGAGAGAGAGAACAGAGAGAGAAACAGAGATGGAGAGAGACAGACAGAGAGAGACAGACAGAGACAGAGAGAGAACAGAGAGACAGAGAGAGAGAGAAGAGAGAGAGAGACCCTCAAGGAAGCCTTCTAACACTCTGTCTGTATTTTATTCTGGCAGATGCAGCTAAGCTCGAAAGTGAAGGAGCCTAGAACAGGTGTGGAGCGGGCCTTGATGGCCGCCACACTTACTCAGCTATTGGTTCTCAGTTGATTTCTCTTGAATCTGACTCACTCAACAACGGTTCGTTTATCCCTCAGCCCTCCAGTCTCTCCCGAAACTCAGTGAGAAGAGCTGACCTTTTCCTAGAAAAGAAAACGTATGTAGTCCAGGGAATTAAAATTAGTGAGTTTCATGAGAAAACCTTTTAACCGTTAGACCTTCTGGACACAAGTACGGTTTAATTTCCTGAATCCTGCACTCTGCCGTGGAAGGAAAGTAGTTTTCGAGCCTGAGAAGGCCTCCGAGAGTCACATAGTGAAGGAAGTCCGGAAAATGGAGACTTGGCATTATTCCGGGTATTTCCTGTGTTTTCCAGTGAGGAGACAGTTGTAGCTAAGACAGTTTCTCTGCCTTGGCAGTGGAATGACTGGATGTACAGTCACAATACAGATGGCAAGTGGTAAGGAGACAGGTAAGAATGTGTTTACCAGCATTTTCTGCGCTTCCTTTGTCAAATGAATGAGTCTGGAGCCCTTTATAGCGTTCCTCACGAAGAAGCAGTCTATGCATGTGAAATTAGCTGGCGAGCCAGTTTTTATTTCACAGTTGACTTTTTGGGATTATGAAAACTTAGCTTCTTTAACTCCATTTGCTTTTCCATTGTTGTGACACACTGTGTAATGAGATTTTATGGCGAGGTAAAGCATTTACCCTGGAGAATACCTGCTCCAGTTGAATTAGATGGAACTGCGTGAATTGGACACACTTCCCGTTCTGTCACAGAAGAATCTTGCTTCCAGAGCAATTGGAAAAGAACATTGGCAGTGCTGTATTGTGAGACAAATAGAGAGATCTCGCCTTCCATCTTGTTTCCTTCTTGCTGTTTGTTAGTGCTATCAAAAGCCACTTTGGTATTGTCATAATTAAGTTTGACTATACATTTAAATAAATAATAATGATAATATAATTATTAGTTTTAGGTGGCCTTATTTTTTGATATGCAAGGACAGCTTTATAAAGGTTCATTCTTCATGTAGTTGCACAGAATACACTTTAGAGTATTCTACCCTATACTGTTTAGATGGCTTTAGAGGAATTTCTATAGCTAAGTACATAAAGCAGTAAATCTGTCAGTATTCCCTGTCTATATTTAATTTCTATTGTCCTAGGTTCAGTATCTCCTTGGGCAAGTACCGAGAACTCTTACAATAAATACCAGTTGTTCTAAATCCAACCCTGCAGGCATCAGGATGAAGTGCGGGTAATCCATCCTACCAATACATTCAGGAGGGAGCGGAACAGCTGTATGGGGCAGGAAAATAAACTGATTCCATCAGTGTTTAATACTTTGGTGAGCTTCCATAGTGTTCCTGGTATTAACTGGGCACCTCAATTATTCTCCATCTGTGCCTTCTCCCAAAGCTGCCAGCTGTCCCACTGGTAGGGCCCCGAGGCTGATGGCAGAGAGTCCAACACAGTAAATGGTACAATCTAGCATTTCTTCCCAAGCTAGCCCAGCTAGTTAATCTAGTAAACAGATCACTCCATTCCTGGCGTTGGCTTAGATGGTGAAATAAAACTGTGGTTGCCACAGCTTTTAAGACATCTTTTCACAGGGAAGATAGTTATCAACACACCATTTAACAGTGCTGTAATGCCAGCAGGGTGGAATGGCTTAGGAATAAAACCACTATAAATGAAAGGCTGTGGAGAGAAGGTCTTAACTGATCAAATCTGTGACTAGGATGTTAAACGCAATCATCTCTGGTCTCAGCTTTATAACCTGTCAAATATTGTAAGCTCTACCAAATGCCCTTCTTTGCCAAAACCTTTAGAAAAACTTACATAGTCTTCAAATTAATAGATATTTATCCTTGTTATATTGAAATTTCTTAGTAAAATGGGCATTTGTGATTCTCCTTAATGTCAAAACCAAGTCAGAGGTGTTTTGATGAACACAATTATAATGGGTTGAGATCTGTGAAGTGGTTAGCTTGGAGAAAGAGGCTACGGTATCTAATCCTATCTATATCATGTATTACGAACTATTATCAACAGACTGTAACAGAAATCTATGGGCGGAAAGGAATTGTGCTGAATTCTGATGTCTGGCAGGTTTCTAAGATATAGTTAACTTGTGTTGACTTTGCCAACATCCTTAGTCCATTGCACATATGGAAGTCAAAGGTTTCCTAGATGTGGCACCAATTTCAGATGCTCCCTCTTTCCTTCAGAAGTACAGGTGAGTTGGAGGAAGAAAGTCACAAAAATCACTTACTGAAGACAATAATAGTATTGGAGATGCTCTTTTGTAGAGGTCTTCAATTCAGAAGCTTCAAAACCAACAAATAAAGGTATGGAAATAGAGAAATGGATTAGTCAACAGAGCATTTTCCATACAAATAAGGGTACCTGTGCTTGGTCTCCATTAATAAAAGAAAGAGCTAAGTAAGTGTAAGGCAGTCATGGTTCTAGCACTAAAAAGCTAGAGACAGGAGAATCCCTGGGACTCAATGACCAACTAGCAAAGAAAACCTAAGTCATACAACCCAGAAAGCGATCCTATCTCAAAAGGAAAGAAAGCTAAGATGGCTCCTGGGGCATAACACTACTGTTTCACCTCTGACCTCCAGCATATGTGCACACACATTTATGTGCACCCACATTTGTGATAACACAACATACACACAAACTTAAATATAATGAAATTTCAAAACATTGTTTTTTAATCTGACACTATATGCTCTACATGTTCCCATAACAATAAATGAGGAAGTAAAAATAAATATTACATTTTCAATCTGTAAGAATGTAATATAACTATATCATTTCATCCTCTCATTTCCTCTCTTTAAATTCTCCCATTTACTTCTATTTTCTCTTTCCTGAATACCGAAATACAACATGCTCAGCTCAGTCTATATAATATTACTCGTATGTATGTTTTCAGATGACCAATGCTGTGCTCATCCTTGGGGAGGACTATTTCTCCCACTCTCAGCATTTCATAGTTGGCTGTAGCTGTTTGCATAGTACTGAGGCTTTGTTAGCATTCCTTTGTGCACCTTCACACATCTATGTTGCCCTCCTTGTTCAGCTCATGTTTATAGCTGTAGTGAACGTAGCTTGTAGAAGCTGACAGAGTGGTTAGAGACAGTGGGGCAGTGAGTGAACTGGAATGGGTACTACTCACCAAAGAATGTGCTGCTGATCATGCATCCCATCTCCTAGCTAATGCATTCAAGAGCCCAAGCTATGTGACTTCAACTTTTCAAGTTAAAGTAAAGAATGGGGACAGGCAAAGAGAAAATAGGAAACATCTCCGGGCTTAATATTGCAGACAGAAGAATAAGGACTTGTAGCCTCCTTTTCCTCCTTGAACAGAATTTGAAGGAAAGGGAAGTAGCGTTTATCTTCCTCTCTCCTTTCCCAAGCAAATACTCATTTTCTTGAAGAAGACTATTGATCAGAATCAAATCCTATTTTCTTCCTTCTTTCTCTCTTCCCAGTCTGCCCTACAATTCAACTTCCTAATTCCTATGGCTTCGGATTTTTCAACTTCCAGTCAGTCAATCATGTAGAGAGCAATACTGTAATTTGCTGCTTTTCACATTCTCAACTTGGGTAACAATGACTCTGAGCTACCTTTTGCTGGCTCAAGCTGATAAAGAAAAATATATGAGCGCTGGCTTCTTGAGTTTTCATCAGTGCAGTGACCTACTTAATGAAACCTGTCTGAGTTGAACTCAAAAGCTATTATCTTTCTAGCACTGAGATAGAACAGGGAAAGATCCATTTAGAATCTCTTAGCCATGTATAGCTTGGGAAATCAGGTTCCTTTCCTCTAAGAAAAGGCTCACTGAAAGTAGTTATTCAACTTACCACATTGTCAATATTTTGTGTTAGGAGCCCTTGGGAGACATATGGAATCCTAAGGTCTGATTCTTCCATCAGATTATTCTCACTTGTAAACGTGGTCTCATCTATTCTGGCAGTGTTTGAAAGTCTTTCACTGGGGGTCTTCTGCGACCTTGGTGTGGTGTGCCATTTCTGCATCATTAAAAGGTCGTAATGAAGTTCTGCTGCACGCAGATTGGAAAAGGTCAAGTAGAAAGCTGGGAGCCAATGAGGTTGGGAAGAAAAATTGTGCTTGCTGTGGAAGTTGAGGGATTCATTATATTGATGCTATGGGGTTTTCAGCAGAGTAATAACTGGGATAGCAATAGAATGTAAATCTTCTCAGCCACTTAGTTGGAATCTGCTCCTCCTTGATTTGTGGGGATATATTTTTAACAGAACACAAGGAAAGTCATTACACTCAGAGGAAAGCCAGTGGATTGGTAAATGCTTTGTGGATGGGCTAGCCAAAAGGAGAATAGAGCTAGAGGGATAAAACATGTCTGCCTTCCCAGTTGCCAGTGTGAAAATGTAAGAGACTTTGTCAAGCAATATGAAATTACTATCTCAGAAAAGCTTCACATAAGTAATTGCTTTAATTCTATAAAGGATATGCAAAGCTGGTGTTAGCTTCAATGGTCAATAGGTACAAGTTTAGATAATTATAATCCTTAAAATAGCTACCAAAAATTAATTTAAAAGAATTTAAGGTAAAAATAGCATCAAAATAGTAGCATCTTTAAACTATCTCATTTAAAAGAATAATTAAGGTAAGAAAAAACTGTCATGGTTGCTCTACCAGAGAAAAAACTCACAGAAATTGATGGATAACCCTTGAATCTTGCCTGGATAAAGCATCTTAAAGTGAGATTCTAGAACTCGGATCACCATAACAGCCATTGCGTCATGTGTCACAGAACTGTTTACAGAGTGAGGCCGTCTCTTCCATAAACAAGCCCCAAAGCATCTTTTGACAAAAGTCCGCTCTCTGATATTTACCTAAGAGTAAATAGGAAACATAGTTACTCCATTAAGCTAGCAAACACGTTCCCTCGATGCACACATAGGCTTTTTTGTTGGGAATTAAGAAAGGAAGCAACGTTGTCCTAGAGAAGGATAAGCTGTCATTAAGATGTGTCATTCTAAATCAGTATTGTGGGTGCATAGTATAATGAGCTGCCATAGGAAGGGACTACAGTTCTCTCGTAAAATTCAACATTTTGTGGTTAGCACATATGACCGAAGGTAATTTTATGCATTATTTTAATAGTTTGTGTATATATCAAAATTTTTTGTTAATGAATACATGTGGCATTGTATCAGTGCTCAAAATATCTCTGTATTTATAGTTTTTGGATCAAGAATGCCCAATCTGTAGACAGTTTTCTAGAACTCTCAGAATCATGTGCAAATATATGAGTTCCTAATTCACTGAGAGACACTATCTCTAAAAATAAAATGGAGAGAAATAGAGGAGATACCTAATATTGACCCCATAAGCAGACATACTCAACCATGTACATGTACACATACACATATGCATATACCATATGCACAAAAACATAGATGGGTGTGTGTGCACAGACCCACATTCACAGATAACAGGACATGCACAAACACACAATAAGAATTGAAACAAAGAACTACATGAAATTCTAATGATGTTTTGGGAACCTGGGATGTAAATAGACTAGGATGGGCCTTCACAGTATTGGGAATGGAGGGCTGAAGAGGCTTCTGTAAATGAAAGGGACTCACAAGATAATCCTGTCGAGAGGACTGAAAGATACCAGTTAGAAGATGGTGTGACGGATCAGCTTACTGCGCTCACAGAGGACCCGGGATGTGCCCCATGCACCCACATAATAGCTCATAGCAGTCTGTAACTACACTTCCTGGAACCTGACTTCTGCAGGCTAGTCCATACACATTAGAAATATATATGTATTCAATACATAAAAAATAAATAAACATATATATATATACATAAGTAAACCTATTAATGTCTATAGCTAACAGTGTTTGAAAGCAATATAAGGATGTAGATTCCAAGGAGATATCCTGCAATGAGTTAAGAAAGACATGAAAGGTTGAGCTCATCACAAAATTCATTCAACTTTTGGCATGCCAACTCTTAAAATTTTTATTTTGATTCTAAATTCTACAGAATACAATGGTAAGGTGTGGGGGGCATTGAATGAGAAAGGCCCCAAGGGCTCATATCTTTGCATGCTTAGTCCCAGTGGGTGAACTATTTGAAAAGATTAGAAGGCTGGGCCAAGTATCCTGCTTTTCCTCTGCCTCTCTACCTGCAGAACATGGATCAGGATGTAAAGCTCTCAGCTACGTCTCCAGAACCATATCTGTGAGGCAACACAAGGCAGATATGATATTGATGAACTTACACTCTGAACCTCAAAGGAAGCCCACAAATAAGCACTTTCTTTTATCAGAGTTGCCTTGGTCATGGCGTCTCTTCACAGTATTAGAGCAGTGACTAAGACACAGGGCAAGTAATTACTGTAATATATCAACTTCACTCAAAGATAAGTATATAAAGAAGAGTTAAATAATGCAATAAATGAGCTATATTACAAATACATACTGAAATTCACATTATAGAGCATGGATTTTAAACATGTCTTTGAAGTATACATTATACAATGCTTTTTGCTTTCTAGTCTTTTTGTTTTCTTTCAAATGTACACTGGGAATTAAACCTAAGGTCCCATACATTAGAAGCAAGTACTCTCCTCTGTTGAGTGTTACATCTGTAGAGGCTGAAGAGATGGCTCAGCAGTTGAGAACACTTGTTACTAGTCCACAGGATTCAAGGTCTGTTAGTAACACCCGCATCGGGCAGCTCACAAACACTGGAAGCTTTATCTCCAGGGCATCTGTCACCCTCTTCCATCCTCTGCAAAGACCACACTCACATTACACACCGACTCACAGACACACAGACAAATAATACATATAAATCTTTTTAAAAATTGTAGTTACCTGTCTTTCCAGCCTATTGTGTAATGTTTAAAGCAAAGTCAATGTATTTATCTTCACCACTTCTTTGTGGTAAACAATATATTCCAAACTTTTAAAAATAAATGCCAAATTATCATTATATATAGTTGCTGTGTTCCATAATACCACACTAGAAGGCATCTGGAGGAAAAGGGGAAATGCAAATCCTACTTTCATAATTTCCAGAAATGTGTTGTCAATACTACACTCAAACTTACATGATATAAATAAATAAAGTACCATTCAGAGAAATTCTCATAAAAGCAGATATAAATAAAGAAATAGGACAGAAATAAATTTACCACTTAAAGATAGGCAGAAAAATAAATTGAACTAGAAGAACATAAAAGGAATAAGTTTGAAACATTAATTAAGTGAAGGTGGAAGACAGTGAATATCATGTTTTAAATTTCAAAATATTGAAATAAACATTAAAAATGAGGAAAATATTCATCATGAAGAACAATAATAAAAATGATAAGACAAGAAGAGAATAAAGTCAAAAAGAAATAAGATAAAATATCTACTGACATAAAAGCAATCAAATGTCATTATCCTGCTTTGTCAAACTCTGAATAGAGGCTAGAGAGGATAACATGGATTTGATATCATGGGCATTTTTCTTGGAAATAATGCATACACCGTACTACATTCACAAAATGAAGTACTTATTCAACCATAAAATGGATGATAATAAAAACGTAACTATCAGTATATATTTTTAAATAAAAATGTCAAACTTAAAATTATTTAGACTCCAAGTAACATATTATCTCCAATATTTATGAGAAAAAATATGTCATGCTTGTGAAGAAACAACAAAACTTTGGCTATATACAACAAAATGTCAATGAAAAGAATCTCTGTGTGTGTGTGTGTGTGTGTGTGCGTGTGTGTGTGTGGTGCGTGCCTCACAGTTTTGATGCTTTTAAGACAGCAAGAATTTAAATTGTAGTAAAACAAATAAATATCTTCCTTCCTGAAGGTCCATTATTTTCCTCTTCATACTTGACAATTTAAGAACGTTCAGATAGCTATTGTAAACCTACTCAAAGAATTAAAAGTTGTTACAATGGTACAGTTAATAAATTCCAACAGAGGAAAATAAAACTATAATAATGAATCAAAGTTTAAAAATGCACTAAAATTTTGTTTCTCCAAAATCCTGTAAGCACTGTTTAAAGCCCTAAAATCTCAGACTTACAGATAAACCCCAGGACGAGAGAGGGGATGGCACTCCTATCTCTAGCTGAAGAGCCATTGGCAATTGGTAAGAATGGGCGAGGAAGCCCCCTAGTTGACAGAACACATCTACTGGAAGGCTATACATGGAAGGGTATATGGACAACAAACACTGTCAGGTAGTTATAAGGAAGGAAAAAGGCTAGAGTCATGTGGATAGGCAACAGGCAGAGGAAAATAGGAAGATGAGGAGGGGTGAATATGTTCCAAATAGTAAATTCTCATGACACTGGAAAACAACCAAAGAGAAAACATTGGACAGATGTGTTACATGGTATTTCTAATGCAGTTCTTCTTACATGCATGATCTTTTAATCAAAACAAATGAGAGGTAGACACCTTAATAATCTTTTTGAGGTTTTCTTATTCTGGTGTCAGGAGCAGAGCCCAGGACCTCCTGCACGCTTTAGAAGTGCTCTACCTTTCAGATGCCATTTTTGAGATAACAGAAAGGGTCACCATGACAGATTTAACAGATTCAGTGCCAACTGCACTACCACACAAGTGATTGGCACTCTAAATATTTATATTTTCACTAGTGCAAATTTTCAGAAGATATGGATTCTTTGTGTCTTTTTTCTTTTGTTTGCCAGAAATCAGATGATCAATTTACTAAGGCAACTTTAGTAATTTAAAATTTGACATTTTTTTAAAATTAGTTTTCTTGATCAGAACAAAAATTTAAGTTGCATCATGAGATCTGATATTTGTTCAGGTTAGTTGAAATATAATGAGTAATGGGTCACCTATTCCAAGGCTGGCTGTGTGGTTTTGTTTGAATTCTTGCTTACCTTTAGTTCCTTCACCAAGAAGCTGCCTTAAATGGTTCAGTCCTGTAGTTAAGGAAGTTCACAAAGGAAGACAAGTAATATTATGGTTAAAGTTGCCACAGAGGGCTGATCCTTTCTTCTGATGCTACGAGATGAAGTCGCATTGATAGATGTGCCCCCCCCTTCCCTGCTCGTCTCTTGAATAGAACAATGTGAAGTGCACTTAAAATTCGGATGCTTGGGCGGCGTCTGAAACCGATTGTGGAGGCATTCTGGAGTTGTGACAACCTGTTATTCTTCTTATTTAGAAACAGTAGATCAATAATTGCAAATTCAATATCCAGAATTGATTTTCTTGTGTTTTAAATTACAGGAGAGATTGATGACATCATTTCTTTATAAAATATGCCTTACAAGTCCACAGAGGAAGTCGGTGTCTTCCTTCCCATTGGCTGGACAGCACTAGATGAGGTTTTAATTGCTGCTAAGGTGGGCAGCTCTGAACAGACTTGGTGGAATAATTGCTCCCAGGTCTGTTCTGCTTAGACAGGCGCATGGTGCTTCACTAGAGGACATTTCCCTTGTAGAGTTGTTAGGAGTCTCTGCAAATCAGCTCCATTCCCTGGCTGACATCATCTATTACAGGTGATACCTGGACCTCCAGATCACTAAACTCAGACATCATTTTAAAGTGGTATGATCAAGTGCCTTTATTTGAAGTAAATAGTTTGGGTAACTTCAAAGAATATAAATGAAGAAACAAAAGCAGAAGTGCTTAAGCAGAGTTATTGGGAGGACAGGCACAGAAGGGTTCTAGTTTTAGCTCAGAAACGATTATTCCCGTGTTTCTTATGTTAAAGCCTGGAATTTCCCCTCAGCATTCTAGCCTAAGGCAGACAGCTGTGGATAAGATTTTAGTAGGTTTTTCTTTCTTTTTTTCCACCCTTTTAACTCCCTTTTGTGTTATTCCTTCTAACAATGAATGTTCATTTGCATTTTAGCTGGCCCTTTGTGCATTAGCTCCTGAAGATGCACATTTCAAGGGGCAGGAAGCTGAGTGACAGGGAAAGTGTTTTAACAGCTGCGAGCTCTGTCTGCTCACAACAGGCACCTGCTAACTTCAAGATGAATTAGGTAGCAAAGTCAAGGTACGGTGTGAAATACACACATTGCATGGGACGCATCATCATTTAGTGGAACGTTTCCATATTTACCTTAAGATGATTTTACATGTAGGGTTTGAGAATTTGGATTTAAATATTATGGATTTAGAAAATATTTCTGTACCCAAAAAAGTTATCTGAGCCATAATTTTACAACAATCTTAATTACATTCTACTTCATTTTGACACATTTACTATGATTTCTATCTAAAATAATAGATGTAGTATAGTAGATTGTAGCTCATTCAGTTGGTGAAGTGCCTGTTGCAAAAGTAAGAGGAGAGGACCCGAGTTTGATCCTTAGAATCAAGATCATGTGTGTGTAACCCCAGCTTTGGAAGGAGGCCATGGAAGACAGAAACGGGAAGATTTCCAGAGCTCACGCCACCTGCCACCTAGCAGACATATGAGCTCCATGTTCGGGGAAAGGCCCTGGAGCACAAAATAAGAAAAGGTTGAAAGTAACAGAGAAGATGTTCCATGTAGTCTTTGTTCTACACACGTGTCGGCTGATTTTTCTGTTTTGCCAGCCAGCCGCTCCCCATAAATAACCATACAGAGACTTCATGTTAATTACGAGTGCTTAGTCTTGTTTATAGCTAGCTCTTATAACTTAAAATAACCCATTGCTACTCATCTGTTCCTTTGATATATTAATCATTTACCTCATGGATGTACTTCCCATCCTGCCCACTCTGCATCTCATGGCATCTCCTGGTGACTCCTCAGACGCTGCCCTTCTTCCAAGCATCCTCCTAGTCTGACTCTCCTGCCCAACCTCTTCCCGCCCAGCTATAGGTCAGTCATGTCTTTATTAACCAATGAGAGGAATACATATTTACATTGTGCAAAGATTGTTCCACAGCACACATGTGTACAGATGTGCATACATGTGCAATACAGGTACATATGTCATATGTATCCATACACATGTGTATATTCACCCTCAAAGACAAAAGAAGCCAAACTGAACCTCAACCAGAAATCATGGAGAGATAGCTAAATACATAGAAAAGATTCACCTGTCTTGGATTCGAAAGAGTGTGGCATGATCAGAGTGGTATATGGAAATTTAACTCTGCTCTCTGAACCTAAGCTATGCACACAGAGCACACACTGAGTGAGAAACACTAGTTAAAAGGGGCTTCTCTGACCGACAGATGATCATAGAGGGAAGAAAAAGAAACGAGTAGTTTGGGAGGCAGTTTGACTGAAGAGGCTTCATGTTTGTATAAATATAGCATATGAAAATGAGGCACTGTCTGTGGGGAGGGCATATCTTCTTTTTATAGAGAAAAAGGAGCCTTGTTCTATAACTACATATTCTTTAGCACACATGGATGCTATGCCATGAAGGAAAAGAAACAGAAAAGGTTGATAGCTGGGCCTGAAATTATAAAGTTAGCACACCCAGGGGCAGTAGGCAGATGTCATTGATCATTCATCTGTCTGGGCAGCTTCTAGACTAGAGGTCAAAACAAGATTTGAAAACCATGTCAGTACATGAGACTCATGCCGTGAAAATAATGGATTTCTGGTTTTGATGGTATTTCTGGAAAGGCTGTGGAGTGGGGCTGGAAACACAGAGGTTTGATTTCCATCTCTAAAACATGCTAATTGTGTAACACATGGTGAAGGATTTAATGATCCCTGCATCTCAGCACCGTTATGTGTCAGGTGGAAATGACAGAACCAAACTTACCCTGTGCAGTGGTGATAAGCCATAAATGAGTCAGCTCATATAAATACCCGAGGCAGGGCAGGGTGAGATGACTAGATGCTGCTAGCGTGATGCTGAGTCATGAAATGGACAAGACGGGCAGTGATGGCTCATAAGACAGGCTGGAGCAGTGCATGATCTTTTTGTTATTATTTATCTAAGGAAGAAAATGAAGGTAATACAAGACTAAGCTGGAGTGAACCTGGATTGAAGATTATCAAAAGTCATTCTCTTCCTTTAAGAACACATGCCTATTACTGTGCATTTTAGCTGATTAATGCTTTGCAGATAATCTGAAATTTATGCTTTATATTTCCTGATATTTTACTGTAAAATCTATAAAATAAGTATTAGCTCTTTAGTTTTAGAACTATTTTATTAGACCACCAGGACTGGCTGAGAGTACATACTGACAAATTTCTATGAATGTGAGTCCATTAATTAAAGAGGTAAAGATAAATGTTGAATAATTGAAAATATGAATAAAGCATTGGAAATCTCTGGTGGCCACTTGGGGTGAAAAGAGGGAATTGGGACAGGTTTTGTGTTTTTGTTACTGAGTTATTTTTTGAAATTTTTAAAAAGGTGACTGAGAATTTATCACAGGAAAATAGAGAAATGCTGCCTGGACGTTGAAGGTCATAGGCAAAGAGAACAATTGTTAAGTCCTGTGACAGGAAGAAGCTTTCCCTATAAGATGACATCAAATAAACATGTTAAAGTGTGAGTCTGAACACAAATATTCTCATTTCGATTCTTTGCTTCTCAAACAGAAGCTGTCTGTGTAAAACCTTGCCAAGGATATACAGGGTGAGTATACAGAGGCCAAGGAAATGCAGACCAAGAATATATGGGCCAAGATTGTACAGGCCAAGGATATACAAATGAAGGGTATAGAGTCAAAAGACATATAGGCCAAGGGTATACAAGCCAAGGATATACAGGCCAAGAACACATAGGACAAGAACATACAGGCCAAGGGTATACGGGTCAAGGGTATACAGGCCAAGGAAATACAGACCAAGGATATACAGACCAAAAATATACATACCAAGGATATACAGGCCAAAGATACACAGGCCAAGGATATATAGGCCAAGATTATATAGGTCAAAGATAAACAGGTTGGGTTGTCTCAAGTAGTGCACACATGTACTATGTCTAACTGAAAGATCAGGAAAACTTTCAGAAGGAGGAGGCATTGGAAATTAGAGATTGTGTAGCATCTAAATACAGTAGACTAGACCAAGTAGAAGAGGAAAAGAAGGTACACAATAGCTCTGCAGTGTAAAGCTATATGCATGGCATCCCTAAATACACTAAACACCATCCCAACTAGCTCTCTCTGTCACACACACACAAACACGCACACACACACAAACACGCACACACACACACACATACACACACACACACCAAAACAAAAAGTGTCAAACATTTAAAGCTAGCCATGATATATGTAAGCCTAAGCAGCAGGACTTCTGTGAGTTCCTTTGGAAGAGTTATGATTAGTGCAGCTTGGACAACGTGTCCCTCTCCAAATGGTATTACCTAACAAACAAAACCTTCTGATTAGCTTAACATGAGTCACACAACATACCATGAGGTGGGTGGGCTATGATATAAAGAAGTCAGAAAGAAAGGATTCTTGACTACCAAGACAAGGATGGAGTTTCCGATTAGGATGGGAGCCACAGGGAGTCCCAGGCTAGCCTGAGCAAAAGAGTGAGATACTCTTATATATATCTAGGCGCAAGAATGGAATAGGTACTGGGTGACTGAGGAGAAATAAAAATACTTTCACCAGCTAGATGGAAGAAGACTGCAAATACCGTAGACACTCTTCTGAAAGCCAGTCTAAACTAAGCAAATACTTTTATTCTCAAAGTGAATACTAATTTTGTTTAGTTGGCTACCATTTTTCCTTTATACAAAAGAAGAAATTGAGAGTCAGATAATTCGCTGGTGTTCCCTAAGTTCACTTAGACTTGATGGAAGTCTCCTGAGCTCAAGGACTTTAGATCCTTGAGGAAAAGGACAAAGAGTAGGAGATTTTGATCTCTGGTCGCTGAAAAGTGATGTCATGAACCAGGGACCTGTGACAATAACAGAGAAGTAGCTTCAGCAGGAGTGTAAATACTTTACTAGCTTGCGTACCCAAACTAAGAGGATATTCCATTTAAAACAGGAAATATGTAGACGAGAGTGTTAGAAACGGACTCTTCATGGTGGCAAAACTGAGGAAATGGAGGTGCCATCAATTTTAGAGGACCAGGCTCAGGCACAAGTGGGAACTGAGCAACACCAACGTGACCCAAACTTGATCTGTAGAGCTTTCTGCAAATGTTGCATCCAGGAACCCATGAGAAATGCTGAGTGAAATATCGTGAGTTTACAATCCCAGGAGGTTATAAACAGGTGGATCCGTGGAACTTCTGGCTGCCCAGTCTATTTGAATAGGGAAGTTCCAACCAGTGAGCGTTCATGTCTTAAAAAAATCAAAATGGATAGGTCATAAGCAATGACATTGAGTGTTGACTTTTGGCACACACACACATATACCACTCTGCAGCTTTACAGTCCAGGGTAGGAAGAAACCAAGCATACACTGTAAGACTGTGGGTGACAAGATAACAGAGCTGTTAGCTGTTTAACAAGGTAAAGATTAAGGGTTGGATGTGCAGCTCCCTGAAGAAAAAGACGGTGCAGTAAACGGAAGAGCAGCCATGAGAATCGAGGGAATGCTGGACTGAGTCACTGTCAAGGGCTATGACAGTTACAGCAGCTAACAACTGCTGTGCAAATGTCAAACCACCAGAGAAATAATTATCTAATGGAGGTTAATCCTGGCCAGACAAAGTCTGCAGGACCGTTGACTGCAAGCTGTTGCTCACATTTGCTAGAGTAGCTTGGTGTCTCCCAAATACCTGTACTGAAGTGTGTAATCTCATGTGATGTGTATGTAATCTCATTATTACATCTCAGTCATAGGGGCACATATATCTTTGAATGGTCAGGAAGATGACATTTCATTTGCCTCTATAAATTTTAAATATACAATATATATTAGGACATGCTTCATAACTAGATCTATTTCCCCCATGGAAAGTGTTGACACTTAAAAGCCTGCTTTGTTACTTTTTACTAAGACTAATATCAAAAATAACAATTTTTCCTCAGTCTGACACAAACTGTACACAATTAGCTCACTTTTACTTCAGAGCAAGTTTAAACTAGACTAAAGGTGTTTTGTAAACAGATCATAAGTTTACAGCTATTCACAAGGTCAGAACTGCAGATGTTCGACCAAGATTACACAAAGCACCCTAAAAAAAGCATGCTAATTCTCTGCTTGCCAATATGTTAACAAAAGACCTATGTCCCAAATCTTATCCCACTGGGCACCGTACTCCCACCCTCTCATCATGGACTCCTGTGTTGCCATGGTAAATGGCTCAGCTCCTTATTGCTTGCCCTAGGAGTGTGCTTTTGATCAACAAGAGGTGACTCTTGTATTTTCATTATTGCTTCAAGGCTCCTGGGAAAAGAGAGCTTTTAGGCTAGAAGAAGAAGGTAGAAGAAGAAGCTAGGGGAATTTAGAAGTAGGGTGGGAGAATTAGAATAGAAGCAGAACAATAAAGAAACTGAATCAAAACAGCACTTGTGAGTTTGTTCGTTCACCCTCAGATAGCCAGAGAAGAAGTCAGTTTTGCTTGTTGCAGTGTCCAATTCTTTTATTTTTTTATTTTTGGTTTCTGCCATTTTATTTTTTTTCAGTATCTCTACCTCCTCCCCTCTTCCCATTTTCCTCCCCCTCCCCCATGCCCCCTTCCCCTCCCTCTCCAGTCCAAAGAGCAGTCAGGGTTCCCTGCCCCATGGGAAGTCCAAG
>LOEQ01001884.1:375717-396060 GCA_001685075.1 Bramus lutescens
GCTCCTAATTTCTGCCTGGCAATCTTGTCTACTTCCGATATCCAGGAGATGGCTCAGCTGTTAAGAGCATTGCCTGTTCTTCCAAAGCTCCCGAGTTCAATTCCTGGCAACCACTTGGCTCTCTTGGTTTTTAAATTAGTTTTACTGAAATGAAGCACCTTACTTGTATTTGGAATAGCAAATGCTGCACACGTGAGTGTGCACACATGCACACACACATACACTCACACCAAATAAGAACAAAAACAAGTAATAATTAAAGCCAGGTGGTGGGACACACCAGAATCCCAGCACTTGAGGCAGTGAAGGAGTTCTAGCACACATTAGCAAGCAGCTTGGCCTCCACATTACATTCCTGTTTCCAAGGAAATCTGGACTTATGAGGCCTGGTCTCAGAAAAAGTAAAGGAGTAGTAATTTAGAGAGCAATTATAAATATTTTGTATAATTTTGCTGCCTTTCACTTTCGTCACTTTTGGTTCAAATGGGAGCAGTTTACGTATACATGCTTTGAAATATGTTATTCATCTATTGAAGAATAATATTCAAAAAAGACCATACCAGATTGGTAAGAACTGAAGATAAATTGGTAAACAGCATAAAAGAATATATAATACAGCAATTAAAATCAGAGCTTTGTTTTAAAATACTGTGGCTTAAAAATTTGATGGGTCTCAAAAAAAACATGGAAATTGGGTGGTGATGGAATGGATTGGAGAGAAATGAAAGAGAGTGGAAGAAAATGCAATAGAAATAGAAATACATTTATGAAGTTGTCCATAAAAAACTTAAAAAGCACCAGCTATGAAGGTAAAGAGCATTTATGTATAATATTATTAATGTATATATGGCAGAATTCCTGGTCACTTTTGCAACATTTGTTATTTCTAAATTCTTTACTGAACATTAATTTAAAATAAACACATTTTATGTATTAACACTGGCAATAGGTGACACACATGTATAATAATCATAATTTAGCAATTGTTAGTTGTTTGTATGTGATGTTTTATAATATAGCACAACAGTAACAATATAGATTTTATACTAAGACTGACTGAATGTAAATGACAGTTTTCTTTCAGTGAGTAGTCTCAGTTTTCTAACTTGAAATTCTTCATGTAAAAGTTGGAAACTGTACTCTTAATTTGTTGTGAAGAACAGATAGTCCTGTGAAGAAATTAAAATAGTGCCCAATAGGTACTCAATATATGTTATAATGACTCAACATACCATTGAAATCACATTATGCATTAAAGCAATCAAGCATCCAGTGGTTTGTGGAAACACAGATTGGTCGAGTGTGGTGAACATATCAGTAATCATTCTGGAAGACTGATGCAGGGGTTGCAAGACAATCCATGCCAAATAGTTACCTCAGGCTAGTTTGAGATAATCAGGGGAAATGTCTCAAAGAAGGAAGGAAGGAAGGAAGGGAGGGAGGGAGGGAGGNAGGGAAGGAGGGAGGGAAAATCAAAGCCAGAACGAAAAAATGAAAATCTGTAATTTAATTTGTGATATACAACAACACTTCATTCATCTGTTTAGTGCACAGTCAAGAATGGAGATTTTTATGGGTTGATGCTTATGTAATTCATTTTAAAATATTCTCAGGTTCTCACTCAAACAGCCTGCTCATATCCCCAATGTTAACTCCTGTGAATGGGGGCTTCCCCTGCATTAATAACAGAAATGAGTTGTTGGAAGGAGAGTCTACTAGAAATCATCTCTGACAGGAGTAAGGGCAGAGCCAGTGTGTCCAAGTGGCAAGGACACAGCCCAATGGTGTATCCTGGAAAAGCAAACAAACCCAAGGACGCTTCATTTTGCAAAGAGACAAACAGCTCTGAAAGTGAAGTGCCCTTGTGCACTGTCTCATCATAGTGGTTACAAAAGGTGATGCCTCGGTGGAGTTATTAGCATTGTTATAATTAGAACTCACTATTTCAGAGAGTAGGAACATTTTTCACACTTTTAGACTTTTTTAATTTAGTTCTTTTGTGTAGGATGATAGTGGGAAGATATAATTGCATGAAGTAGCTGATTTCTTTAACAACCTCAGATAATTGAGTACCAATCCAAAAATTCCACATTGCATGTTCTTTTCAAACTTTCCTTTGGAGCTCCTGACAGATTTTTAGGTTATTGCCCAGACAGTTAAGATACAGCTGTGGTCAATTAGTTTAGCAGTAGTTTTTGAGTAACAAGAGAAACTTCTTAGTGAGTAGATGAAAATCAAATTGGCATTTCTTCACATAGACATTTTGTGTCTACCTTTCCAGTCTTAGTGAAGCTATGACAAGTCCCAAGGGTGGCATGAGCACACATGAATATCTTGTTTTTATAACCTTTGTCTTCTAAAACTTCAAAATGCCAATAAATCCTGAAAATGAAAATTTCAAGTGATGCTACAGTTATATTAATCAGGTTTCGATATTCACAAAGTTGGTGAAAAGGGAATTATTCTGGCCTGAAGATGCAGTGATGCCAACTTGCACAAAATTTCTTGGGAAAATGGTTTTCTAACACGAATGTTGCATGTTTCCCTGTCTTTGCTACAGTCCTTTATAAGCTAAGGTCAACTCTCCTGTAGTTCAGCCATGACTGATGTTTTACACTGTGATGATACACTTAAAACTTAAAAACTTGTTATAGTTAATTCCAAATATTTGCAAAAATTGAAATGTCTTGTTAGAAAATTGAAAAGAGAAATTTAGCCATATTCTGAATCTTAATTTTTTCCCATCCAAATGGAGACAATTTCTACAAAGATTCCACATTTTATTGTGATAGTCAACAGCAAATTAGTAACAATCCTTGAAAGAAAAATAAGCACCTTATTAAACACATTTTGGTCAAAGTGAGCTTCAATTTCACAGAAAATGCAGTAGTAAGAACTTAAAAATTCCATATTATATTTTGCTCCTGGTGGTTGCCGAATGCTTGGGAAAGAGAGTGTGCAGGTTTGAAGAGCAGTGGATTTGTAGAATTTCCAGACAGGTGTGATTCTTATAGTAAGGCTATTTAAAATTTCTCATTTAAATTAAGAAAATCACATTTATTAAACATTCCATTACTTTCCATGAACGGTTACTATCACTTTTTTAAAATATATTTTCTTTTAATTGAACCTGGATAAATGAGAGAATTGAAACCATTTCTCAGCCAGCAGGTGCCTTTTAAGTAGCTTCACTCTTACCTACTAGCAATGTTCAAATGACCTTCCACCCTGGTACTCTCACCTCATTTCTACAATTTTCACTCAGAGAACGTCTTGCCTAGGACACCCTTCACACACCCTGCCCTGTCCTGTTTCTGACTCCCAGAACACTGGACGAAGAGCCTTCACACTCTGTCCAAGATGGCAGATTAATATAGAATGGGAAACAGTTGATATAATTGGTTAATAGTAAAATTAATGGGTTGTGATAAAATAGGTAATATTCACTCAAAAACTCTGAAAGGTATTTAATACAAGTGTGTGCACATGTGTGTGTGCACAATTATTTCTGACCAAAGTACCAAACACCTCACCAATTTTATGCTCAAGGACGATTGCTTTCTTCTTAAAAAGATATTTAATAAAGTATACATACATGCACATACATATTTGAATGCATGCACAATTCTGCATTGTATCATCTGGTTATCATTAAATAATTTTTAACATTTTAACTCAATTATTTATATCATGAATAGATAGTTCTCAGGAAAAACCACATAGATAAAATTAATCATTAGGAACTTTAAAATGATCTGATCAAATCTTGGTAGAAATATACAAAGGAAAATTACAGTAATGATAAAAGCATGGAAAATACTTTAAAATTAGTACTAGTAACGTTATAAATCATATTTACCAAAAGCAACAGGGAGAGAAAGCAAAAGTGTTTCAGTGGTATCTGTACATTAGCAGTCATGCACATGGAAATATTTAGCCCCATCTCTCCTCTGGGAATCCTAAAACTTCTTAAAGTTCTAAAAGTGTTACCACATTTAAAGTAAAGATTTGAATAGACCAACCTTAAATGATGCATAAGAATCCATTTTCTTCCTAAGAGATCAAAAGATTAGAACAGAGTTTATAAAATCAACTCGGGTTTTAAAGTGTTATTTCATCTTCCTTGTTTTATCTCAAAGATAAAACCCAGAATTCTTTTTAGTGTAGAAAATATCATTAAACTGAAAATGTAATATAAGATCTTTCCTGGCAGATATTTTTATTTTTTTGTATATACATGGTTTATTATTTTTGCCAAATAAATAAAGGGTGCCTTCTGAAGTACTGTTTCCATGTCTTCATTTTATTATATTTAGTCTCATAAAAAAGTTGATAAATTTTCAAGGTAGTTAACCATAAAATTATAAAATTACCAGTTTATATATAACTTATGTTGCCCTGAGAAGATGAACAATGCCTTTTTCTTCAGTCAAAGGGTAGTACAAAAGCAATATTTATGTTTATATAGAGAGGGAACATGGACACACACATACTTTTTTTCATGTTTTAAGTAACCATAGGCATCTCACCTTTCCAATTTCAAATCCAAACCTAAATGGTGTGCTTTTGCACATTCTACTTCAGCCATTTAAGGAAATGCAGAGCTACGTGTCTTCTGCGGCCAGCACAAAACTCATGGGGGTGCACTCATGTTTGCCCACAGTCTCTACTCTTCTTCATCACTGATCATAAGGATCAAAACCTTTGCTCATTTGAATACTTAGATACAATTGCGATGATAAATGCAATGCTGCAAAGTCTTGAATTCCTCATGAAAGGACATAAATAGATGAGGATACTCTTTTATTATCATTTCTCCCATTGTAAACCTTCTGTCTGGAACAGTTTGCTGCTGGGGCAAAGACATTTCGAGTGCAAGAAAATTCCAGTAAGTTTTTGCTCAGTATATATATTGCATTCATCACAAATCTCAAGGTATAATGTTAAGTAATAGCACACAATAATGAAAAATATTCTGATTGTTTCAAGATTCACTTTGTATTGACAATGAAAACAGAAGCAAATGGTTAGCTTGAAGAAGGGTAGGTAATTCATTCCAGGGACCCAGAATTCCCGATTCCACAAAAAACAAGGTAGTGAGATTCATAGACAAGGAAGGGGACAAAAGGGGAAGGAAGGAAAATGACGGCTGAGAGGCCTCAAGGTAGTACAGTGCTGAAGGGCTCGTTACAGGGTCCTATCATGTAAAATTTATTACTACCACAGACGACTCCTTTTATCGAATTTTCCAAAGAAAGAGAGGAGAAAAATATTGAAATCACTAATTAAAAATATTTTTAATTTCTTACAAGGAGAGAAAAACATTAAAATCATTAATTAAATATATCTTTAATTTCTTACAAGCAAATGTTCATGTATTTCAAAATTAAAGACAATACCTCAAATGCAATTATTATTTGTAGAAAACCTTGATTTTGTGACAACTTTAAATAGAAGTTAAGGACACTATAGAAAGAGACTATGATCTCTTTTTAAAACAAATAGCCTTTAAAAGTCCAAATGTTCACACCGCTGAGTTTAATAAAGAGCAGGAGTCCATCCTGAGCACATACAATGACTTCTATTACAAAGGGAAAATGAAAATGCTGCTATTACTCGACAGTCAATATATCGTAGTCCGTGTATACTGTATTTCCTTTATTTTTAATTTAAATGCATATAGTTCCAGGGATAGGAATATAATCAGTGTTCACTTGTTTCATAACATAACAGAAGATGCAGAAATTTTCCTCTTTAAAAAAAAATATAACCTTTCCTGGTGTTTGCTTTAAGTATTTCTCCCGGAAACGTCTCCAGTTGCTCTAGTCTGTGCTCCTGCTAGAGTCTGGCCCTTCATCACTATTTCACTTCTCACAGCTAGAACCTGAAAACTGGCATCCCTGCTTTCAGTTTTAAGACATGTAACTGAGATCCGAAAATGGCACCAACATTTAGAAATAAGAGCATTTAGAAAAAATAAATTCACATCCTGAATTTTGTAAGTTTAAAAGAGCACACAATCTTATGGGCACATAGACATTTCCAAGTACCTGAAAGTTTCTTATTTTACCATTTGTTTCCAAACTTTCTACTAAAACTAATCTTTGTTTTATAAAAAACAAAGAAATCATAAAGTAACTAACACATTTGAATGCAAACTTCCGTAACTAACCTTTTCTCATTATGAAACGTATCATCACCAATAAGTGGTTTGAGAGTATGCAATATTTGCATGAAGTCAGATAAGATCCATTTAGTCCAATTAAATTCAAATAGTAATTCACCTATAAACAACCAGAATTTCTACAGCAAATGCAGAGCTACATTCAGATAGCTCTAGAATATTTGCCTTGGAGATGGTAAATATTGACTCTTCAAAACCATATATGGCAGCCCCAGGTTTTGTTTTGGCACATTCCTGTATTTATTCAGACAAGTTTTCTTTAACTCATTATTTATTTGCCATTCAAAGGTCAGCTCAAATGAAAAGATGAGCCTTTTTTAATAATCTGATATTGTATGTTCACTGTCTAGGTTTCTATTAAAAGCATCAAATTTTGATGCAAAGAATGGAGAGAAAATTTTTTCTCAAATACCAGACAGCACTTGAAAGTTAGAGTCACTATTCTATAAATACATTCATACATTCATTAAGAGCTAAAAAAATTGCATGATCATATAGGCTGTCCCTTGGCATACATGCAGGTGAACCAGGAAACATTATATTTCTGTAAAGCCAGTCACTCTATGTTCAAATTTTAAATGAAAAAAAAATAATAATTGAAAGAAAGAAGGGAGGGAGGGAAGGAGGAAGAAAAAGAGAAAAGTGATTTTCCTCTTTTTTTTTCTCTAGTAAAACTGCAATGAAGCCTCAAGGAAAGGAGTACCAGCTCCTAAAAATACAGAATTAATTAGCTCAGTTGTTCTTCAGGCACCAGCCAGGTAGTTGCAGCTATTGTTGGTAATGTACTTCATGACTTAATATATCTTTTAATAGTCACTCTTTCTCATTGTCTTCCTCCTCTTCCTCATTCATGGGGCCCAACCTAGGGTGCTAATGACAGAAGAGGAAGTCATTTTCTTTAATGATGTAGCCACTGGGAAGAAACACACATTCCAGCAGAGAGCTTCGGATCCATTTGCAAATGTCTCCCTGGTTGAATTCAGTAGGTCACGAAGCAAAAACAAAACTGTGCTTGGAGACTGTGTATTCATTACCCAGCCACTCAGACCAGAATAATCACAAAACCTCTATTAATTACAACACTGTTTGGCCAATGGCTCAAGTGCATTGTAAGCTAGCTCTTGTATCTTCAATTTACCCATTTTTATTAATCTATGTATCATCACAAGACTGTGGACTATCAGTAAGATTCTGGTGTCTTTCTCCTTTGGCAGCTGCATGGAATTTTCTTGACTCTGCCTTCTTTCCCCCAGCATTCAGTTTCGTTTTCTTACCTAGCTCTATTCTGCCCTGTCATAGGCCAAAGCAGCTTCTTTATTAGCCAATGGTAATAAAACATATTCACAGCATACAGATGGGAATCCCACATCACAAAAAAGAACAAAAAGACATGAAAATAGAATGGAAACTTTGTATCAGTAGGGGAAATTTTGAGGTTGAGAGTAAGGTAAGAGAAGGAGAAGGATTGAGCATTCCCAGAATGTATCATTATACATTATTAAACTGTCAAAAAAGTAAACTAATTAAAAATAATTATAAAAGAGAGAGTGGGTTGTTAGAGAATAAAACTGGAAAAAATTCTATGTATCATAATAACAAAACTTAAAGACAAGAAGAATCAAAATTCAAAGGACATAACAATATTTATATAGGCTACACAGTGAAACGCAAAGAACAAATATTTCATTGTTGTTGCTTTGGCTGGATTTTCTATGATATGATAATATTCCAGAAAACATGTGTTTGTCCTTCCTGCTCAAATTCTGGTCCTTAGACCATTATCCTCCACATCAGCAGTGAGCTGGACAGCCGTGGAAACTTAGTCCTCATTCTGAAACATCCAGGATATCCTGATTTAATCTCAAGTTAGGTGAATAATCTTTAGCCTTCAGCACTATCTGCTACCCTACTGTTTTTCCACGACTGTTAAGTAGCATTGAGACATTGACACCCAGTTGGCTGGTCCTCAGCTGTACCTTGCAGGAGCAAACAGCTGAAGTTATGAGGTAGGTTTGCTCTTTACCTATCTTCATTGCTGACCTGATAGGCCAGTATTTGAACTTTAATGACCTGCGACCTGAAGGAAACACATGTGAGTTAGACTCCTGAGATAACAGTATAAGTGATTGTTAAGTTCATCTGGAGAATTCATGATTGCCAGGCTTGAATATTGAGCATGACTACTATTATCTTTGAAAATGGCCTTTTGTGCGTATAGTTTTTTCATTTTGATGAGCACATAGTTTCTTTGTGTATTCAACAGTCTTAGGATACAATCTTTTCTGAGGATTATTTTTAAGATCCTTTAATTTGTTTATGCTTCCAATTAATGCTTAGATATGCCTTTCTATTGTCTAAAAAGAAAAATTCCAAACAAATTAGCTAGTGTGCCTCTAAACCTACTGTATATGTGTCTTCTTTAGCTCTTAGAAAGAATCAATGTACACTTCGTTCTTATTCCCAAAAAGATGGAGAGGCAATTCCTCATGCTTTCCTTGCTGGTCTTGTCTGCATTCAGTATTTTTATTCCACTTGGTGAAACAGTATCAGCTATACCCTGAACATTACTGAAGTACAGCCTACATGTTCCAGAGTTTCTGAGGCCCCGAGGATGAAGCAAAACTGTCCATAGTTTAGTGAAATCCAGTTTCTGGGATTCTATTTAGGTGGATCCTGTTCCCAGGTAACTCGGAAGGTAAATGCATGTAACAGAAGATTGGCCTGTTACTTGCATGACTAGAAAGTTCACCTGAGCTTGTCCATCATGGGATTTTCCTAAGGGCTCAATTAAGTACCGGTTAATTTTGATGTAATTTGTGAATACTCATTCAGAAAAGAAACCACAGTTGGAAATCCAGGGAAGGATAAATTCTTACTGTCTCACTACAATGGATATTAAATTCTGGTTTTCTTTATTGGCCAGCTCTAAGTATATGGTAACCAAACAAATTCATGTTCTTTCTCTATTGGCTAGCTCTGTGTAGATGCTAACCAATTTTTGCTTATCACCATGCCTATACTTTTCTTTCTCTAACTTTAGATTTCTAGTTCAGTGAGTTTTATATTTTGTTTCAAGATTATCATGAACACCACTATTGGATCAACATAGTCAAATATTTATAGAACATCTCCTAGGGAGAAATATAAATAAATAAATAACAGTATTTATTATGTACTGGTATTACATGTGGTTTTTTTATTCTTACTGCACTATAAAGTTGGTAGTATCACCTCTATTTTAGAAATTTGTTATGGGTTATAACAAATTATAGAACTTGTACCAGCTTGTTTGGGTAGTGAGCAGAATCTGAGGAAGTCAGAAAGACTCTGTCAAAATCAGCAACCTGAGCCATTGTGCTATAGTTTCCCAAAGGCAATGATTCACTATTATGACTGTGGCTCATCGCAGGACCAAAAATGTAAAATGCAGAGCGGAATTTTATAAATAGTGAATTCCATGTTTTAAGAATGCACAATAAGGGCCAGGGCTGTAGATCTGTGGTAGAGTACTTATCTAGAATGAATGCAATGCTCCTAGGTGCAATTCTCATCACTGTCCCATAAATAAAATAAGTCAAAACAAGCCAACAATGATCAAACAAAAAGAAAAGAAACAATGAAAATGCAGTGTACTATAAAAAACAAGGATGGTAGCAGCCACCGGCATCTTCCATTTTGCTCTGTGGAATCTGAGACCCGTGGAGGCTCTGAAAGGGGGACATGACAGAAAAAAAAGGAGTCTGGGTAGCAAGTAGCTCTTCAACAATTTAAAAAAAAAAGTCAAATCTCTGGGAAGATGCTTTTGAAAAGTGGACTCGACTCACAGAATTGGAAAGACGGCAGAACATAGCCAACCACAGTGGAGACTGCTGAATCTATCCCTTTCCCACCTGAGTCTCAGCCATCAGGGGGCAAGCACATCAGTTAGGCCTGATAAGTCATGAGGCTGCTACACACAGGGCAGAGATGTGCTGCCTCCTGGAGCTCCTGTAGAAACAGGTCAGAGCCCTAGACCCACAGGCTGCCTCCCAGCATGGAATTATCTTGGCTTCAGCCGGTCCTGCTTGCCCTGCTGGAGAAGGAAAACTCTGGGCACCTGTGCTGCCTGCAGCCTACAAGCACAGTGACTGGGCCCAGGGCTCGGTGCAGTGGAGAGCGTGGTGTGTAGTGGCCTAGAGCTCCCTTGAAAACATTTCATTGCAGAATAGGGCTGGTCCTAGGCCAGTTAGCTATGATTAATGAATACATCATAGAGAGATAAGAAGGAAGGAGGACTGGAGCTGCGTGTCTGTGGCAGAGAGGGATGGAACTAGAGTAACAGGTGGGAAAGAAGGCTACAGTGAGCAGGGGAACATGATGCTGTTGAGTAGGGACAACAGGGGCTGTGGAGCCTAGAGCTTGTGCAGACTCAGCCCCCGAACAAATTGCCCACCTTCATGATCACCCTGGTGCCAGAAATGAAGAAGAGTTCATTTTCTGGACTAGACTTCCTTGGAAGACATCTGTAGTCTGTGCTGCCCCTGGAGGCCATGTTGGTATCTGTGGTTCTAGTGAACTGCCCCAGGCTGTGTTTAAGCCAGGCTCTCCATGGTCTGGTCAACCACTGGTGGCCATGTCAGTGTCCAAGTCCCTTGCTACAACTGGAGGCCAGGTCGACTTCCTCAGTGCTACAGGAGGAAGTCATATCAGTGTCAGTGGTTCAGGTTGACACTGTAGGCTATGTTGATGTGAGTAGCCTGTACCACCATGTTGAGGTTCATGTTTCTTTTGCCTCCAGAGGCCATGTTGATGTTCATACACATTACCACTGAGAATCATGTGGATGTCTGCTGTATGGACTGCCACCTGAGACCATGTTGATGTTGGTGGTCTGTGTTGCCATCTAGGGCCATGTTGGGTCCATGGCCCTGCTCCATCTAGACATGTTGATGTCAGTGGGCCAGGCTGCTACCAAGGGTCATGTTTTTATGGGTGGTCTGTGCTGTCATCTGAAGCCATGTTGAAGCTCCTGGATCAGGCTGCTGTCAGGGACTATGTAGACACCCTTGGAAGATATTACAACAGAGGCCATGTTGATGTCCTCGGCCTGTGCTGCTCCTGAGGGCTATGATGGCATTGATTCCATGACCCAGGCCCAACAGAAGGTAGAGTTAACATAAGTGGCTTGTTCTGACACTGGAGACCATGCTGAGGTCCGTGACACATGCCGACTCTAGAGACCATGTGGATATCCCTGGAGTCACCAGAAACCATGTGTAAATACAGGACAAATACCCTTGCTGGCTGCAAAAGGCAAGGAAGCTACTTTTGTTGTGCCATCGATGACTGCAGACTCACAGATGAAAAACACAGAAAGTTTCCTCCCCACCCCACCACCCAAAAGTAACAGCTTAGGTAGGAAACCAGCCAAGAGAACTCTTTAAAAATTGGAATAAGAATGTGATAAGGGTGCTGAAGTATAGCTCTTGACAACTGAGGGCTTCTGACAGGACTGCAGTGGGGAAGGGCTGAAGTGATCTCTAAGGAGCTGGCCACTGGGAATGTGACTATGCTCCAGTGAGTATATGGGCCACATAAATTGGACTTTTGGATTTTTTTTTATTAAAATTCCTCTTGTTTTGGTGGGGGGGAAGTCACAAGGGTGGAGGTGGTCCTATGAGGACTGGGATGTGAGTGTGATCAGGATGCATGATGCAAAATTCTGAAATAATTCTCAAATCAGCAAAAATAGTATGTTAGAAAAATAAATAAAATAAATTTTCTTTTGATATGGGATGTGTATATGTGTTGCTTTTATTGATTGATGAATAAATCTGTTTCAGCCAATGACGTAGCAGAGTAAAGTCAGGTGGGAAATCTGAAAGGAGACCTAGAGAGAGAGTAGGCAGAGTCAAGGAGACACCATGTAGCTGCCAAAAGGAGACAGATGCTGGAACCTTGCCAGGTAAGCCACAGACTTGTGGCAATAAACAGAATAATAGAAGTAGGTTGATTTAAGCTGTATGAGCTAGCTATGAATATCCATAAGCCAAGTAGAGTTGTAATTAACATAGTTTCTGTGTGATTATTTGGTTCAGGGTGGCTGGGAAATGAATGAGCAGCCTCCATCTATGAATTTTTAAAAAGAAAAAAATACAGTTTATTGTTGATGATCACAGAACTGATGCAGAGTAGAACATGTCCTTGTGCATGCTCTGTGAAGATGGACCTGCTGCTGTACTACAGTGTTTTTTATGGAAAATATGCCTTTAAATATTGCTTGTAGAACTTCTTATTCTTTCCTCCTTGGGAAACAAAATGTGTATTTCTGTCACTGACTTTGATTTCCATCAAAGTTTTTTTCAACTAAGATGTTGCAAAATATTACATCAAAACCAACCTAAATATAGATTTCTGCATCTTCTACAAGATAGTTTGCTTCTCAATCATTGCTTACACAAATTCCTTGCCTCATTCTGAATAATAGATGTAGATGATTTCTCTCCAGCCTAAGCCTCCGCAGAAGAGGCAAGGCACCAAGTGAGGAAACAGAGGCCTTGACTGCAGTCTCTGGGAGTGCTCTACTGACATTCCTCTGAAGTATGGTCAATACAGCTTAGCCTCTGAACATCCCTATGCTTTTCTCTCACCTTATGAAAAGACAAATAATAGAACAGAAAAGAGAAAGAGAAGGAGGAGAGGAAGGAGGGAGTTCTGTCATACAGGTTCCACATGTATATGAGAAGGTGCAGGAAGCCGCAGGAGAGTCTTGAGCTTAGAGCAGAGCCATGGGAGAGCCCTGAGTCCTTCAGAAAGCCTTGAGTCCTGTGGAGACCCACGAGTCCTTCTGAGAGCCATGAGTCCTCCCGAGAGCCATGAGTCCTCCCGAGAGCCACGAGTCCTGAGAGCCAGGAGTCCTTCAGATTTCCAGGAGTCCTTCCGAGAGACATGAGTCCTTCCGAGAGCCATGAGTCCTCCCGAGAGCCACGAGTCCTTCCGAGAGCCAGGAGTCCTTCAGATTTCCAGGAGTCCTTCCGAGAGCCATGAGTCCTTCCGAGAGCCACAAGTCCTTTGGAGAACCACAAGTCCTTAGGATAGCCACGAGTCCTTCCGAGAGCCAGGAGTCCTTCAGAGAGCCGTGAGTCCTGAGAGACATGAGTCCTTCCGAGAGCCACAAGTCCTTTGGAGAACCACAGGTCCTTTGGAGAACCACAAGTTCTTTGGATAGCCACGAGTCCTTCCGAGAGCCAGGAGTCCTTCCGAGAGCCAGGAGTCCTTCAGAGAGCCAGGAGTCCTTTGGATAACCACAAGTCCTTTGGATAGCCACGAGTCCTTCTAAGAGCCAGGAGTCCTTCAGAGAGCCATGAGTACTTTGGAGACCCATGAGTCCTTCGGAGAACCAGGAGCTTAGCAGCAGAGCCTTGGGAGAGCCACCAGCCCGTTGGAGAGCCATGAACTGGCAGGAGAGTCATGAGATTATCAGTAGGCTCCATTCTCACTGTGTGCGTGCTCTTTCTTCTTATGCACTCCAGGATCTGCTTCAAATTCAAAACTTACAAGATGCCACTTCTAGTTATCATCTTGTAATTTAGACAGAAAATATAAACGTCACATTCATGAAAACACATTTTACAAACAAGTCAGTGAGTGGTACAATTCATAATATTTCCTTAATTTTTCTTCACTTCAGAGAGGAAGGAAGATCTCAAAAACCCTCATCTGTTGCCACAATAACATTTCCACACGAAGAGCTTCTGGTGACCTTTTGAGGATATGCACTTGGTTCATCCAGTGTCCTTAAAGGGAATACGAATGAATGTTCAGCTTAATTGGCATTCAGATGTTATGGATGATTGCCTATTCTAATACAGACTATGAAATCTAATTTCAAATGTATTTTCTATCTTCTCTTATCTTACTCGATCAAGTCTTTAAATTTTCTAAGCCGTTATCAAGATGAACTGGATTCTCACCAGGGCTTTGGAGAAGAACAGCCTGAAAGCTCATTGCTATTCTCTGGGACTAGACACTCCCAGGGGCCATACTTAAAACCAGTAAAAGCAAAGAATAAATCAAACTCTGGAAGCTCTTGAAAAAAGCTCAGTTTTCTTCTGAGAATGGAACTTTAACCTTGCCTAGCACATCAGAGATCTAAAGAATACAACCTCCCATTTATTTGCATTAGATAGAAAGGCATTGTGCCAAGGTAGTATCTGATTTTCAGCAAACACAATTTTGTAGGCGAGAATGGAAAAGAAGGCTAGAGATATATAACTAAAGTAAATTTATCCAAATACAAGAATCTAATTATAGTTAAATAAGTACAAGCAATAATGATATGTGCTTTCAGAAGTAAGCTTTTAAAAATCAGATCCAACATAGCCTATTAAAAGGCACAGAGCTTTGGAAAGAATACAGCCCCCAGCTAAATAGCTGTGATACTCATAAAAGCTAACCAAAAGGGAGATCTCAGTGTACTTTAAAAAAGCTTATTTATCTCTGTGAAGTAAACTGATTAATACTTACTCAGTCTTGTCAATTAAACTAATGCCTAGTCATGGGTTAATGGCACTTATTAGCATGGGAGAGGGAAAGCATGGAAAACAGTTCCTTAAGGACTGAGCTTGATGGTATGATTTCTGTTTCCCCTAACGTGGCCTCCAAATTAAATTGTTCATATTTCTAATATCTTCATTTCTGGTAGTTGCTATGCACCTGATATTTAAAGAAACATTTTAGTCAAGTAGGTAAATTTAGTTAATATTTACTACTACAAAGATTTTATTTACTTCTTGACACTCCAGTGTACTACATCATGAGATATATGAAAATTTCTTATTCTTCCATTCCTAAAGTAGACAAGTTTTAAAGATACCACCATCTTCCTGTATGCTGCTCTTTTTGTCTAAAGTCAACTTCTTTTGTCTAATCCATTTCATCTTTTGAGACTCAGGTAAAATGTCACTTTGGCAAGGAATATGTCTCCACCAAGTATAAGATTCATCTCACCAATTCAACCCTTTCTCTTTTTTTCTCTGCACTGATCTAACATGGTAATCTCATGTTTGCTTATCTAGTTATTAGTTGTTTGTATCTTCCAACAACCTTAAGCCTGGGAGGCCTTGGGTTGCTGTGTTTGCATTTTGAACCTACTTCAAGAGTATCTAATACCAAGATACTGCTTAAGTTAGGATATCTTTGCTGTGAAGAGACACTATAACCATGGCAATGCTTAAAAGGGAAATATTCAATTGCTGACTTACATTTTCATATGTTTAATCCATTATCATCGTGGCAGGAAACATGGAGGCATGCAGGCAGACTTGGTACTAGAGAGATAGCTGAGACTTCCACATCTGGATCCCCAGACAGCAGGAAGAGACAATGAGTCACACTAGGCCTGGCTTGACTTCTAAGAGCTGAAATTACACCCTCCATGACACACTCCCTTCAACAGTGCCACACTTACTTCAACAATGTCACACCTAGTCCAGCAAAGCCACCTCTCCCAATAGTGCCACATCCTATGAGCCAGTGAGGCATTTTCATCCAAACTACCACAAATAGTAATTCATAAAACCTGAGTCAATAAACGAAGCAGCAGGTGAAACACTCAAGTCTTCTCCTGTTCCTCGATTCCACTTAAAGCAAAACAAAGACCAGCCCTTTCAGAAATTGCATTGTGTGATTTGTATTCCTCACTGGTGTATGGAAATATTCAAAGTCCAAAATGTCCTTAGCTAACTCTTTGTTATCCCTCTTCTCCCTGTTCTCTTCACAAGCCTGCTTCTTATTCTGTGCTACCCATCTAGTCTAAAGACCCCATCCACCTACAAGTCTGGAATTTGTCTTTGACATCACGTGCAGATCCTTTATGAACATCATTTTATGTGGATATGCAACTAAATTTCCCTTCGAAAACTATCTTACTGCTTCTTTCCTTGCACCACACATTTCTCTTACCTAAAATCTATATTACCACTTTAATGGTCCCCATATATCCAGAGCTTACATCCATGGTTTTAACCATATGTTTATGTCCTCTGAAAAATCATTAAAAGTTTAGGTGGAGAGATCCATTTAATGGTCTTAATTCCTACTGGGATGAAATGGTCTCACATGTTCAGTGCTTATTAGTTTATCACATTATTTGGTAGTTTCTGCAGGTATTTTCATAGCCAAGTTTAATGGGAAAAAATAATGTCACGTTTATGATGTTGCTTTTAAAAATTATATTCTAACCCCTCATCCTACAGCTTAGTTCTAATTTGGAAATCATTCAACTAGTATCATGAGGACAGTACCACATCTAAGTCTTCCTTCTCTTTAAAATAGTCTCCTCTGAGGTTGAAAACACTAGTATCTGTAGTATTCTTCGGGACTACCATAGTGTATTCTATAAAACATTGGTAAATACTCTCTTCCTCTTTTTCTAGGAAAAATAAATTGTTTTCACGATCAGCATCAGTACTTTTTAAACATACATTTTCAGCAGAAGAACTGACAACCATGGTGGGCCCGTCATAATTCTTTTTAATATTTTAATAAATATTTTCTTTGGAAGAGTTCAGATCCTCATTTTTGAATGGTTCTGATCAGAGTGAAAAATGGGCCAAGGTGTATGCTGATCGGAGACCACACAACACCTAGTCTTCCTGTCCTCACTTCAGAAGAGCCCACAAGAGTTTAGCAAACATTTATGCACCATATTGAATGTCCTAGGCACCTTCTTTGGGGAAATTTGTAGATGAAAAATGAAATATTTAGGGTTAGATGAATCACTTCTTACCTTTCCATGATATTTTTAAATAGTCATAAAAGCCAACATGAAATCATTTTAAAGACTGCTTTTAAAGTTTGAAATAAATAAATCAACAAACAAATAGATTTGGAATATGTTGAAGTTTCAAAAGTAAGAGTTATAAAGGTTCTTTATGGAAATAAATTACATTGACTTAGAGTTGGATTTAGTTCAAGAAGAATAAACAATCTAATTTTAGTCACAGATAGGTAGCCAACAAAAATCAAATTAAGGGCACTCCTCACACATCTTATAGATTACTTTTCCAGAAAGTCACTAGCAATTGGAATGAAGCATGCTAAATCAGATTTCACACAGATGGTAAGGGAGTCACTATCCTATATTCTTGTAGAGGAGCCTACGGATATCTATATATATGGTTATATCTGCACGTACATTTAAAAATGTAATACTCTCTACTAACAGCACAATAATTTAATATACTATTTTAAAAGGTAGAATTATTTTATTACAATATTTAAATAAATACAATAAGTAAAATAAGTAAAGTAAAAGTAATTATTAAAATAATAATTACATGTATAGTGCACATATGTTTAGGGACACATGTACAAGTGGTATGGAGACAGATGTAGTAGTCATGATGGGAAATGAGTGAAAAGCCTATAGACCTGGGTATTCCCATCTACTCTATATCCCACAGGGGCTACAGAAAGATCTTCCACAATGAATGGACTGATTTCTTTACATATAGATACACTCAACATATTGCAACGGTGTAAAACTATATAGAATACAGTTAAGTGATATATTACCAGAGCAATAGTATATATGATACAGAAGTACTTCTCTATATAAGATTGCAAGCTTTGTTTTATTTTTTTTGCAAACAATAAGTCAAAAATATAAGATTTTTAGGGATTTATCAGATAATTTACTCAGATAAATCAAAGTTATCTGTGTCACAGTGACTTACTGTATAGGTTTTCCTAGGATGGCATGGGCAGTGGAGATCACATGACTTCTCGATATATGATGACTGCATTCCATTTTTTCTGGACTAGGTAGTCACCTAGGTGGTTTGCATTCTCACAAGAATCCCTGTTTTAGACAAAGTTTAGGTCAAAGTAGTTTAAAATAATATTGACAAATAAGGCAGAGCACTCAATCTTTATCATAAGCTACTATATTTATTCAGCTAAATTTAAATAATTCATAAATACTCAAGTGTGTTATTCTTTTGAAACCTTTCCTATATTTAGTTGGATTAACGTTGAATGTTCTCAGGTGTGAAGCTGTCTAAACTCAAGAGTGAAGTCAATTTCCCGTTATCACAGTTCACCCCATTGAAAAGATCTTTGTATGTCTCATTGCCCGCTTTCTTAGTCTCAGAAGTCTAAGCAATAGTCCAGAAAAATCGTCCTGTGCTGAACTCAATGTATTCTTCAGTCTTCCTTAGCTTTCTCCTGAAGAAGGTGAGGATGGAGCCTCATAGGAGAGCAGGATAGTCATATTTGGAAATGAATTAAGCACGACAGATGGCCTAGTCTGGATATATCACTTGTCAGAAAGCCGTGTGTTGCAGATATGTGGCCACAGAAACGGCAGGGAATGCTGAGTAGCTTGACTGAGATTTGCCGTCATTTGTTCCTTCAGTCACTACATGTAACATGCTCTTGGATGTCACAGCAAGAGCACTGCTATCCGGATCCAGTATTTTGAAGATAGTTTTAAGATAAGAAATAATTTCAAAGATAAGATTAATTATTGCCATTACTCATCATCACTAACAAATATTGCAAATGAGTTGTTTCAAAATCTATATGCAAGTATAATAAATTTCTTTTATGTGCTAATTATTATGAAACAATAAAAATGTGTAACCAAATCTCTTCCCAAACTGATGTGTTTGCTCTGATCTCTCTTCCTTGTTCACATTGCTCTATTCCTCTTCAGAGATTTCCCTCTCACATGATCAATTGATTGGCTATAATTCTCTCAATCTGCTCACAGGAGGTTTCTAGCCAGGTACCACTAGGTGCTGCCTTCTTCTGTATTGTTGGAATTTAAATAACAATTAGGAAAACTGGCTTAGGACATGAAGGAACCAGCAAAAGAACTCCTATGTGCTCATGAACAACTACAGACTCCTTAAATTAAGAGACAATGCAATGTCATAATTGTTTGCTCAGCATCTAATACAGCCTTTAGTCCAAAAGTCTCCTGTCATTTATTTTTCTTAATCAGTTTTTCAGAATGCTTAAGTTTAGATTATGCCAACAAGTAACAGTCCTTGAAATGAGAATTCAAATAAACGCCTTAAGGAATGAGTTGGCACAAGTTCTTTACATAGTAGTTTTTAATCAAATTATGCACTTATAAACGAACATAGCAAGGTGGTGAGGAGGCATCCCACAATTCCATGACAACTACTGTTGAGAAAGCGAGTTCTTGAGGTATGAATATAGCATTTGCTTCAAATGCATTCTTTGTTTGATTCCCTGAACTGAAAAGAAAAAAAATAATGAAAGGAAGGAAGGAAGGAAGGAAGGAAGGCAGGAAAGAAGGAGAGAAGGAAGGAAGGAAGGAAGGAACGAACGAACGAACGAAAGAAATAAGGGGACGAACTGTAAGCAGGAGGATGGGGGAGGAAGGAGAAAGGAATGACGGAATGGAGCAAGGTAAGAAGGAGAGAATAAGTAAGCTAGTTCTTAGAACATCACCTCCATTTTCTTCATTAGTTTTGCTTCTACAAACTCGATGCTAAGTTATAGAACATTTGATAAACCTATAACACGATCGTTCATAAGCAGGCTTTGATTTCAGCAATCTTTTATTTACATACTAGGTCTCCTTCATTCTTGCAGTAACTATGTACATTTTAAGTGACCTTTATTTATTCAAGCAGTGACTTGATCAAGTATAATCCTATCTCAGTGGCACTATGCCAATATATTTAAAAGCAGGTAGAATTTCACCTTGAAACTGATTATGTTTTAAATACAGCAATACCAAATGTCTAGATGGCTAATGATAAATTTTTGACTTAAATATTTTAGCAATCTGTGACTTTAAAAAGTAACTAATGATAATGTAATGATTAAAAAAATCTGCTTTTTAATGTTCTTTATATTTTTATCAGGTGTGATCATTTTTGAGAGTTTCAGTTAAAAAGATACTCCAGGAATACTCTCATGTTTTAAATTTCTTAGTTAAGAATGGCTACCAGAATTTATTTTAAGTGTGATTGAATTTGCAGAAATTAGGACAACAGTTTTAAAAACTCTGAAATTGTCCTAAAATGCCTCAAAGAGAGTGAATCAATATTCTTCTAGAGTTAACAGCCAAAAGTGAAGACATAAAAGAGGTCCTTTCTCTCTCTCTCTCTCTCTCTCTCTCTCTCTCTCTCTCTCTCTCT